>CM053746.1:15775966-15812276 GCA_028658305.1 Pachyuromys duprasi | reverse complement strand
GGGGAGAACCTCCTTCCCTTTCATCTGACCCAGGTTTATCAGGTATCTTCTGGACTGGCTGCAATGTCCTCTGTGGCCTGGGCGGAGGGGGAAGGGTGAGAGGTCAAAGAGCCTGCCAATGAGTTCATGTCAGAAATAGTCCCTGTTCACCTTACTAGGGTACCCACTTGGATACTGCGCTACCATGGGCTACATCCGAGCAGAGGTTCTAGGTTATATCCATACATGGTCCTTGGTTGGAGAAACAGTCTCATACAAGACCCCTGTGCCCTGATCTATTTGGTCCTTGTGGAGCTCCTGTCCTCTCCAGGTCTTACTAACTCCCCCTTCTTTCATGTGATTCCCTGCACTCTGCCAAAGGTTTGGTTATGCGTCTCAGCATCTGCTTTGATACCCTGCTAGGTAGAGTCTTTCAGAGGCCCTCTGTGGTAGGCCCCTGTCCTGTTACTTGTTTTCTCCTACATTCAGTGTCCATCCCATTTGTCTTTCTAAGTGAGGATTGATCATCTTAACCCAGGTCCTCTTTCTTGTTTGTCTTCTTTAGGTGTATAGATTTCAGTATGTTTATCCTATCTTATAAAACATTTACTTTTATTATTATTAAAATTAATAATTATTAAAATTATTATTATTGGATTATTATTGGGGGTTGCATGTGACACGGTGGGCACGTGGAGGTCGGAGGACAGCGTGGTGGCGTTGGTTCTTCTAACCTCTACCTGGGTTTCAGAGATCAACCGCAGGGCATCGGGCTTGTGTGGCAGCCACCTTTACACGCGGTGCCACCCGCCAGCACAAGACTATGCTCTTTAAAAATTGATTTTTTTTTTATTTTATGTGTATCGCACTATGTCAGCATGAGGGTGTTGGATCCCCTGGAGTCAGTTGTGAGCTGCCCTGAGGGTGCTGGGAATTGAACCCGAGTCCTCTTCAAAGAACAGCCAGTGCTCTTAACGGCTGAGCCATCCCTCCAGCCCCAAGACTACGCTCTTACGATAACAGAAATTATACCTATTCATGGTCTGCAACTCAAACAATAGCAGAAAAGCACATGCGCTCTCTGGCGCATTCCCAGCTTGAAAAGTCTGGAGTGTTGCAGATGCCATAGAAGGAGACGCCCTGGGCTGAGTCCAAGGCTCAACACAGCTCTTGTGGGTTTTGTCAGTGCCTAGCCTGGAGGCCGAGTTTTTTAGTGCAGCTTGTTGCTCTGTTGGTGTTTATTCGGGGTTGTGAGATGGGATGGCATCCTGGAGCGGAGGCTGGCCTCAGAACTCTGGCAGTCCCGCTGTCTTCGTCATAAGCGCTAGGGTTACGGGGCTGGAGTGTGTGTTTTGAGCGAGAGCGTGACACCTCATGTGAGGTCGCTTGGGCTGCTTTCCACTTGTGGTGCGCTGGCAGCACTCAGAAACCCACAAGGCAAGAGAGAGATGGGTTATGGGGGAAGAGTGCTTGCTGCTGATGCTCTCTTGTGATGTCTTCGGACACTGGGGACACATGTGCTATGCTGTCATACATAGCAGAGAAACCTCTCAGACACATGAAATAATACTTTTTTTAAAAAAAAGAAAGAAAGAAACTTTCAAATTCTGGAGCATTTCAGGAGTTACGGGCAGCTGTGAGCTGCCTGATGAGGCGCTGGGAATTGAACTCAAGTCCTCTTCGAGAGCAGTGTGGCTCTCTACCTCTAAACTGTGTCTCTGCACTCCCCCACTTGAAAAACATTTACACGATCCTTTTCTGATTCTCAACCTCTGCATCGCTTTACTCTTCAAGGAAAAGGAGCCGTCTGCTCAAATCCCAGGGCGGGTCACAGGGCCGGCTTTCTAACTCGGCACATAAGGGAGAGAAGGATGGTTCATCTACAGAAAATTGTTCACACCTACCTCAGTCGGAACAACTCTGCCACACGTCTAATTTTTTTAAATGTGTGTGGTGTTTTTTGTTTGTTTATTTATTTATTTTTTTTACATTTATCTATTCACATGGATTCAAATTCGGGTCACCAGGCTTTCATAGCAAGCACCTAGATCCATTGGGTCATCCCTTTGGCTCATGGACACCATTGTTTTAAAATCAACATGCCAGGAGATGGTGCACACCTTTAATCCTAGCTCTCGGGAGGCAGAGGCAGGTGGAGCCCAGCCTGGTTCTATGTGGTCAATTCCAGGACAGCCAAGGTTATATGTAGTGAGACTCTGTCTAGAGAGGCGTGGGTAGAGGGTGGGGCGGGGAGTAAGGGCGGGCTGGAGGGAGGAGGTGGATGTGAATGAATTTGAGGGACTACTCAGTCTCCTGCAGGTGAAGTCTGATGTGTTTGCTGTAGATCCAGACGGTGGTGGGGTTACTGTGTGTGACCTTCCGTGGTGGAGAAAGCTCACACAGTGAGCTCTGCGGCAAACAGAGTGGTACTCCTTTGGAGATCTAAATCTCGCCTTGTGCCCCTGCCTCGGGTTTATTTACTTAAGAAACATTGTAACACTATCTTTTTCAAAAGGAATCTATAAATCCCAAGCAGCAGACAGGACAAATTCATGTTGTTATTCCTTTCTGATAACCGTCTCTGTATCGGTCTGCCTTTATTTTTAAGCTCTTTTTATTACATTGGTTGTGAACATATATGTGTCAGTGATTGCATGCCATGACACCCATGTGTCCGGAGTACTGTTTGCGGGAGTCGGTTCCCTCCTTCCAGTGCTTCTCTTGGATTGAATTCAGTCCTGGCAGCAAGTGCATCTGTCTGTGGGGTCAGCTCACTGACCCCCAAGGTCTGTTTTTTGGGTTTTTTGTTTTTTTTAAGGATTATTTCTTTATGTTTGGTTTTTCAAGATAGGATTTCTCTGTGTAGCCCTGGCTGTCCTGGACTCACTCTGTAGACCAGGCTGGCCTCAAACTCGCAGAGATAGGCCTGCTTCTGCCTCCCCGAGTGCTGGGATTAAAGGTGTGTGCCCCCGCCACTTGGCGATTTCCTGTTATTTAAGTGTGTGGGGGTGTGTATTAAGGGGGCCCGCTGAGGTGAGAAGAGAGTGTAGGATCCCCAGGAGCTGGAGTTATAGGCAGTTGTGGGTCTCCCAATATCAGTGCTGGGAACTGAACTCAGGTCCTCTGGAAGAGCAGTGAGTGCTCTTGACTGTTGAGCTGTGTGTAAGGAGTTTGTAAGACAGGAGGATTCAGGACCTGTACGCAGAGAATACAGCGGGTGCGTTTAGTACTTAGGAGATAAACTGAGGATGGCTCATCTCTGGAACTGTTTGCTGGGGAGACAGAAGCCCCAAAGGTCTGCCAGTGATCCTTAGATATCCCCAGTCATCTGTGAAGAGAGACTGGGTATGACGCCTCGTACCTATAAGCCCACACTTAGGAGGCCAGCCTGGTCCATATAGTGAGCTCCAGGCTAGCCTGGGCTACATAGGAGAGATCCTGTCTCAAACAACAACAACAATCTAGAGAGGGGCTGGAGAGATGGCTCAGTGGTTAAGAGCACCGTCTGCTCTTCCAGAGGACCTGGGTTCAATTCCCAGCACCCACATGGCGGCTCACAGCTGTCTGCAACTCCAAGATCTGACACCCTCACACAGACACAGGCATGTGTGCAGGCACAACACCAATGCTCATAAAATAAAAATAAATAATTTTAAATAAAGGAAACAAAAGAAAACCTGGAAAGGCAGAGGTTGCGTTTCAGTTTAGCTCACAGATGAGAAAACAGCGCACCTCCAATCATTAGGTTGTAAAGGGCCAGAAAAACCCGGCCTGAGAGGCTAGAACTGCCTTGTACTGCCGGTGAATCTCTTTGAGGGTCCCCTGGTCACTCCTGCCCTGCCCAGGGGTGTAGGCATCCTGCTACTTCCTTCCACAACCCCTCTTCCAGCTGCTCTGACCATGACTTCATTCCCCCCCCCCCCCAGCTGCCTTCAGGGCTCTCTCTGCAGAGCTGGGCTGTGGCTGAGAGGGAAAGCATTCCACAGTCCCTGACCCTTCCAGAAGCCTCCTCTCGTGACACTCCCTCCTCTTTGCATCTCTTTCCAGAGAGACCTGAGGGTGAGCCCAGAAGTTCAAAGAAACCAAATGGTGCTTTCTTGGGGGGCCCCAGAGCGCCTGGGAATGCAGGGAGAGAGGGCTCTGCCTCTGAACCGTGGGTTTATTTTTCTTTTAATTCTTCTGAAGAGTAAACGCTTTAATCCGTGGTCTATTTCCCCTTATCCTTTTTTTCTTATCCCAATTGCATCTGTGAAGCCTGTTTCCCAGGATCCGTGTCATAGGAACATAAGCAGATCCTTTGCCTGAATATCAAGGCACAGGACATCATTGTCACTCTTGCCCTCTAGGACAGGAGTCAGTACCCTATCCAAATCAAGGCTCACAGCTCCACGCAGCTGGCACAGGGTCCAAGGACCTAAGCAGAGATTTGAACTTGGGCAGTCTAGATTTCAGAGTGGCCCTTCTGTGCCCTCTTCTGACCAGGGGACCCTCAAGGAGATTCACCGGCAGTACAAGGCAGTTCTAGCCTCTCAGGCCGGGTTTTCTGGCCCTTTACAACCTAATGATTGGAGGTGCACTGTTTTCTCATCTGTGAGCAAAACTGAAAATGGCAATTGGTTAAGCACAGAACTAGTTCTTTTTGTTTGTTTTGTGGTTGGTTTGAGTTGCTTCAAGACAGGGTTTCTCTGTGTAGCCCTGGCTATCCTGGAACTCACTCTGTAGACCAGGCTTTCTTCGAATGCATAGAGAGATCTGCCTGCCCCTGCACCTGCCCTTGTCCCTGCCCCTGCTGGGATTAAGGGCATGCACCTCCAGGAAACATGAGAATAGTTTTAAGGAGTTTTTTGTTTGTTTGTTTTTAAGAAAGGGTATTGCCAGGCTGCCCCAGAAACGTGCACCCATCCTCTGTCCCAGCATTTCTAGTGCTGGGATAATAAGTGTCCGTTGCCAAACCCATCTGTTAAGATTCTTAATAGTCACAGGCGAGAAAAGGTTCTTACCTCCCTGGACTTAGAACCAGGTTGTGCTTTTAAAACCAAGGAAATCATCCTGAAGTTGGGTCAGGAGCTTGACGCTGCAGAGTGAAAAGCTCCTCAAGGGAGGGTCACATTTTCTTAGTCATGTCGCGCAGGCTTGGAGCTACGACTCAGGAAAGGAATGCAGGATGTCACAGAGAAGGGGCACCGAGTGCCGACGTCCTGCACCCCACCTCTGTCTCCCTCCACTTTCCTCACTCTCCGGAAGACAGGGAAACAAGGAGCTTTGAAACAAGCGTGGATTCTGTTGTTTTTTTTGTTTTGTTTTGTTGTGGGGGGGATGGAGTCCAGATGTCTACAGAGACTTTGCATCCACCTATAGGTGGTTGTCTCTCGACATGGGTGCTGGGAACCAAACTTGGGTCCTTTGCAAAACTACTGAGCCATCTCTCCAGTCCTCCAAGGTTTTTGTGTTGTTGTTGCTATTATTAAACACTTAAAGACTTATTTTTATGTGTTTGTCTTTTAAATAACACGTGAAATCAAGGGTAGAATTTCTCAGCAGCCTACACAGGGGTCCTCATTAACTGGTTGGTTGAGGGCCTCCATCTCCTGGAATACTGGGATCACAGGCCTGGACCAGCACAGGTTGGCTGTGTGGGATATGTGCTTCTCACTCAGAAAAACAATGATGCATAATCTACCTCAGAGAGAGAGAGAGAGAGAGAGAGAGAGAAGGGGAGGGGAGGGGAGGGGAGGGGAGGAGAGGAGAGGAGAGGAGAGGAGAGGAGAGAGAGGAGGGAGAGAGGAGGGAGAGAGGGAGAGGGAAGTAGTGGGAAGGAGGGGAAGGATGAGGGAGGACAGAGGGAGAGAAGAGAAAGGATGGCCTTAGGAGGAGGAGGGGGAGGGAGAGGAGAGAGAAGGATGGACGGGGGCCTAGTGACCCCAACACCTCTCATCCAAGCAGCTTTTCTCAGCTCCTGTGTCTGCTTCCTGGCAGGCATGCTGCCTCACTGTTGTTGGCCCTCAGAGAGAGAGAGAGAGAGAGAGAGAGAGAGAGAGAGAGAAGCTGGAAATTCACATCTTCATGTGAAATCTCTCAAGTGTTAAATGTTGGTTCACTTTTCTCTCCACATGAGGTGAAGGCCAAGGCAGCTTGCCTGCGAACTATATCCGTTTAAAATACCTCAGGAGCTATCTGAAGGAGCTAGCTGAAGCTCAGCTGAAGTCAGTCTTCTGTGCTAAGCAAACTGGACATGGTGGTACATGCCTGTAATCCCAGCACTTAGAAAGCTGGGGGGCAGCAGGTTTGCTGGGATTTCAAGGTTAGCTGGAGCTACATAGCAGGACCCTATCTCTACGTGTATCAGTTTCATCATTTATCAGATAGAGATAATAGTTTTACCTAGCTCTCAGGGTTGCTTTGTTGCAACTAAAGAACTGGAACTCGGCAAGTGTATGGTGAGCATTCACATATCCTGCTGTGTCTTGGTCCACAAATGCAGGGTGACCCCATTTTTTGCTGGGACTGTCCTGGTTTCTTGTTTGTTGTACTGGTATAATTAGCGCTAATACTCAACTTCATTCTCTTTGTTGAACACATGTTTTATGGGGACTGCGAAGATGGCTGTGGGTATGAATGCTTGCTGCACAGTTTTGAGGACCCGAGTTCAAATCTTCAGCACCCACATTTAAAAAAAAAAGCCAGGTGTGACTGTACCAGCATCTATAACCCTATTCCTCCCGGGAGCTGGCAGAGGATTGCTGGTCATCAGCCTGGCCCCAGGTTCAGGAAGAGACCCTGTCTCAAGGGAGTGAGGGGCAGACTGATAGAGTGAGGCCCTGCCTTCTACACCACATGGACCCACACATGCATGCACACACAATAGACACATGTACGTCTCACACTGCTAGAGCCTTTGAGTTCAAGTGGTAATATTTGAAATACTCTTATCCAGAAATTAAATGGAATGTTAGTATCTTCAATCGTTATTTCTCAGGAACACATTATTTTGTTTCAGGATAATTATATATTTCTTTTGTTTCTGTATGTGTATCTGAATTTCTCTCTCTCTTTTTTAAAGAAAAAAAAAGGTATTTGTGTGAGTGTGGGTGCCTGTGTGCTTGTGTGTATGTACATTTATGTGAATATCCACCGATCCAGAAAAGCGTGGCAGATACCCTAGAGATAAGAGTCACAGAGAGTTGTGAGGCACCTGACTTGGACGCTGGGACCCAAACTCAGGTCCTCTGCAAAAGCAGCAACTGCCCTGTTTCTTGGATTTTTGAGACAGGGTTTCTCTGTGTAGCCCTGGCTGTCCTGGAACTCACATTGTAGACCAGGCTGGCCTTGAACTCACAGATACCCTCTGCCTGCTGAGCACTGGGATCAAAGGCGTGCGTCACCAGCCCGGCAGCAATTGCTCTTAACCTCTGAACCATCTCTCCAGACCCCTTAAAATGTTTACGTAGAATTCCATGGAAAAGTGAAAAACCACAGGATGACCCAAGAGAAAACTTTGTTTCTGTTGGTGTTATGGCAAGCAGGAGGGCTTCTCATATTTCTAATTTTTTTTTTGTCATAGAACAAGCCCTGGTTTTTATTACTTTAAAAAAAATCTCCATACCACTTTTGTTTTCTAAGTCTATGCTTGTGCCTTCCACACTTCTACAACAATTTTCTGCTCCTCAGTGAGGGAGACACACTGATCCTATCACCCGGGCTTTTGAGTCAGCTTCGCTTTGGAGACTACGTTATGGGAAAGCGTACCACAACATGTCAAACAAGGGTCCCTGAGCTGAGTGCCTCTAAGCACTGTCCCTGTAAGGGGAAAAATAATATCTGAGTATTTTAGTTTTCAGTCCTTGCCTCCCCCCCCCCCCATCAAAATTAAATGTGAAGAAATACTGCTTTCCTCAGATTTGTGTGGGCAGCTCCAAACACATTCAATCTGCCACCACCCCACCCCCATCAGTTATGGGGGGCGAACAGATAGACTCTTCTAAGTGATGTTAGGAAATGATACGCTCACAGTTCCCTCCTACTCTCAGGAGCCTTGGGGAACTTGCCTTAATAAAGTACTGGCTGTTGTTGGTGGCAGATCCTAGCAGGGCTGTTGAGGGCACAGGCTTTGGTGTGGGTGTCTTACACCCACGCGTGACCGGGTCTGGATTCTGGGTTTGGCCCCGGGACGACGGGGTTGGACTGTGTTGTTCCAGAAAACCGTTTCCTGCCGTCACAGTATCCGAGGTTGTGCAAGTGCCCTCATCGGGAAGGAAGTGGCTGTCGGACTGCTTATTTTGGCTTCGGGCTTGCAGACGGCCTCTGGGGAGAGAGGGCCTGGCAACCGTGCTCAAGATTGGTGCAGGGCACCCACCCCACAGAGGAGCCTGCGCCAGGCCCCTGGGGGTGCAAACCCGTGCAGATGAGGTGGGCTGCTGGGGTGCTCTGAGTCCTAGTGAACTGGAAGGAGTCGCCCCGGAGGAGAGCAGAAAGGGCCTTTGGGGCCCCTCTGCCGGTTTCTTGGTCTTGGAAGATGAAGCCTGAGAAGGGACAGGCTGAAGCATTCTGAGAAGGCAAAAGCCGACGGTGGGCGGGATGAGCCCCAGCCTTTCCGTTCCCTTCCGTTTTGTTTGTGTGTGCTTTTTAAAGGTGTTTTTTTTTTTTTTTAATAAAAGTGTGTGTTTGTGTGTGTGCCTGTGTGTATGTGTGTGCGCGCATGTGCGTGCACAGGTGCCCTAGCAGACCAGAAGAGGGTATCAGATCCCTGGATCTGGAGTTACAGCTGTTTCGAGCCGCCTTGCATGGCCACCAGCAAGTGAATTCTGGTCCTCCAAAAGAGCAGCGAGTGCCCTTAACTGCTGATCCATCCCTCCAGCCTCTGTGTATGCTTTAGAACATGGTCTCGCTATGTAGCCCAGGCTACCCTTTAAGTAGCAGTCACATCCTGCCTCAGTCCTCCTGAGTGCTGGGATCGCAGGCATGTGCCACCATGCCAGACTAAGAGCCACACTCCCAACAATGGGAGAGAGCGAGCCAGAGCCAGGGTGGTGAAGATTTGTGTTCTCAGAGGACCCAAGGGTCCAAGCCCCACTGAGACCCTTCCCTGGGCCAGGACTTGCAGGTCCTCTGGAAGCTGGAAAGCACGCTAATCCAGGCTTCCCACTGTCTCTTGCAAACTCTCTTGCAGTCAGTTGGGAGGCGAGAATCCCATCCCTACACTCATTCTGGTCAGACATAGGATTACACACTTGTCAACCCACTTAGCGCTAAACCAGAAGGAAGAGCATGTCTGGAAAACAGTGACAGAGGGGTCCCACAGTGACTGGAGCAAGGGGCTGTACTCCATCAAGTGTTCAAGCAGCCTGTGGTGGGGGGCGGGGAAGGTTTAGGTGTGATGCCCCTGAGGCCGTGGGCGGCAAGCAGGGGCGGGAACTGGCCGCTGAGCAGGAGCAAGGGGAGAGGGAAGCCCCGCCTCGGGGTTGGATTGGCGTGAGGTGGGGACAGGACTGTGTGCCTGGATGGAAGGGGATGGCTCCAGCCCCTAGCCTGGGGTCAGTGTATCTCCAGGTACCTGGGAACAGTCTAGCAGACGGGATGTTGGGTGAACTGCTGGGTCCCCGGGGCTGGCCCCTAAGCAGGACGGAGCTGGCAGCTTCTGCTGACTCAGGGACATTTCCAGGCCTGGCCTTTAAGGCCAATTGAAAACAGCTGCTTCTCTTGGCTGGCAGCCCTGAGGCCAGCCTCTGGCTCTCTCTAGGATGACCTCCTCACCTCTGCCTCTGTGTGACCTGGGGAGGGGAATAATAAGAGATAAACTGAAGGGCTGAAGGCCCCCCTGCAATGCCCTCTTTAGGTCATCTCTCCCTCCCTCCCCCTAAAGTCGCTGGCTCTGTGAGAGCTAAGCCAGATGGTGGCTGGGCCCTCAGTTTCAGATTCCAGTGTCTGGCTTTTGCTCCTGTGGTCCCCCAACTTGGAACACCCTCCTGTCCTTGCCTCTGCTCATGCCTTCAGGGTTTCACGGCGCATGCCTTTCCTTCAGCAGAGATTTCCTGAGAGGCTGCTACATGCTGGTACAGTGCTAGAATTAGCTTCTCAACTGCTTCCTTCAGCTGTGATGTCTTCAGCTTGTCATAGAGAGCAGCAGATTATCCGAGGAGCTCAGACCAGGTCTGCTCTGAAGGAATCTGGTAAGCTGCAGGGGCAGTGAGGAGGGTTTCTGTGGAGAAATAAAACCTGCAGCAAGCCTTTCCACCTCCCCTCCCCCCCACCCACCCCGGGGGACTTCAGCAGAGCATTCTGCATATGTGGGAGGGGAAGGTGACTTTGACAAGACAGACATCTCTTTGGTCAAAGCACACTGCTTTAAAACTCACTTTTTGGAGCCTGGAGAGATGGGTCAGTGGTTACGAGCACTGGCTGCTCTTCCAGAGGACCTGGGTTCAATTCCCAGCACCCCCATGGCGGCTCACAACACATCTGTCAGAAATGCAGTTCCAAGGGACCTGACACCCTCACACCAATGCACATAAAACTAAATAAATTAAAAACAACAACAAACAAACACAAAGTGAAACAATTTCCTCTGTACATGGGAATAAATTTCCATGGCAATGGCCCGGATGTACTGAAAGGGTGGAATGGAGTCTTTTTTTTTTCCTGGTGAGTGGTCTCTCTGGTCTCTGTGGCAGTTCTGAAGAAATTGCTGTTATACTCCAGTTACCTGGAAAGCCCTTTTCCACCCATCACTGTCATGCCAACCATGCAGTGTAAGTCCGGGTTGACCCATTCGCACGCCTGTTGATATGCGGCCTGTAGCTTTCTCATGGATTGCTTCAGAGTGTTCGTCTCTCCAGCGTCCCTGTCAACAGCGCGAGGGCAGAGGCCGTGTCATCTCACTCGTGTTTAATTTCCCTTCCGACAGGCTTGTGTCATCAGCATGGGGCCAGAGGGCTTGCGGGTGGGTGGGAACAGCCAGAAGGGTGGTCAGGAGAACACACCAGGCATCCAGCCTCCCTGAAAGGACCCACATGCCACTGCAGCCTCTGACACAGGTCTGGCAAAGCAGAGCTTCCCAGAGAGTAAGGAAAATGGTGATGTGGGCACTGGTGCCAAGGATTCTTTTGATTACCAGAACAGAAGCACAACACAGACAGGCTCAACACAGCTGGGCTGTGACTCAGCGTTAGAGCGCTTCTCAGGGTGCAAAGCACTGGCAAAAAAGAGAGAAGGAACAGACATGATTCCGTGTGACTCACAGAACGGAGGGCAGAGTCCTGAGACAGCCACGGGGGCTCAGGGATGGAGACCGTGTGCCCAGTGTCTCTCTCCTTCTAGGGTTCAGCTCTGTTCCTTTCTATGTTACCCTTTCAGGACAGGAAGAGTGGCTGCTGGCAGCGTCCCTCTGGAAACCTTTGCAGAAAGAAAACTGTCTTTATTCTAGGGGCATTCTCTGATTGTCCTCGTTTGAGTTTTGTGTCAGCCGGTGGCCAGGGTCATTGGATACCGGGTGCCTGTGTGTGTGTGTGTGTGTGTATGTGTGTGTATGTATTGCCGGCAACTGAACACAGGGCTATGTACTAGCTGGGCAACTTACAAACACAGTTACATCCCTAGTACTGAAATTCCTAACAAACCTCACATCCAACCAATGCCCAGTGCGCAGGTCACTGACTACCTCTATGTACTTATTCATTCATAAATACGTAGTAAGCTGCAACTTGACAGGTAGCCCTGCTCCACGCATGAGACAAGGGGTCCCTTTGTCCCAGGCAGGACCTCTGAGATCCTAGTAAGGGCAGGGGACTGGAATCTGTGAGATGGGGTGCTTTTGCTCCCCACACTGGCATCCTGTACCTGGGGGTGTGCGGGTGTGCTTGGGTGTGCATGAGGCTGGGGAGTCCCTTTGGGGGACATTAGGCCTCTGCACTCGAGTCCCCTCCTGCCTGTTCCATATGAGCTTGGTGAGAACACAGAGAGATAGGAGCAGTTCTCAGCAAGCCCACATCCCCTTCCCTCCCTGATCAGCACTTTCTGCTCTCCAAGGCTGTGTCCCTTCTCTCTCTCCAAGAGCCCTGGCTTGGCTGTGTCTGCAGTAATCTCTATAGGGATTCTCTCCACTTCTCCTTTGCTCGATAGCTTTGTTCCTCATCGGGACCTGTTTTCAGTCACTAACACAGCAGCCCAGGACCTGCGTTCTTCCCGTCTGCCCCTAGATCCTTCCAGTGTTCAGGGCACTGCCCTGAGCCAGCTTTTGAACCCTGAGAAGGCAACAGATGTCTCTCGTACACCCAGCCAGACACCTGGAACTTAAGGGCTTGTTTGTTCAAAGTCAGTGTCTTTTTCTAACTGGATTACAAATCCCAAGAAGGAGAAGAGGGTGGTAGGTGTAGGAATTTTCGTGGGAAAGCTCTGCGCGCCTTAGCAAGTACAAGAGATTAGGTGGATTTGAACCCAGGACTAGGGTGGTCACAGGACGCCTGCAGCTATGTCTAACAGGACGGGGAGGACCTAGTCCTGAAAGGCACTGATATCCCAGTCCTTCTCTGGGTTTCAGTTTTCTCATCTGTCAAGCGAAAGGGGCTTGGGGTGGTCTCTGCCAACTGGTATGGACTTCTTTCCGTCTTCCCACTTGATATTTATTGTATCACAGCTTCAGGCAGACAGGGGCTGAGCTGGTAGACGTGTGGATTATCTGGCTGAGAACAAGATACTCTCCCACTGGAAGCCCGCACCAGCCAGAGGTGTTGAGCCCTTTTTATCCAGGCCTATCTCTGAAAAACATCTATAAAAGCAAGAAATATTTTCTCTCTTTTTCCGGTCCCAGGCCCTTTCCTTAGCCCCCACTACTCTCACTTTCATTTGCTGCTGTCTTCCCTGGAGTGGAGTTTTACAGAAGAAAATAGCCAACCTGCGGATTATGATGATGGTTTGGTGGGGAAGAGACCTTGCTGTGCAAACATGAGCACCTCAGTTCAATCTCCGCTGTTTATGAAACAAAACCAAACAGCAAACTGCCAGGTGTGGCTGTAGGTGAACCTGTAACCCCATCACCGTGTGGGGCAGAGACGGGAGGAGCCTGCAGCTTGTTGGTTGCCGGTCCAGCTGGCCCAGTGAGAGCTTCTATCTCAAGGGAATAGAGCAGAGATCAACAAAGCCGCATATTGGCCTCTAAATATGGGCTCGTATACTTACATACATGATGCTGTGCATATATCATAGCGCGCGCGCGCACACACACACACACACACACACACACACACTTGTGCTCATACAAAGATATCCAGCCTTAAAGGAAGACTGAGTAGATCTGGGTTAAATCCTGGGCCCAGTTCTATTTCTCTACTCCAGAAATAGAGGGTCGTTTGAACAGTTAGGAGGGTTATAAACAACAGAAGTTTATTTGGTCCCGGATTGGGAGGCAAAGAAGTCACAGGTCAAGAAGCCAACAGTTTCAGTGTCTGGTGAAGTCCTCCCACGATTACCTCACGGGTTGGAAGGGTGAGGACACTCACGTAGCTCAGGTTGGCTTTGAACTCCAGTATGCAGCCAAGGATGACCTTGAGCTGAAACTCCCCTGCACCCACCTCCTGGTTGTTGTTGGTGGGATGGCGGGCACGCACCCACCACGCCTGATTTGTGCAGTGCTGAGGATCGAATCCAGGACTTCCTGCGTGCTAGGCAATCCCTCACCAACAGAGCTACACCCCAGCCCCTAGGGAGTCTTTTTTATGAGGGCATGAATCCTATTTAATTAATGGTATTACTCCAATAACCTCAGCACTCCCCAGAGGCCCACACCCTGACTCCACCACCCCCGGGGTTAAGATTTCAAAATAGATGTGTAGGGGAGGATACAAGTACTCAGAGGAGAAAGAAAGGGGCGGGTTAAGTGTGGAGAACTCAGTGATAGGAAGTTTAACTGAGGCGGCCACTCAGGTGGTATTTCAGGAAGCTCATGTGCATTTTGCCAGGGAGCACTTCTCCTCCCCCCCCCCCCGTCAGGACAGAGGAACAGGGCCACATCAAACCTCCCATCATGGTATTTTGACAGGCGTTTGTGGCATTAGACAGGGAACAGAATGGCAAGCCGATTGGCTGTTGTTCTGACCTAGGTATGAGATTCAGGCAAGCATACGCTTGTTACCAGGCGTCTGTTAAGCACTGCTGTGTGTCAGCCACAGTGACGGAGAAGACACAGCAAGCCCTCGGGAGCTGAGGAGCAAGAAGGGAGAGAAGAAAATTCGTGGAGCTTGTGGGACAATAAGGTCTGGTTCTGGCAATGGTAGGTTAGCTTGTTTAACTCTATGGCCAAGAATGCGTAGAGACTAAGAATAACATACGATATATGACAGTCTGGAGGCACTGGAGGAGAACCCAGACCGGACAGCTGTAGAGAGCGGGAAATACCTGAAAGAAAAAAGCAAGGTGGGTGAGACAGACGGCTTAGCTAGTAAGGATGCCTGCTGCCAAGCCGGAGATCTGAGTTCAGTCTCCAGGACCCAGATGGTGGGCGGAGAGAACTGACTCCCTGTGTCTTGTGGACACATACACACAGAGGTTGCAAAATTTAAAATGTAACAAAAGAAAGATTTTTTTGTTTGTTTTTCGAGACAGGGTCTCTCTGTGTAGTCCTGGATGTCCTAGAACTCACTTAGTAGACCAGGCTGGCCTCGAACTGGAAGAGATCTGCCTGCCTCTGTGTCCCCACGTGCTGGGATTACAGACATGCAGAAAGTATATTCTTTTTTTGAAATTTATTTTACACGAGTGCTCTAACTGCATGTACACCTGTATGCCAGAAGAGGGCATCAGACCCCAGTATACATGGTTGTGAGCCACCATGTGGGTTGTTGGGAATTGAACTCAGGACCCCTGGAAGAGCAGACAGAGCTCTTAACTGCTGAGCCATCTCTCCAGCTTCAGGAAAGTATATTCTTAAAAGGAAAAGAAAACTAGGTGAGTGTTGTGTTGAGTAACTTTTCCCTGAGCACACTGCCGAGCCCGAGAGGCTGATCAGGGCTGCAGAAACAGAGAAACGAGTTTGGGGTAACTAAAAAGGCAACGAGGAAGATTCTAGAAAGGAAGCACAGGATTTCTTTCAGATCTCTTCGACCCTGTTCCTCCTCGTGGTTCCTGAGTTGAGCATATGTAGGGAAAGGCCCAGGTCCCCACGTCCAGACAGAAACATCAGCTGGAGGCAGAAGTTGAAGTTCAAGAGTTCAAGGCTATGGCAGGGTACATCCTAAGATTTAAGCCTGAAACCTAGCTTCCACAGGATACAAGTGATTCACTGTGAATGTAACTGCCTGTCAAACAGAACTCGACATTCTTTATAGAAAGATATGAAAACATCCCATTCCCTACAGAACACCATCCACCAGGCCCAACATGCAATAGAACACCCCTGATGGCTGATATGTAATGAAACTTAGTAGACATGGGGGTTGGAGAGATGGCTCAGCTGTTAAGAGCATTTGCTACTCCTCCAGATGACCCAGGTTTGGTTCCCAGCACCCACATGGCAACTCACAACCACTGTAACACCAGTTTTAGGGGATCCAGCACCCTCTTCTGGCATCCTCAGGCACTGCATGCATGTGGTGTACATATATACATTCGGGCACAGAGTAAATAAACAAATCTAAGAAAATTAGTAGATGTTATCCACAATGTCTAGTAAACAGTAAAAAGTGCCATATTATGTAGGGATCAGATTCCCAGGTAACTCAGATTCGGGAGGGCAGGGGGGAGTCAAAAGTAAATATCACAAGGAAAATTATAATCAAACCACAAAATAGAGGACATCTGTGGTTTATTAGGGGATTAGAGAGGGTCTCTAAATATATAATTTTTGTTTTGTTTTTTGAGATAGGGTTTCTCTGTGTAGCTCTGGCTGTTTTGGAACTTGTTTTGTAGACCAGGCTGGCCTCAAACTCAGAGATCCGCCTGCCTCTGCCTCCCGAATACTGGGATCAAAGGTGTGCACTACCACCATCTAGCAACATAATTTTTTTTCTTGTCTTCTAAAATGTGAATTGTTGGGTGGAAGAAACAGTGCAAAGGCCTTGTGACTGGAAATGGCTTAATGGGGTAAGGAAGTCAGTGCAGCTTGCAGAAGGGAACTAATGTGATCTGAGCTCAGACAGGCGGTATGGCTTCTGTGTACAAAAAAATCACTCAGATGTTTACATGCCTCTAAACAGAAGGGTTGTCGTAGGTAAGGTTTCTATTGCTGAGGTGAAGCACCAGGACCAAGGCAACCTGGGGAGGAAAGGCTTCTGCTTCGACATCACTGTTCATCGCTGAAGGGAGTCAGGGCGGGGACCTGGAGGCTGATGCAGAGGCTGTGGAGGGGTGCTGCTTATTGACTTTCTCCCCATGGCTTGCTCAGCCTGCTTTCCACAAAGGGCGGGGGCCCTCCCCCATCAAGCACTTACTGAGAAAATACCCCACAGGCTTGCCTACAGCCCGATCTTCTGGAGACATTTTCTCACTCGAACCTCTCTCCTCCCAGATGACTCGGCTTGTGTGGAGTAGCCCTAAAACTAGCCAGCACAGTAGGATTTAGTGGCATCGATCCTTGTGGCCCCTAGAAAGGAGTTTGAACTTTATTTGAAAAATGATGAAGTGTTTTTTGAAGTAATTTAAGCAAGCTGCTGCTTCTTTTTGTTTTATTACTATCTCTCTCTGTTTCTCTCTGTGTGTGTTTATACTTGTGCACATGGGTACAAGTATATGTGAGTAAGGAGGTCAGAGGTCAGTTACCATCCCATGTCCTCTTCAGTTCCTCTCCACCTTAGTGTTTTTGAGCCTGGCTCTCTCATTCAACCTGGAGCTCACCAGGTGGCTAGCCTGGCTGGCCACTGAGGCTCGGGGATCCCCCTGCTCCCCACGTCTCAGCTCTAGGGTCACAGGCGTGGGCTACCATGCCCAGCTTTTCCACAGGTGCTGGGGGTCTAAACACAGGTCCTCTTGCCTGCCTGGCAAACACTATTCCCTGAGCCGTCTGCCTGGCCTCTCACTTTTCTGTATGTGTGGTGCTGGGAATTTAACCCACATGTGAGGCAGGCACTCCGCCACTGAGGTACACCCCCAGATTTCATTTCAAGTATCTAAAAGCCAATGATATGTCACATGGTTAACTTTGTGCGCATACATTTCAGTTCTATGTTGCATTATTAATATTTTCCTCATAATATATTTATTAATATTGATGAAAACTCTCTTTATCCTAGGGCATCAACTCCTTGCCCCTAAGAGTTACATGTAGTTTTATAATTTGATTTCTCTCTTTGTTTTCTGAGAGAGGATCTTTTGTAGCCCAGACTGGCCTTGAGCTCACTCTGTGTAGCCAAGACCGATCTTAAATTCCTGGTCCTCTTCCCTCTACTGTCCAAGTGCTGGGTCACAGTCTCATGTCACCATACCAGCCTACCTTTGAGTTTGACTTTGCTTTTGACATTTCCCTTGCCATGAAAAATGCATGTGTCATGGAACCTATCCCTTTTCCTTATGGCCTTCAATGCTCTGATATTATTTTAAGTGGTTTTTAAATTTTTTTTTCTTGAATACATTTACACCTTTGGAAGAGCATTCTGGCTGCTTGTGGCAAATGGACTCTAACTCATAGACATTTACTGTATACCAGAGCTGCCTCCACTCTGCCTGTGTATCAGTTATCCTACCTAACCTCTGCAGCACTTCTACAGTGAAGAACTCTGTCAGAAAGAGGTTAGGCTCCCACCCAAGTTACATATGCACTCATTAACAAGTTATCCTGAAGAGCTAGTGTCTTGCCGTCCTAGCGTCTGTTTCTATTGGTGCTATAAAGTGCCCTGATAAAAGCAATTTATGGGAACTTCTTCACCCACAGTTCCAGGCTGCCGTCAATCATTGCAGGGAACTCAGGGCGGCGGGAACTTCAGGCAGCTAGTCACATGATTAATGCTCGCTTGTACTGAGCTAGGTCTCTCCACTCTCATAGGCTTCCGGGTTTCTTGGCTAGGGCATGGTACCACCCAATGTAGGTGGCCTTTCCGTTTAAATTACTGTAATCAAGATAATCCCTCATAGACACTCACACAGATCAACCTGGTCCAGATGGGCCCTCCCTGACACTCTCCTCAGTTGGTTCTATTTGGTGTCAGAGTGACATTTCAAACTAACCATCACACTAGTGGCTACAAAAGTTCTCTTAGGCTGGAATGCGCAGTAAATGTTGTGTGCATAGGTGGGAGCCTGAGCACAGAGGAGGGTAGTGACATGTGGGTGTCAGAGAGATCCCAGCTTGTTTACAGTCTGGGGGTCACTAAGTCACTTTATGTTTCATTCATTCATTCATTCGTTTATGAGTGCTCTAGCTGCATGTACACCTGCAGGCCAGAAGAGGGCATCAGATCACATTATAGATGGTTGTGAGCCACCCTGTGGTTGCTGGGAATGGAACTCGGGACCTCTGGAAGAGCAGGCAGTGCTCTTAACCACGGAGCCATCTCTCCAGCCCCGCCCCCCGGCCCAGCTTTGTGTTTCTAAGCCTCAGTCTATCCTCTTTTAGTTTTTTCCTTCTCTCTTGTCTCCCTTGAGATGCCATTTACATATTATAACACTTATCCACTCACAATGTAGTTAATTAGGTTTTAGAATATTCTCATGATAATTTCATCCTAAAGCGTTTTCATCATTCCTCCTACCCAAGAAACACCTTAAAATTTTTTTTTTAAAGCAACCATTTCCTATTCCTATCCCAGGCTGCCACGAATTCACTTTCTGTTTTTACCCACTCAAGCTTTGTGTTTTGATCTGAAACTGTTCTTGGGTGGATTGGATTCCCCTGTGTCTTCCTCACAGGGGTGTGCTCACCAAGGAAGTCGGTGAGAAGATGCAAGATGGAGGAAACTAGGGACTAAATTGCACTGATTAAAAAAAAAAAAAACCCAAACAATCAACCCACAGCATTCAAGAGTTATCAGGGCATGTGCGTGTTTCAGTATGGAGGAGGAGTAGATCAGAAAGATGTGGAAGGAGAAGGGTGGGCTCAGTGAAGTTGAGTCTGTAATGTACATACTTCTACCCAGCCCTGTAAGGGCTTCTGGCAGATACGATCCTCCTTCGTCACGTTGGGGGCATGCCAAGATCCCCAGTGGATGCCTAAGGCCATAGTTAGTGCCAAACCCAAAACACAATGTGTTTTCCCTATAAATGTGTGCCTGTGATAAAGTTTAATAAAGTTTAATTGGGCATAGTAAGAAATTAATGATAAGGAAATGGGACAATTATAAAAAGACTATAATGATGGTTATTTAAAATGCAGGAGTTATTTAATTCTAGAGTTTTTCCGTTTTAGATCTTTGGACAGCAGTTGTCAAAAGGTAACTGAAGAAAATGAAGCCATAGATAAAGGGCCCATGTATACGAAGCACTGGATATGCTGTGGAGAGCTAGGTTTGATTTTAGAGTTGGGCAGAGGCCTGGATCCGGCTTTCAGGTGGCACGGGGCTGAACAGGAATGGGTTATGCCACCTCTGGGCACAGGGACATAGCCGTAAAGACCAAGCGATTTAACACGAGATAAGTGCTGGACAGTGGTCAGTGCTTGTAGGCCTTAGCAGTCACCGAGGCCACGGTGTGATGACTTCCTTCCTGCCTTTCCTTCCAGAGCCTGATGTCTTCCTCATCTTCAGCCAGGGCATGCAGGGCTGCCTGGAGGCCCAAGGTGTGCAGGTCCGAGTCACTCCACACTGCAATGCCAGTCTCCCTGCCCAACGCTGGAAGTGGGTCTCTCGGAATCGACTCTTCAACCTTGGTGCCATGCAATGCCTGGGCACAGGCTGGCCGGTCACCAACGCCACGGTTTCCCTGGGCATGTATGAATGTGACCGAGAGGCTTTGAGTCTTCGTTGGCATTGTCGTACACTAGGGGACCAGCTGTCCCTGCTTCTGGGGGCCCGTGCCAGCAATGCATCCAAGCCTGGCACCCTTGAGCGTGGCGACCAGACCCGCAGTGGCCAGTGGAACATCTATGGCACTGAGGAAGACCTGTGTGCCCGGCCATACTATGGTGAGGGGCTACTTGCCAGCAAGAGGTGCCAGAGGAACAGGCGTGGGTTAACAAGGCCTTGGACTGCTGTGGATGCTTGACAGTCAGTGTTTAATAGGAAGGCATTTTAAATAATCAGGAAAATTAATTGCAAAGGGTTTAATTTACCTTTTTTGTTTTTGTTTTTAAATCAAAATTAGGGGCTGGGAAGAAAGCTCAGTCAGTGCTTGTCACAGAAGCCTGAGGACCCACGCTAAGTCCCCAGAGTCTGCATAAAAAAAAACAAAAAAAAAAAACAAAAAAAAACATATGTAGGGCAACAAGCTTATAATGTCAGCACTGGGAAGGCAGAGACAGAAGCATCCCTGGGCTCCAGGGCTAGACAGCCTGGCTGACTCTGTAAGCCCTTGGCTAATGAGAGAACCCAAGGTGTGCTGGGCAGTAGTGCACACTTTTAATCCTAGCGCTCAGAAGCAGAGGCAGGCAGGTCTCTTGAGTTTGAGGCCAGCCTGGTCTACAGAGCGAGTTCCAGGGGTTACACAGAGAAACCCTGTCTCAGAAAACAAACAGAAAGAGAAAAAGAAAGAAAAGAGGAAGGGAAGACCCTACATAGATAACTCAAAGGGAGAAAAAAGATCAGAGACAAACATTGCCAAGAAAATTATAATCCCATGAAATAGAGGGTAGCTGGTTTCTTAGGAGATTAGGGAGGGTCTTTCGTAGGAGATTAGGGAGGGTCTTTCGTAGGAGATTAGGGAGGGTCTTTCTGAAGATGTGGCCGTTCCCTTTTCATCTGAAATGTAAATTGTCAGGTGGAGGAGACGGTGCAAAGGTCTTGAGACTGGAAACAACCAAACAGGAAGTGGAGGTTGGTGCTGACATCCAGCTTCCGCAAGCACATGCATGCATGTCAGTACATAACCGCACACATGTAAACACCCACGCATGAGTGTGCACACACATAAAATTAAAAATTTGGAGCCAGTAAGGTGGCTCAATGGGTAAAGGTGCCTGCTGCCTGAGGCCTGCATGCCTGCCGGAAGTGGAGAAATGGCTCCTGAAAATTGTCCTGTCACTCACACACTCGAACACACACACACACATACTCACTCACAAATAAATGGATAAATAAATGCAATAAAAATGTAAAGACTGAAAAGCAAAAAAATGAAGAAAATTTCGAAACTAGCTTGCACCATCCCACAGAGTGACCGGGAACATGAAAGGCACAGATTCTCCCTATGAGGCTAACACAGTAAAGAGGATTGCGCTGAGCGTGTCGAGCCCCGCTAGAAGCCTTAGGGAATGCTGCTGAGTGTGGCTCGGGCTTACACTCCCCCCACCCCCCGCGTTGGGGCGGTGGAGGCAGGAGGACCAGGCTAGCCTTGGCTACTCAGTGCAGTGGAGGCCAACCTGGGCTAAGTCTCAAAGACAGGGGACAGGAGAAGGGGAGCCTCGAGCATTTGGAACTGAGAGGAGACGGGAGAAGGGGTCTGGTGGGCCACTCCTAAGCTGCACTAGTTATGATGACAGTAGAAGCATGAATCGGGGCTGGTGAGGTGGCTGAGTGAGCCGGGCAGCTTCAGTTCTGTCCCCGGGACCCACGTCGTGGAAGGAGAGAACCATCTCCCAAAAGTTGTCCTCTGACCTTCATATGTTACGTATCTCCTCCCCTAAATTAGCTGCAGTCAATTTTTAAAAATCCTGACAGCGTGTTAAAATAGTGAATTAAGAGAGTTTAAGATTAATGCTGCTTATAAAAATGAATAGCCTGAAGAGAAATGTCTTCCCCTTCCCAGATCTCTCAGGAGAGGTCCCTTGGCAATGCCACCCAGGATTTACAGGTGGTTAGTGGAGATCTTGGTCACTCAAGAGCTCTGGTGACCAGATCTGTCTTTGGAATTCTTTCCTGGAAGGACAACTGTGCTCCAAGATAGAATGTTTAGGGGCAGCACGGACCCTTGGTTAGGTGGCGAGCTGGCTTGGCCCTCTGTGCCATTGGAAAGACATGGAGGGGGGTGGGAAGCCCTTTTCTCACCTGGTGGGGGTGTGCAGGAGGCCTGTCCCATGTCCCTGCAGCAAGAGTTGGTTCTCTTTGCGGCCGATGTCTGGTGCCGTTGCCTCCCACCCCGAGACTCCTCAGGCCCCTGCCTGCTCCCATATTCCCAGTCTCCTGGGTTAATACAGGGGGTTTTCCCTCGGGTGTGAGGGAAGCAGGCCTATGGAGGCCCAGGGATGGCCCCAAGTCATGGCTCTCCCCTCCTGTAGAGGTCTACACCATCCAGGGGAACTCCCACGGAAAGCCTTGTACCATCCCCTTCAAGTACGACAGCCGGTGGTTTCACGGCTGCACCAGCACCGGCCGGGAAGACGGGCATCTGTGGTGTGCCACCACCCAGGACTACGGCAAAGATGAGCGCTGGGGATTCTGTCCCATCAAGAGTGAGGAGCAGACAGGGCGGGAGGGCCCCGGAGGAGGCTGGGCATGCGGAGCTGGGGTGGGGATGGGGACTCAGAGCGGGCTGAGTGGGAGAAGTTGCCCCTCCTCTGTGGCTTGGTCTTCCTGGGAGTTGGGGAGGGACCCATGGCCCATCTGTGGTGGTGGCAGGTAATGACTGTGAGACCTTCTGGGACAAAGACCAGCTGACTGACAGCTGTTACCAGTTTAACTTCCAATCCACGCTGTCCTGGAGGGAGGCCTGGGCCAGCTGCGAGCAGCAGGGCGCAGACCTGCTGAGCATCACCGAGATCCACGAGCAGACCTACATCAACGGTGAGGTGAAGGGCAGCCCCCTGCGGCAGAGGTCTGGCCTATGCTGGGGGTGGGGACAGCAGCAAGTCTGAAATGAGCCCCTCCTCTCACCACCAGGAAGGAAGTTCCCCCACCTCACGCCTCCCCTTCCCCCCATCCTTCCCCCACCTTATGCTTCCTCTCCTACCCTCCATTCCTCTCCCCCCTTCTCTGCCTGGCTTGGGAGGGGCGGAAGGGGAGACAGTGGGAGTAGACAGGGGATCCCCTTTCTCAGTGGGTGCTCTTTCTGCCAGGACTCCTCACGGGCTACAGCTCTACTCTGTGGATCGGCCTAAATGACTTGGACACCAGCGGAGGCTGGCAGTGGTCAGACAACTCACCCCTCAAGTACCTCAACTGGGAGAGTGGTGAGGCATGGGGACCCCGTGGGCACGTGGCTTCCTTCTACCCTACTCTAGAGGTAGAGGTCTGGGTGGCCTTCTCAGGCTAGTGCAGACACCCCAGGGATTGGAGGGGGAGGGGAGGGCCTGAAGAGAGCTTGGGAGCCACGCAGTCTGAGCTTCCCTCTCCCGGGGTGCTGGCACCCTGCCTGCCCCCACAGATCAGCCGGACAACCCAGGGGAGGAGAACTGCGGTGTGATCCGCACCGAGTCCTCGGGCGGCTGGCAGAGTCATGACTGCAGCATCGCCTTGCCCTATGTTTGCAAGAAGAAGCCCAATGCCACAGCAGAGCCAATCCAGCCAGGTGAGCCGCGGTCACAGCCCGGCTCAGCCCTTTCTCGTTCTCTACAGACACAGAGTGACTGTGACCCTATCATTATTATCGATTAGTTGTTGTTATTAATTATTGATAATTAGTTATTAATTTTTCTGGAAAAACTGGAATGTGCCATTCATTTGCAGGGTGAGCATTCTGTTGAGAACTGTGTGATAGGCCCCTTGGTCTCCAGGCCAGCCTGCTTGTTAAGTTCTAGGTGGGCAAGAGACTTCAAAGAACAAAAAAAAAAGGTGGATGGCCTCTAAAGAAAACTCAAGGTTGTCTTCTGACCTGTGCACGCACACCAAGGCAGAGAGGGGTGTGGGAGGGGAGTGGTTCTGGCCCCTGGGAGCTGTGGGTGCCTGCAGCACTGAGGGCTGGTGCCTTGCAGTTTAGAGGGAATCAGATGCTGGCCCAGCAGCACCTGGAGGCCTGCTAGCAGAGCAGACTGGGAGGACCGCCCGGATTAACTGAATCAGACTCTTAAGCAGGGTGTTTGATGTGCGTGCAGAAAGGCAGGTTGCAGCCGGTCTCTGAAGTCTGAGTGGGGCTGGGTAGCCCATGGGAAGCTTCTGGTGGCTTTTGAGCCTGGGAGTGTCTTGCTCGAAGGTGTGATGGAAGGAGATAAATCTGAGGGCCTCCTGGGAGAGATGGAGAGTGGGGTGATGGACAGGACCCGCTTTGGGGACCGCCCTTTCCCGGCATGTGGCCTTGGCCATGCAGCTGGCTCTCTGAGGTGTAAAATCCTCGCTTGCAGATGGAGAATGGATGCATTCTCTCCTGCAAAGTTATTTGTAAAGCTGGAGCCCTGGGCTGGCCTGGCTGGAAGAGTGTCTCTATGGCTTTTGCCAGTGTAAGCTCCAGGGGCCTACAGCTCACACAGCTGCGGGGTTGCTTGAGTACGGATTTTTGACAGAGAAAATATGCATGCCCACAGAAACCTCCGAGGAATCTTTCCCCTCTGTCTCATGTGGGGAACCCTCCTCTAGCCACTGGGACCGGAACACAAGTCTGTGGCTTGGATTTGCCTCTTCTGCCCTCACTCACCACCCCCTCCAGCTGTTTGCAGGAAGCCTGTTCTAAGCGATGGACAAGTTCTGTGTTCTCATTATGAAGGGCATGTCATTTCCAAAGCAGGGGCCCCGTTTCCAGACCCTCAGGCCCCTGGGACTTGAGTAGCTATTGGAACTGGTTTCAGAATTCTGTTCTGGGGCAATGCTCAGGACGGGCCCACATCTTCCCTCCTTCCTCGACAGAACCCTGCCCGAGCCTGACTTTGTGGGTGGTTTGATGGAATTTTGTTTTCTTTTGCCAAGACCCAAGTGAGGACTTGTTTGCTTCAGCCGCCCTCAAGCACCAGTCCCTAGCAGATAAACCCCAAAAGACACATCTGTGGGTGAAGGAGAGGGCCTTCAGAAGCAAGAGGAGGTATGGAGGGGGAAGGAGCTAGAGGGATGTGACCAGTGTGCCAGACTTTATGGCCCTGTGATATTCCTGGCAGCTCACCCCACCTCTGGTCAGACATTATTCACTCTAAACTTCTCTCCTCATTTCTTTTATCCAAGACTGCCAAGGCCAACAGAAAGGAGGTGCTCCGTGAATGTTGCTTATTTATTTTGAGACAGGATTTCTCTGTGTAGCCTTGACTGTCCTAGACTCACTCTGTAGACCAGGCTGGCCTTGGACTCACAGAGATCCGCCTGCCTCTACCTGCCCGAGTGCTGGGATCACAGGCGTTAGCCACTTATTAAGCAGAGCGGCCTTGAGCTCAGTTTGATCCTCTTAACAGGAAATCCTCCTTACAGGAGGTATTGCTTAGGAGTCTACTGTGTCGCATCACTTGCCCATCTCTCTCGGAGCCTCAGCTGGAGAGGGTTGTGGCTGCACTCCGTTATCACTGGTTTTTAAGTGTCTTAAGGCTGTTGTAATGGGGATGGCGGATGCGACACCCATCGGGTCCTGTCTGAGCACGTCCACCCACCTCTCCATAGACAGGTGGACCAACGTCAAGGTGGAGTGTGACCCCAGCTGGCAGCCCTTCCAGGGCCACTGCTACCGCCTGCAGGCGGAGAAGCGCAGCTGGCAGGAGTCCAAGAGGGCGTGTCTACGGGGCGGGGGCGACCTGCTCAGTATCCATAGCATGGCGGAGCTGGAGTTCATCACCAAACAGATCAAACAAGGTGAGGGACTGTTGGCCTCAGTACAGGCGTGGGTGGGGGAGGGTCCTACCCATTGCTGGCCCGAGGCTGACCTGCTGTCCTCTGTCCCCTGCTGTAACCCCAGAGGCGGAGGAGCTATGGATAGGCCTCAATGATTTGAAACTGCAGATGAATTTCGAGTGGTCGGACGGGAGTCTCGTGCGCTTCACCCACTGGCATCCGTTTGAGCCCAACAACTTCCGTGACAGCCTGGAGGACTGTGTCACCATCTGGGGGCCGGTGAGACCCTCCTCCTTCTTCATACTAGCCCCGGAGCACCCCTCTCCACCCCCATGCACCCAGTGCCCTCCCCCCACTATTCCCCACCCCGGCTCTTGCACACCAAGACTGGCTGTCAGGGCTCGAATCCCACCTTCCCCTCCACAGATAAGTTACCCGCAAGGGCTGGAAGGAATTCTCCAGAAGCCTTAGGCAGCAGGCTTGCTCTTGGTCTCTTGCCAGCTGTACCTCCCTGCCAGCAGGTGGCACCAGAATCCACACGATGGCGAGGCTTGGCAAGCAAGGCCATTCCCTTCCAGCTCTTGGCCCCCAGGACCCTTCCTCAGCTCAGGGTTTTGTGTTCTCAAGAAATCATGGGCTGATGATTGCTACGTCTTGACTCAGATCCAGGGTGGGTGGGAGAGGGAATCGAGGCAGAGTTTTTGACAGGGAAGAGCCTGAGCCCTGGTCTCATGCTATGAGATGCAGTGCTGGGGTGGAGGATGGGGGGGGCGCTAAACAGCATATCCATTTGCATTAGGGGATTCTACTTAAGATTTTAAACGGTTTGGTGAGCGTCTTCTACGTGCCAGCATGTTTTTCCTGCATGTATGCTTGCATATCACTTTCGTGCCTGGGGCCTCTGGGAGGTCAGAAGGCAATACTGGGTCCACCCAGAACTGGAGTTGTGGATGGTTGTGAGCCATCTTGTGGGTGCTGGGAATTGAATCTGGGTCCTTTGGAAGAGCAGCCAGTGCTCTTAACACCTGAGCCATCTCTCTAACTCCTCAACAACTTCTTCTTTCATCTACCCGTGAAGCCTATTGAACTCTGCCCTCTCCGTTAAACAGCCCGGGACACAGAAATGGGGCTGGTTGCTAGGAATCACACAGCAAGTTAGAGACAGGTTTCAGGTCTAGAAAACGGGCTGGCAGAAGGGCTGGAAGATTGGTGGGGAGGGAGAGATTTGGGGTGAGTCTTTTTTTGTCGTGTGTCCCAGGAAGGACGTTGGAACGACAGTCCCTGTAACCAGTCCTTGCCGTCCATCTGCAAGAAGGCAGGCCGGCTGAGCCAGGGCGCCGCGGAGGAGGACCATGGCTGCCGGAAGGTGAGGGTGTTTTTGGAATTGCCCAAGGTGGAGTCAGCCCCCAGGGGTTCCCAGGGTGGGTGGGGGGAGACGGAGAGACCCCTGCAGTCTTGCCCAGCACCCTCCTATTCTCTGGTTTCCACACACCCTTTGTGGCCTTTTGCACTGTGAGCTCCTTGCTGCAGGCCTCACTCCTTGGTGTTCCTTTGGATTAAACGGCTTCGAAAGCTTGGCCCCAGCTTAGGGCCACCCTGTCCTCCCCCCCCCCCCCGGCACGATCACCCTTCCCGTAGGAACTGGTGGCGGGGGTGTCTCAGTAAGAAGGCTGGCAGGACCCAGCTGTGGAGTCTGGGGTCCGTGAGCTCAGGGCGGAGCTCTGTCCTGGCTTGAGGACAGTGGAGTACATTGGAGGCCAGCCTGCACTGCACATGCATGGCTGCTGTGTCCAGAGGGAGCCCTGGGCCAGCCAGGCACATCCTCCCGGACTCCACACTGCCAAGTCCACAGGACCCCCCAGCCACCTCTGCAAACCCGCCATCTCTCCGTAGCTCCTCAGCTCTGGTGTCCAAGCCAGCCGCTAGTTTTCACTAAGACTGATTATTTATTTTACTATTCTTATTTATCATGATCACTTTTGTGTCTATCGTATGAGCGTGTGGCACGCACATGTCATAGTATGCATGTAGAGGCCAGAGGCCAGCCTTTGAGGTCAGTCCTCTCTTTTCACCGTGGGAATCTGTGGATTGAAACCAAGTCATTGTGGCAAAGACCTTCACCCTTTGAGCCATCTTGCCAGCACCTGCTTATTTTTATGTTTGTTTTTTTTTTTTTGAGTGTGTAAATGCTTATGTGTGTGCGTGCGCACACATGTGGATATGTGTTCACGTTGGGGCCAGAGGCTGGCCTCCTTATTTTGAGACAGGGTCTCTCACTGGACCTGGTCTCCCCAGTAGATTAGGTTGCCCAACCAGCAGCTCCTTGGGGACCTGTGTGCCTCCTCTCCTCAGTGCTGAGATGAAAAGCATGTGCCACCACACCTATTTGGTTTTGTTTTTTTTTTTTTTGGTTTTTTTCCCCCCTTGAGTTCTGGGGATGTGAACCCAGGTCCTCATGCTTGCATAGGAAGCACTTTGCCACCCTCCCAACCTGATTGTTTCTTTTTTCCAGTACTGAGGACTGAACCCAAGGCCCCACACAGGCTAGAAATGTGTGCCCACCACTGAGCCATAGGCCCAGCTCCTGTATGTCTTGGCTACTTGTATCTCAGAGCCTGGCCTTAGGCAGGTGCATCAGCTACCCACAGCAGCACTCCCCCCCACCCCACCCCCACCCCCCGTCCAGCAATTGTTGGCTGGGATGGGGAGAGCTGGGAGGAATCGGATGCAGAACTTAGCACAGGTGTTAGTCCCTGGAGCCTCATAGGTCCCTCTGTCCTGCACACAGCCAGCGATGCCCTGATGTCGCTCCTGCTCAGGCATGGGCAGGTATGGGTCCTCCCGAAGACACCCCTCTCCTGCCCTCTTTCTTGACTCAGGGTTGGACGTGGCACAGCCCATCCTGCTACTGGCTGGGAGAGGACCAGGTGACCTACAGTGATGCCCGGCGCCTGTGTACTGACCATGGCTCGCAGCTGGTCACCATCACCAACAGGTATAGAAGGTGGACAGAAGTCCTGGCTGGTCCTCTGTTTTGGTTTTTCTTTTTTCAAGACAGGGTTTCTCTGTGTAGCCCTGGCTGTCCTGGAGCTCACTTTGCAGACCAGGCTGGCCTCGATCTCACAGCGATCCACCTGCCTCTGCCTCCCTGAGTGCTGAGATCACAGGCGTGCACTGCCACACCCTGCTCTGGCCAGCTCTCTTCCATGTCCCTGGTCTAATAGGTCCCAGCAGGACCCAGAATCCTTTGAGCCTCAGTGTGTTCCAGTAGTCCCCATTTCCTGAGGCACGTGACTGGTCATGCGCAGTACCTGAGCTTCTGGGATGGGGTGTCTGGCCTGTGGTCCAAGGCTTTCAGAAGGCTGCTGGGAAATGTCGCACCTTGACTGGCTTGTTTCTGAAGGTTTGAGCAGGCCTTCGTCAGCAGCCTCATCTACAACTGGGAGGGTGAGTACTTCTGGACCGCCCTGCAAGACCTCAACAGCACCGGCTCCTTCCGTTGGCTCAGTGGGGACGAAGTCATGTACACGCATTGGAACCGAGACCAGCCTGGTGAGCCTCTAACCCCCTGTTTGACTGGCCTTGAAGCACGGGCCTGTGGCAGACCCAGGGCGGTGTCAGGGCTTAGGGCTTCCCAGAAAGCTGTTCCTTTGTGCAGTGTGACCTGTTAGCTCGGGAGCCCACATCCCTGCCCAGACCCTTGGCACTGCTGTTTGCCAGCTGGGCCTCCACTGAGCCCCAGTTTCTTCATCTTGAAATGGGGATAATGGTACATTTCTTACAGAGTTGATGTGAGGCTTAAATGTTTATTTAGCTTGTGAAGAGGGGTCCCATGTAACGTGTATCAACATTGCCCGCAATACAGATACTTGCTGTTGGTATCTGTACAAATTTCACGCTCCTGGTGTACCCCACTGCCCAGTTTCAGCCTTGTTCTTAACCTTCCTATGGCCTCAGTCAGTTGTGGCTCTGCTGGGATTAGAGCCTAACTCCTGGTCTGAGGATGAGGTACAGAGGTTATAGGAATAGGAGACAGATTTAGAAAGGCCTAGTCCGCACATGTAGCCACGGAACTAGGACTCTGCCTCGTGCCTCCCTCCCCCCCCCCCCAACTTGATGCTGACCCCCCAGAGCTCATCCCTGTAGAATCAAGCTTGTTCTCCTCCTCAGGGTACAGACGTGGGGGCTGTGTGGCTCTGGCTACCGGCAGTGCCATGGGACTTTGGGAGGTGAAGAACTGCACATCATTCCGGGCTCGCTACATCTGCCGACAGAGCCTGGGCACACCGGTGACGCCGGAGTTGCCTGGGCCAGACCCTACCCCGAGCCTCACCGGCTCCTGCCCCCAGGGCTGGGCCTCGGACCCCAAACTCCGACATTGCTATAAGGTGGGACATTGCTGTAAGGTGGCATGGTGGGGGTGGGGACAGAGGGAGGACAAGAACACTGAGGCAATTTACCAGGGGGGGGGCCTGGAGACCATCATGACCCTGAGGTACCAGCCTAGACTGCAGATTAGAGTAATTGCTGATGAAGAATTTGTCGGTGGGTTCTGAGGCCTGATGGGGAGTAGGTGCTTGGTGAAGGAGCCAGACCCCAGCGTGTTCTTCATAATCCCCTGGGAAGCCTGATAAAAATAGAATCTTCTAGTACAGCAAGGGCCTGGGTTCTTTCCCTGGTCTCTGTGCTGGCAGCCATGTGGAGGTTTGGATTTGAAAGGTCTGGGTAGGGCCTGGTGGTTTGCCAAGCTTGGGAACCACTAATTTAGTTTTGTTTTTTGAGATTTTAGTATTTGCGTTTGAGACAGGGTCCTCAGGTCTGTAGCCCAGGCTATCTGCTAGCTCTTGGCAATCCTGCTTTAGCCTCCTGAGTGCTGATACAGCCATAAGACACTATGGCCGGCTTCTCATGTGTAGCCCAGGCTGGCCTCAAACTCACTATGTAGTCGAGGATAACCTTGGACTTCTGACCTTTGGTCTCTACTTCTCAGGTACTACATTTGCACCACAAGGCCTGGCTTCCGAGGCCTTTTATTACGTACAGAAACCAAAGTGTGTGTGTGGCGGGGGAACCTGTCCTCAGTCTAATCCCTCTGCTGGGATTATAGCCTTACTCCTGGTCTGAGGATGAGGAACAGGGGCTCTTGCCAGGAGCTGACAGTGTCACCTGCCTTCCTGAGATAGACAGAATTGTCTTTAGCTATTGCTCCCTGGTGAGGCCATAGCCCCTAACTGGACCGCTGTTGTGAGGAGGTGGCAGGTGCCCTTCAGCCCACGGCCACAGCTTAGACAGCTGTCTCTGCTCCCACAGGTGTTCAGCTCCGAGCGGCTGCAGGAAAAGAAGAGTTGGACCCAGGCCCTGGGGGTCTGCCGGGAGTTGGGGGCCCAGCTGCTAAGTCTGGCCAGCTATGAGGAGGAACATTTTGTGGCCAACATGCTCAACAAGATCTTTGGGTACTGGATGGGGGGGGCTGCACCCGGGTGGGGACAGGCGTGGCTGCCAGATTCTGTCACGCGTGGGATGAGAGGGTGGGTATTGGACAGGGCCCTCAGAGGGCCCAGCTGAGGCTTGGAATGACCTGGGTCTGTTAATGTCAGAGCCATCCTGTTTCCTTCAAGTGGCCACGGTCCCCTGGGATCTTGGTGACCCCCCTTATACGGGACCTTGTTGCTAACCAGTGTTGAATAGCCAGCAACGTCCTCTCAGACACAGCCGCCATCTCAGCAAACCCCCCCTGCAACCTTTCATAAGAAATACCCCTCTCCCCCTACACTAGATCGCTGAAACTGTTCAGCCAATGGATGAGTAATGTGCCCAGAATCCATCTTTGCCGTGTAGGCTCTGAGGACTATAGTCTATGGCACATGGCATCGTAATCACTTATCATTGGTAGAAAAGAAAAAAAAAAATCCAAGTGGCCCCAGGCGCCCTGAGATCTTAATTTCAGAGCTACTTCCTCCCAGCAGCCGGGCTTTTACCACTTGACTAGTAATTACAGCAGCCCATGTTCTTTCTCAGCTCATCACGTGGGTGCAGCTCACCCCCCCCCACACACACCCTGTTCCCCTACATGCTCAGTGACCTCATGTTCAAGTCCTACTCATGAGTTGGATTGTTCGTCCGGTGTCGCAGTGGGTCCGTGACGAGACACGATTTGAACCCAGGTTTTATGAGCTCCAGCTCCTCTAATTTCTCCCGCCCCCATAGGCTCATCTACGTCCTAACCGCCGCCGCAAGCAAGCGGGAAAAATACGCAGGCTCCTGCTGGGCCCTGTATCCTGGAAGGCGGTCCAGGGCTACCTGCTCTGGCATTCCTTGTCCCTAGGGAGGGAACTTTCAAAAAACAAACAAGCACACATACACGCATGCGCACACATACACGCATGCACACACACCGCAGTGCTTTGGTGCAACGGTTTGCAGCGTGGACTGAGGCTCAGGGCGCTGCAGGCTGCTTAGTGACAGCGGCCGGCGGCCGAGTGCTATATTCCTGCTCCAGCCACCCTCACCTCCTCTCTCTTCTGTCTCCACCCAAGTGAATCCGAGCCCGAGAGCCAGGAGCAGCACTGGTTTTGGATTGGCCTGAATCGCAGAGACCCGAGAGAGGGTCAGAGTTGGCGCTGGAGCGATGGTCTAGGGGTGAGGAGCCGTGGAGGAGGCAGGACGGGGAGGTGGGTAGGGCCTGGTCGTGGGTGGGCACCCGCTGGGGCGTGGCAGGGCCTAGCGTGGGCAGGAATTTCTGGCCAGTAGGTTAAGAGTAATCAGGATATGGAGAAGGACGCTCCCCCGGCCTGGTAGCCCTCAGTTCAGGCCCGGCTTCTCGGTTGCCTGCTGTACGTCTGTCCCTCTTTCCATCTTGCTTTCCAGTTTTCCTACCACAATTTTGACCGGAGCCGGCATGATGACGATGACATCCGAGGCTGTGCGGTGCTGGACCTGGCCTCCCTGCAGTGGGTGGCCATGGAGTGCCAAACACAGCTGGACTGGATCTGCAAGATCCCTAGAGGTTGGATGTGGGAGTAAGTGGGCTGGGGCGGGACAGGCGCTGGGCGAGGGCTCCGAAGCGAGGACTCTGGGGGATCCAGCCGCACTCTGCTCTGACATCGTTGCCCCTGTTGTTCTGCAGGTGTGGATGTGCGGGAACCAGATCCTGGTCCCCAAGGTGAGGCCCCCTAGCTCCCTGATCCCTACCTTGGCCCAGAGCGAAGCTGAGCTGGTCAAGGGCTCTACCCCAAAGGGGACTAAGTTAGTTAGCTTTCTGTGGTGTGGAAGGAGGGTCAAGCTGAGGGCCTGCCGCGGGTTTGCATGCTCTGGCGCTGACGGAGCCCGGAGCTTTCAAGGGCCTGTCGAGTGGCCTGGCATCTGCTCCCACAGGCCGGCCAGAGTGGCTCCGCTTCCAGGAGGCAGAGTACAAGTTCTTTGAGCACCACTCCTCGTGGACGCAGGCCCAGCGCATCTGCACGTGGTTCCAGGCAGAGCTGGCCTCCATCCACAGCCAGGCAGAGCTGGACTTCCTGGGGCAGAACCTGCAGAAGGTGGGCGTGAGAGGCAGCAAGTGGTCACTGGCTGGGAAGGGGCAGAGGCTGAGGACGGGGAAGCCGCTAACCTTCCCCTGCCTGCCTCCTTCACCAGTTCTCCTCAGGCCCCGGGCAGCACTGGTGGATCGGCCTGCACACCTCGGAGAATGATGGCCGCTTCAGGTGCGAGCGCTAGTGGGCAGCAGGTGTGAGAGGGGCACGTGTGTGAGTGGCTAGCTGTGTCACCAAGCTAGAGGTGTCGGGGCTGACCAAACAGGCAGATAGACCTGCACTTGACCTGCTCCTCACTGGCTGCATGGCCTTGGACAAGTAAGTGCTGTGTCTCTGGCCTCTGTTTTCTTACCTGAAGGTGGCAATAATGAGACCTGCGAAGCTGGCCTAGCATTCTTCAGATCCTGGGGTTGATTCCTGAACTACAAAACAAAGAAATACTTCAAAACATCAAAAAGTTATAAAGTTTCATATATATATATGTACATATATATATGTACATATATATGTATATATAATTTATATATAATATAATACATATTATATATTATACATAATATAATATATATAATATATATATAATTTAGGTACTTATTTTGAGACACAGTCTCACTATGTAGCCATGGTTACCTAGGTAGAAGAGGCTGGCCTTGTACTCACAGAGACTCTTTTGCCTTTGCTTCCCAATGGCTAGGACTAAAGGTATATGCCACAATAACCAGCTTTATTTTATTTTTAAAGGTTAATAATTACTACATTATTCCTTTAAAACTACAGTATTCCTTTAATTAATTTTTTAAATATTTATTTATTTATTTATTTTATGTGTATGAGTGCTCTAGATGCACATACTTCTGCAGGCCAGAAGAGGGCATCGGATCCCACTATAGTTGGTTGTGAGCTACCATGTGGTTGCTGGGAATTGAACTCAGGACATCTGGAAGAGCAGAGAGTGCTCTTAACTGTTGAGCCATCTCTCTAGCTCCTCCTTTATTTATTATTTATGCACATGTGGGTATTGTAGGTGGTTGTGAGCCACCCGTGTGTATGCTGGGAACTGAACTATTGTCCTCTGGAAGAGCAATATACACTCTTAACAGCTGAGCCATCTCTCCAGCCCCTCAACGATGATACTTTTTAAGGCTAGTTTCTAACTAGGTGTAAAATTTTAACTTAAGAAATGGCAAAAGCCATGACCTGCTTGAGAACACTATTGCTCATATACCAATGTAGAGCATTTTACAGCAGGTACCAGTTTGCCAAGCATCAAAATGCTAAGCTAATGCATATGCTGTTGTCCACCTGGTTGTCGCTTCCTGCTCTGGAGACTCTGGAGGCATGTGGTGTGACAGGTCACTACCAATTCTCAAAGTCAGACCCACTGAAAGAGAACATTCATGTCCTGAAGATACGAGGCCTAGCAGAAAGCCGCTGCATGTCACAGTGTGGTGTGTGACAAATAACAGCTTCAAGCCCTGACCACAGCATCCAGCGTGCACCGGGTGCTACATACTGGTGGCACTCTCCTGTTATACCTGGGGTCACATTATCAACAGGACTAGCCAGGTCATGGACAGGGGACTCTAGTCAGTGCCTGCATTATACCAGTTAGGGCGTTTGAGGCAGGAATACCAAGAATCGGTGGATATCTGGGCACTTCTTTGCTAGAGGGTTTTCAGGCACCTGAGAGAGGTGAGTGCGTGCTGGGCAGGGCTCTACGGGAGGCCGTAGACCTGGGGTCTCGGGCTGCACTGGGCTGTGAGCTCCTTCAGCCCCGTTCCTGCCCCTGTCCTGTGGCCTCTGGTGCTGTGCGCGGAGGAGGCTGAGCCTGTGTTGTGACTCTGTAGGTGGTCAGACGGTTCTGTCATCAACTTCATCTCCTGGGCACCTGGAAAACCTCGGCCCATTGGCAAGGACAAGAAGTGTGTGTACATGACAGCCAGCCAAGGTGAGGATGAGAAGGACCAGAGGGAGCGTTGTCGGCATGAAGAAGGGGCTAAGGTTAGGGGTATGTAGGTGGGAGGGGGTGGGGCAGATCCGAGAAGAGCTGCATCCGTGGCTGCAAGGACACCGAGGGCTGGGGCTCAGCCCGCATCCCCAGGGCGTCCCCAGGGCGTCCCCAGGGCGTCCCCAGGGCGTCCCCAGGGCGTAGGGCCAACAGTGCTGCCGGCCCCGCCCCGCCCCGCCCCGCCCTCTGGTAACAGTTCTCCTCCCCCGTTCACAGAGGACTGGGGGGACCAGCGGTGCCATACAGCCTTGCCCTACATCTGTAAGCGCAGCAATAGCTCTGGGGAGACTCAGCCCCAAGACTTGCCACCTTCAGCCCTAGGGGGCTGTCCCCCTGGCTGGAACCAGTTCCTCAACAAGGTAGGAAGTCGGGAGGAGCACCAAGAGAGTCAGGGGTGAGGTTGGGGAGATGGGATGGCTGAGCCTCAGGAGCCTTAGCTGTTTGGCAACAGTAAAGCTACGGCCTCTCAACATGGTGGGGACATAGGGAAATCCATGGGGACCTCTCTGTGCCAATGAGAGCCAGGCTCCTTGAAAGTGGCTCAGTGTGTACAACACCTGAGCGAGGTCACCAGAATACTTCTGCGAGTTTTCTAGATCACTAGTTGTCAAACCTCTTGGGAGTGAACTCTTATTAATAAAACAAAATATTGAGCATTTGTACCCAATCTGTATGTGTGTATACGTTATTTATGTATACATGCAAGGGGTTGCAAAAAAATTAATAGCTACTTCTATACTAACGAGACTATTATCAAATGGAGCCAGATGTGCACCAGAGCATAACTGAAGATGGATAAGGACTAAAAATACTATCTTTGGAATTCTTTATTGATGGAATGAAAATATGCTTGGGCCACGCAAATGGTCAATTATAATAACGCTTAGGCAATTCTACTAAGAATTTACGATTGCATGCATTTCACTCTCTTGTTTTCGCAATGTAAGAATCTATTTTTTTCTTTTATTTAAATTTATTTTTTCACTGGTTCATAAAAACATAAACATGATGGATATTAGTGGGTACCATGTAACGTTTTGGTACACCCGTACATTGTCTGATGCTTAAATTAGAAGAGATTAGCATCTGCCTCCTTGCTTCAAGGGGAAGCC
>CM053746.1:15753173-15775866 GCA_028658305.1 Pachyuromys duprasi | reverse complement strand
CCCGCCTTTCTTCCCACTGTCCCCAGTAGCTGCCATCCGAGTCTCACCTCTTTTTTTTTTTTTTCTTTTTGGTTTTTCGAGACAGGGTTTCTGGCTGTCCTGGAACTTGTTCTGTAGTCCAAGCTGACCTCAAACTCAAGAGATTTACTTGCCTCTGCCTCCCAACCACTAGGATGAAAGGCATGTGCCAACATCGCCTGGCTATTCTCAGTGTTTATGAGAGTAAATGTGCCCGCTCCCTTTGAGACAGGGCCACATGTAACCTAGGTCAGCCTTGAACTCACCACATAGATGAGGGTGACTGAACCTCTGAAGGCCCACATGCTGGGATTACAGGTTTATGCAATGCTGGGAATAGAACCTAGAGTCTTGGGCCTGCCAGGCAAATGCTTTACCAACTGAGCTATCTGTATAGCCTGAGAGTAACTTAGGTTTTGCATATTTGTGTGTTGTTGGCACATATATGCACAGGCCAGAGCTTGACCTTGGGTGTTTCCTTGTCCTGTGCCTTACATACGGAGGCAGGGTCTCTCATTTAAACCAAAGCTTGCTGATTTGGCTAGTGTAGCTAACCGGCTCGACCTAGTCATCATCTGTGTCCACCAGGTGCTGGGATTACAAGTGGGCCACCACATTTACAGTGTTTACATGGGTGCTGGAGACCCAAAATCTGGGCCTTACACTTACCCAGCAAAAATAGCTCATCCATATCCAATATGGGGGACTGTGCTGTGCTTGTCTTTTTGTACTCATTTTAAAAAGTTATTTTCCTTCCTTCTTATTGCATGTATATTTTTTGCCAGTGTGTGTGTGTGTGTGTGTGTGTACACAATGCCCACGAGGCCAGAAAAGGGCACGAGGTCTCCTGGAACTGCAGTTACAGACCGTTGTTGAGCTGCCATATGGACATTGGGGTCCAAATCTGGAAGAGCAGCCATGCTCTTGACTGCTGAGCCGTCCCTGCCACCTTTGGTTTTTTTTTTTTTTTTCCTTCTTTTAGCAACATTTAGAAAATTGTCTTTCCTAGTGTTTCGAAGTCAGGCGTGATGGTATACACTTGTAACTCAGAGGATGGTGGGAGACTAAGCCAGCCAGGGCGACTTGGAGAAACTTCTCAAAACGAAAGTCCAAACAACACCAAAAACTCTGAAAACAAAAAGTAGGGAGTTAGGGATTTGCCTCATTGGTAGAGTGCGTTCCTAACCTATGTGGAGGCTGTAGCTTCAACACACACACACACACACACACACACACACGCATGCACTCATGCCCCCACATGTTCACATTGCACAACCAGCCTGGTTATGGTGGTGCACACTTTCTATCCTAATACTAGGATACTAGGGAGGCTGAGGCAAGAAGATCATGAGTTTCGGGCCAGCCTGGGCTACATAGGAAGACCCTGTCCCAAACAAACAATAATCTGTGCCAGGATGGGAGGGCAGGACTTTGCCCAGGGAGGTCCATAACTTGGTCTGAAAACCCCTGGATGTCAGCGGCTGAAGGGGTACCCAGAGGGCTTCTGGGATTGTGGACCAGGGTGTGCCTGTGTGTAGAGCTGGGTATCAATCACATCCCCTGCCCCGCAGTGTTTCCGAATCCAGGGCCAGGACCCCCAGGACAGGGTGAAATGGTCAGAGGCCCAGTTCTCCTGTGAGCAGCAAGAAGCCCAGCTGGCTACCATTGCTAACCCCTTAGAGCAAGGTAGGCTCAGCCCAGGGGGACACACTGGCGCCCTCCAGTCCAGTCTCCCCACAACTGGCTTAGAGCAGAGCAAACGGGGGTGGGGGCCGCCCCGCCCCATCACTCTTGCCTTTCTTCTGGGGCACTGTAGCCTTCATCACGGCCAGCCTCCCCAGCGTGACCTTTGACCTGTGGATTGGCCTACATGCCTCTCAGAGGGACTTCCAGTGGATTGAGCAGGAACCTCTGCTGTATGCCAACTGGGCGCCAGGAGAGCCCTCCGGCCCCAGCCCTGCTCCCAGCGGCACCAAGCCGGTGAGGGGACCGTTCATTTGGCTTTCCCCCGTCCCTGCTGCCCTCTCCCCCGCCTCCCACTTCCACACGTCGGGGCGGGCAGTGGTATACAAAGGAAGCGGCCCCTGGGGTTCCCCTAAGTAGCCTCTTCCCCCCAGACCAGCTGCGCGGTGCTGCTGCACAGCCCCTCGGCCCACCTCACCGGCCGCTGGGATGACCGGAGCTGCACGGAGGAGACCCACGGCTTCATCTGCCAGAAGGGCACAGGTACGTGGCACTGCAACGCACCCAAGTGCATCTCTGTGCGTCAGTACGGGAAGCACATTGGTTAGAGCAGTCAGTGCAGCCGTGCTCAGTGGAGACCTGCTCTTGGCCTCATGTCTGGCATTTCCCGGCCTGGTCTCATACCTGGGAATGGGGTAAGGGCGCAGAGCCTGGCCTGAGTCCTGCCCCCTTCCCTGCAGACCCCTCGCTGAGCCCATCCCCGGCAGCTACGCCTCCTGCCCCTGGCGCTGAACTCTCCTACCTCAACGGCACCTTCCGGCTGCTGCAGAAGCCGCTGCGCTGGAAGGATGCCCTCCTGCTGTGTGAGAGCCGAAATGCCAGCCTGGCGCACATCCTTGACCCCTACACTCAGGCCTTCCTCACGCAGGCTGCCCGAGGCCTGCGGGCACCACTGTGGATCGGGCTGGCCAGTGAGGAGGTGGGCTCCTAGGTCAAGATTTTCCCACCCCCACCCTACCTTCTGCCCCGGTTTCCCTTCCTCCTTCCTGCCTTGCCTGGTCCCTTTTCTTCTCACCGGCGGCCTCCCCGTATCCAGGGCTCGCGGAGGTATTCCTGGCTCTCGGAGGAGCCTCTGAATTACGTGAGCTGGCAAGACGGGGAGCCTCACCAGTCGGGAGGCTGTGCCTACCTGGATGTGGATGGAAGCTGGCGCAGCGCCAGCTGTGACACCAAGCTGCAGGGGGCAGTGTGTGGGGTGAGCAGGGGTGAGTACCACCCGCCGGGGGCCAAGGCTTGGGCGTGTGTGGGCGGGCCTGGGAGGATGCTTGGGCGGCATCCTCAGTCCTGCGCTCCAACAGGGCCCCCTCCTCCCCGAAAGATAAGCTACCGTGGCAGCTGCCCTCGGGGACTGGCGGACTCGTCGTGGATTCCCTTCAGGGAGCACTGCTACTCCTTCCACATGGAGCTGCTGTTGGGCCACAAGGAGGCGCTGCAGCGCTGCCGGAAAGGTGCGGGAGAGCAGGCCCGCCCAGCTCCCCGCCTCTGAGGCTCTGAGAAGGAGCTTCGCCTGAGCCTGCAGGCGCTCCCCTCAGACCACGCTGTCACACATGCCGAGAAACACGAGAAACACGCCGGAGAAGAGGGCCGGGACTGCCGGGGATGGTTATGGGTTGGGGCGGGGCTCTGGCTAGTTCCTCCTGATGACGGTTTTCCCTTTGTGTCCAGCGGGTGGGACCGTTCTGTCCATTCTTGATGAGATGGAGAATGTGTTTGTCTGGGAGCACCTGCAGACCACTGACACCCAGAGTCGAGGTGCCTGGTTGGGCATGAACTTTAACCCCAAAGGTGGGTGTCCTGTGTAGGGTAAGGGGAGTGACCAGGGCTCAGGCTGCAGGAGAGATGCCTGCCACGCACCATTTCTGGGCTTGGGAAAGGAGAGGAGTGGAGGAGGTTAATATGGGAGCACACCAGCTCCCTCTCACCTATAAACAAAACCCGACCTGGTCCCCTTCCCACATCTTCCCAGTGTCTTCCTTCCACAGGAGGCATGCTCGTCTGGCAAGATAACACAGCCGTGAACTATTCTAACTGGGGACCCCCCGGCCTGGGCCCTAGCATGCTAAGCCACAACAGCTGCTACTGGATCCAGAGCAGCAGCGGACTGTGGCGACCTGGTGCATGTACCAACATCACCATGGGGGTTGTCTGCAAGCTCCCTAGAGGTAAGCCAAAGTCTCAGAAGGTGCAGGCTCAGCCCTCCATGCCCACAGCTAAGGCCACTGCTGTACAGAGGCAGCTGCGTTGGGTGGCAGGCATCAGGAACGTCAGTCTATAGCCAAGACTGAGCCTGGGACTTACTTGCTGGGCAGACAGCAAGCCCAGAGGCCAGCAAGCACCATCATTCTCTAGTGGTTGGGGACAAGAGATGGTTCGAGTCCCGGACCCTCGCTTATCAGCTCTGAGGCTTGGTGAGATGGTCCAGTTGGTAAAGTCACGCAAGCCATGAGGATCTGAGTTCAGATTCTCGGCACCCCGATAAAAGAACAGCACCCTATGCCCACTTTTGTAACCCCGGAATGGAAGGGGACATGTGTGTCTGTCTGTCTGAAATGATAGGTCCCCAGAGGTCATTTGTCAGCCAGTCTAGCTGAAGTCATGAGCTATAGGTTCAGTGAGAGACCCTGTCTCAAAAAATAAATAAGGTGGAGAGCCATCAAGGAAGACACACAGTACAATAACATTGACCTCAGGCCTCCACACGCATGTGCTGTATTCCAGTCCACACATGCAGTACACTCCCCTGCAAGAACACATTCATAGAACCCCACCCCCACAACATATCTGTTCCCTCTGAGGCAAGGCTTTGAACTCCATGGCCTCAGCTTCCTCGCATATAAAGCTGGATAATAGTAGCCGGGTCATGGAGTCATGGAAGGCTCGGTGATTTGTTTAAATCGTGACAATGATTTCCACGAGGACTGACTGTGGCTCTCTGGCCCTTCCCCCTCCCACAGTGGAAGAGAACAGCTTCTTGCCATCAGGTGAGTGGAGGGGACAAGCCCTGAGCGTGGCTCTTTCCCTGGCTCCTCTGTTCCTGGTGGGTACGGCCGAGAACGAATGTCCCTTCCCCCCATCATTGTCTCAGTAGCACTTCCTGAGAACCCGGTGGCCCTGGTGGTGGTGCTGATGGCCGTGCTGCTTCTCCTGGCCTTGCTCACGGCAGCCCTCATCTTCTACCGGCGCCGACGGAGTGCGGAGCGCGGCTCCTTCGAGGGGGCCCGTTACAGCCGCAGCAGCAGCTCTGGCCCCGCAGAGGCCACTGAGAAGAACATCCTGGTGTCTGACATGGAGATGAACGAACAACAAGAATAGAGGCGAGGGCGTGGTCAGGGCGGAGCCGGAGCGGGGGAGGCGGGGCCCCCAGGTCAGCAGGTCCCCGTCGCCCCCCAGTCTAGTTGGTCTGTGGATGGCAGCCCTCAGGCATTGCTACTGGGAGCCAGGGGCTGAGCGTTCGATGGCTTGGGAGTGTCCAGCCTCCCACAAAGGCTAGGCTGAACCCTGGCGATGGAGCATTTTCCCTTTCTCCTGGTCCTGGGATCTTGTCGCCTGGGCCTGAGCCTCCATGGTAACTGAAGGCAATGTGAGAAGGGAAGCGAGCTATTTCTGCCTTTTCTCCCCGCATCCCTAAGCCTAAGCCTGCTGACCCAACCTAGAACCCTTTCCTATTTGCAGGCCTGGAAAGCTTGCCCCGTTCCCTCTTCCTGTTTTTGGCTCCATCAGCTCTGTCTCTCCATCCTGCCCTCACACCTTTTCTCACTCAGTGCCTCCTTCTGAGCCAAGGCCCTGGGACTTGGGGGACCCTCTCCCTCTCTTTCTCAGTGGGGGGATCAGCTGAAGGGGCCAAGCATCTGTCACCCCTGCACCTGCTGGAATGGACCAAGGTTATGGCGGGAGGGGGCCTAGGTGGCTCAGGTCTAAGAACCAGGGTCCCTGTGTGGTGTCTGCTAGAGTATTGATGGAACTGTGCGGAGAGACACCTTATCCACTCATTGGGGGTGTCGTCTCCTGCTGGTTGGGGGAGGGCTCTGTCCCTGAAAGAGTCCCCTGTGGGGACCAATCTAAGTTTCCTAATGTCTCCAGCTTTGGGCTTTGGTTTGGAGAGAGGGAAGAGGGTCACGGGGGGGCCCCGGAGAAGCTGTAGCCTTAGATAGCACCAGGGGCTATCTATCATCTCGTATGGCCTAGAGGAAGAACAGCCAGCTACTGGAGACACTCAGCATCTTCTCAAGAGAAGGGACCCAGCTAGGATGGAGAGTGGCGGTCCCCGTGTCCCAGGGCGGGGGCAATGTGAACAAAAACTCAAAGACACAGACCCTCTGTTGTAGTTCTTGATTTTTCTAAATGTGCTATTGTTGTTTTCTAAAAAAGAAGGAAAAAAATAAAGAAAAAGAAAAGCAAACAAATAAAAACCTTCCAGAGGCTTGAGAAATTGGTGTGTCTGCCTCCTCCTTCTCGGAGTCTGACCCATACGTCCCGGAGGGGATAAACGGCAGCCTCCACCTCGGTTTTGTAGCCTGCCGTTTTGTCTGTGAGCCCCCGGGGACACTTCCTCTCAACATCCTTTCTGACCCTGCTTATTCTCTCTGTTCCTGGAGAACTCAGGAGCCAGGTCATTCCTGCCCAGAAGCATGCTAGCCTGGGCAACTGAGCTCACTGTCCTGTCAGTGTGAGCAGGGGAACACCTCCTGGAGATGGGCCCTCTCACCTGTTAAGGATTGAGGTGAGAGGGTTCTCACCAAGTGCCTTTGAGTGCATGCAGTAAGCACTCCATATACTGTAACTGCTACTGTTATTTCTAAGGTTTTTGTTACTCGTGTGTGTGTGTGTGTGTGTGTGTGCATGCGTGCGTGCATGTGTACGCATGGAGGTCAGAGGACAACTTACAGTTGACCCCTTCTGCTCTGTGGATCCCAGAGATCAGACACAGGCTGTCAGGTTTGGCATCAGGCAACCTTACTTACTGTGCCACCCTGACAGGACCTTCAGGGATGGTCCTTGAGGAGGAGGAGGAAGGTCCTGGAGTTCCAGCCAGCCCTGAGTGGCAGCGTCTCAACATCCTCCTCCAAGTCTACCTGTCATACCTGCCTTCTGCCTGACAGAAACTTCTCTTCTTCTGCACTTGCATTAGGCCAGTGTTCGAGTTGGAGACACATAAGGGAAGGCCATGCTGGAGGAGAGGGGTGGGATGTGTGAGGTTAGGGAGAAATGAGCAGACCAAATGGACTGAATGGGAGAGAGAGAAATGTCCAGGCCAGAGTGGGAACGGAGGGTCCCTAATGTCTCAGAGGACCAACAGCTTGGCCAAAGGAGCGTAGCTGGGTGGGTGAAGGCCAGGAAGCAGTGGGCCAGTGGACAATGTGAAGAATGCTGTCAGTGGGAATGGCTAATCTGACCTTTAACAAGATCTCTGACTGGGCTAAGGGACACAGACAATGGATGGGAAATGGGGCAGTGAAAGCAGGAAGGCCATGCAGAGGAAGCTCTTACAATAATTCAGATCTCAGAAGATGGTGGTTTGTTTGGCCCAGAACAACAGCATCGGTTAGAGGCATCGTGTGTTCTCAAGGCTTGTCCTGTCGGTGACTTTTTAAACCTCAGTTCTGCTTTTTTTTTAATTATTATTTTTTTTTTTTATTTTTTGACTAGGCAGTGCAGTCATGGTTCAATGTCTAAAGGACAGAAAAGGTTGTAAAAAGGCATCCACTGAATGTTCATCCCTCCTTCCCCTTTCTTCATCCCCACCCCACCCCCATCTACCCTGGAGCCTCCTGCCTTGCTGGTTTCCTCTCTTTCCAGCATTTGTTTGAGAGGCGGGGCCATGCGGAAACATGGGTGCTGGGTTTGCCTGAGGGGGCTCGGCCACTTTCTCAGGGATCAGATGAGCTGCTGCACTGGGGGTCAGGAGAAGCCATGAGCTTTCCTCCAGGCCTGGAGGATGAATAGGTGCTACTGCTTTAGAGATGGCTCTTTAGACTTTGTGAGCTGCATTCCTGAGGGGGAGGACCCTCTAAGCTGTCCCCTATTTGCAGTTCTATTAAGATCCATGGGAGTCAGATAGGCCAGCCACTCAGGAAGGGAACACCAGCCCAAAGTAGGAGCCTTAATGATTAACCCACTTTAAACCCTCAAATGATTTGCTCTCCAAACTGAGGCCAGAATGGCCCCTTTGTGAGCCAAGTACTCTGCCGCTGGCCACGGCTCAAGGATTGCTGACAGGCTGCTGGGCGCCACTCTGAGGGCAGAGGCTTCAGTGAATGCCAGTGACCATTGTCTTGAGGGAGAAGAAAAGCTTGGTGCTGGGAAGCACTGCTTGTGGGATCTAGCGGGTCATTTGAGCAGCTGAAGGAATGAGGCCCCAAATGTCCACCATGACTGGGAGAGGGGTGTTGTCTCCATTTCCTCAATTGTTTGTATGTGTGTGTGTTTGTGTGTGTGTGTGTGTGTGTGCTTGTGTTTATGTGGCAGCATCTGACAGGGTAAGCAAGCCTACTGACTTGACCAGACCCAGAATTCTACCTATCTCTACCTCCCCAGGCCTGGGATTACAAGCGTGGGCTCTCACGCTTGCAGGGCAAGAACTTACTAAGTCAGCTCCCCGACATGTTCATTTTTCTCTTCTTTCTCTGATGACTGGAGTCTTGCCAGGGCCCACATTCACATTTAAGCTCGTCCTATAGCCCCTTAGGCCCTGGGGGCCTCCCAAGAGACCACGTTCTAAGCCTCCCTGCCCTTGGCTCCATCTGCCCAGTGATAGATGAGTTAGGGAGTGCTCCTGTAGTTCTCTGGAGGGCCAGGAAGAAGGCTCTGGATCTGGCCACTTGCCCTCTGGTTCTCGGACAGTTCTAGTTTTCGAGCATGTGATGGAGGCTGCTGTCTGCTGGCGAGGCTCAGTTCAGTCACCACGGAACACCTCTTCCACACGCCAGGCTCTTTGCTGAACCTGCTGAGTGGCAGATGGCCTGAGACCTGTCCCAGGCCTGGGCGAAGGGCACTGTCTGCCAGGCGCAGAGCCCAGCCTTCACTTTGGAGGCCTGAAGCAGCCCGGCTTTGGCCACCTGCACATTCAGTGACAACTCGGTGACTCCGTGAATGAATGGGAAGATGGGGCGGTTCTCCAGAGAACAGCACCTCCGCCCCCATCTCCTATCACGTCAGAGATGGCCTCCTTCCAGATACCCTGGCAGAGCTGGTCTGGCCCAGTGGGCAGCTCTCTGAGGCCACAGGGGCGAGGAGCCAACCAGCCTCACCACATGGCTATCCTGGAACAGAGCTGCCCAAACCTGGCCAAGCTGCCTGGAGCAGTGGGGGCTAGACTCTCTGGCAGACACAAGTTAAGGAACCAGCGTTGTGGGAGAGAGAAAAGCAAGGAGACACTCAGGGAAGGCATGAAGGGAACATTGCAGAGGAGACATGAGGAGTGCAGCATGAGATGAAAGCACCCAGACATTCCTGATTCTTTCCTTCCCCTAGAATCAGCTCTGCCTAGGGAGAGGGACAGATCTTAACCCTTCCTTGCCTGGAAAGCAAGCAGTTACAGACGCTAGAACGAGGAGCAAGCAACTTACAGGCCTTTCGGGTTCGAGGTGGCACCAAGGATCAAGGCCGCGTGTTCAGAGGAGCCAAACACTGATTATCAGCTGCTCAGTGACCTCAGATTCAGCCTCTTCTGGGGATTCCAGCCAGTGATCCTTTTCTAGCCCGTCCATGTTGTTTTCTTACCTCTGCCATCTGTGGGATGTCTAGCCCTCTGTGGGGGAGACCCCTGGCCCTCTGCTACTGTGCTTCCCCATTAGCTTCCGCAGACTGACATTGTCATCCTCCCCCTTGGAATTTGGAGACGGTACATAGTGCTATCCATAAGGGCAATAAAATATTATTAAAAACGATCTTCTCTTGCTATTCTAGGGGGTTCATCCCAGGATCTGCTAATGTTTTGTACATCCAAGGATGTTCAAGTCCAAGTCCCTTGTGTAAAATGTATTATATAAACAGTACTCCATACATCTCCATTGCCCCATATATGTTAAATAATGGCTAGCACATCTGTGTTCTCCCTGCTCAACAGCCTTCTCCCATCCCAGTTCCCCAGTTCTCTGGACTCCACAAGCCATCAAACGGCGGTTCTCTTCTTCTGTCTTCCAGGGCTTTTGCTGTTGCTGTTTTTAACGTAATGGATAGGGGCATTTTGCCTGCCTGTATGTTCTGTGCTCCACGTATGCTGAGTGTCCATGAAGGCCCGAAGGGAGAACTGGATCCCCTAGATCTAGAGTCACAGATGGTTGTGAGCCACCATGTAGGTGCTGGGAATTGAAATGTAGGTCCTCTGGGAGAGCGGCTAGTGCTCTTAGCAGCTGAGCCATCTCTCCGGCCCTTCTTCCAGAGGCCTTTCGCCGCACCCTTTGGCTTTGGGAGCCCTACAGTCCCGGACAGGAGCTGGCTGAGGATGCTGCCTTTTTTCTTTGCAGCATGTGCAAAGGCTTTGGATATTAAAAACTTCAGAGTGCTGGTGAGCCCCCTGAGGAAAAGCTTCCTCTCAGGAAACAGAGGGTTAATAATGCTGGCTGATTGTGAGGGCTACAGCTAAGAGCCAAGGGCTTATTTATCCCTACCTCAGTTCTCAGGAAGTAGATTGCGGGACCCCATTGGCTCACATTACCCGGCTGTGACTTTTTCTCTGTGCGAACCTTTGTCCCGGTGCATCTGGTCCCCAGGCCTCCTCTTTTCCCTGGGTTCTCATACTGGCACGCACTTAGCTGACGGTAACGTGACAGCTGTGGTACTGGCTGTAGGTTTGGTCTGTGTACGTGGCTCCGTGGTAGGAATGCTTACCCAGCATGCACAAGGCCCCAGGTTCCATTCCCAACAGTGAAAAAAAGCTTGTCAAGACTCTGAAACCTACCCAGAGCTCTCCATCCACCCTCTAGTAAAACCTGATGACACAGCATGCACCCCAATCATACCCATCTCCCCTTCCCATCGTAGCTGCCTTCTGATCTTGCCCCCCCCCCAATAAAACAACAAACAAAAATGTCTCATGGAAGCTGCACCGTGTCCAGAGGACATCAGTGTGGGAGAGTTGGCCCCTGCCTTTTGATTGATGATGAGACATGACCCTTTGGGCACCAGATAGTCAAAACAATGCCTGTGGGTTGCTGGGCATGAGGTGGACGTGAATTCTCAGTGTCTCTCTCAGGGTTGACTTCATTGGAAACAATTCCGGTTATCTGGGTAAATCCTTGAAATCATTTTATAAGGAAAAGGACACAGTTTCCACAAACTTAATGATTTTTTTTAATGTGTTTTTTTTTGAGGGGAGGGGAGGTCAGGCAGTGGTAGCACATGCTTTGATCCCAGCACTCAGGAGGCAGAACAGAAAGGTCTCAGTGAGTTCAAGGCCAGCCTGGTCTACAAAGTGAGTCCAGGGCAGCCAGGGCCACACAGTGAAACCCTGTCTTGAAAAACAAAACAAAACAAAACAAAACAAACAAAATATGTATCTGAATGTGTGTGAGCGTGAAATCCGGAAGTCTACATGGGAGCTTCCCTCCATCGCTGTCCACCTTGTGTTTTGGGAGGGTTGGACTGCGTAAACAAGCCTCTGGGACATGCGCAGACAGGCCCAGCTTGTCATGTGGGTGCTGGGGAGCCAAGCTCCAGGCTCACACTTTCACATCAGGCACGTTACCCACTGAGCCATCTTCCAGCCCCTCAATGATTTTCTGGTGAAAACCTCTGACAGGCCAGCAGTTTTCACCCTTCCTAATACTGTGACCCTTTAGTCCAGTTCCCCAATGTTGTGGTGAATTCCCCCCGCCCCCCCACAACACTGTAAACTTGTTTCGTTGCTGCTTCAAAACTGTTGCTGCTTCAAAACTGTTGCTACCGTTTTGAATCGTAATGTATATATCTGAGGTGCAGGATTCCTGATTTGTGACCCCCACAGGGGTCGAAACCCTCAGGCTGAGAACGGCTGGTGTAGGTGTTGCTGCCTGAACACACCGCAGACTGGATGGATGTTGACACAGCCGCTCTGGCTCCCATTCAGCTCTTGGTGAAACTCATTTTCATTTGGAGACAAGATCTTGTTGTGCTATCTAGCCTTCACTTCCTGTTCTTATTGAGATACGTGCAAGACCCTGGTGGGGTTCACCCTCACACCAATACAAAACAAAACGTTACCTCCTGGGCTCGAAGCATCCTGCATCAGACTCCCAAGCAGTTGAGACCGTGGGTTTGTGCCAGCGCGCCCGGGATTTAGAGAATCATCAGTTTACAGTGCTAGGGGTTCCAACCCAGGGCCTTGGGCATGTTAGGCTGTATTTCCAGTGCTCTAGGACTTTGGTTTGTTTTCATCTGAGATGATCTCATGTAGCCCAGGTTGGCTTCAGATTTGTTACATAGTAGAGTGTGATCCTGAATTTAAATTTTTCTCTTTTGTTGGTGGGGGTTGGGTATGAATACCTCTCACCCATGTTGGAGGTCAGAGGGCAGCTTTGTAGAGTCCAGTTCTTGCCTTCTACCTTTAGGCTGTGTACTAGTTAGGCTTCTGTCGCTGTGACAGAACCAAGGCCGAAAGCAAACCGGGGAAGAAAGGGTTTGTTTTGAGTTACACACTTTTGGGTCACAGCCCCATCACTGAGGGAAGTCAGGGCAGGAACTCAAGGCAGGAACCTAGAGGCAGGTGCTGAAGCAGAGACCGTGAAAGACTTCTGCCTTGTTCCCCATAGCTTGCTCAGCCTGCTTGAAGAAACTATCCAGACCTACCTACCCAGGGGTGGCAAGCTGAGACCTTGCCGGCAATCAAGAAAATTCTCCACAGACACGCCCACTGGACAAAATGACAGAGGCAATTCCTCAGCTGCGGTTGCTCTTCTCAGATGATACTAGTTAGTGACTCGAGGACTTAAACCAACCAGAACAGGTAGGTACCAGGGATAGAACTCAGATCATCAGGCGTGTGCAGCAAGTTCTCTTTATTCCCTGAGCCATCTTGACCCTGAACTTCTGCCTCTACATCCCAAGTCTTGCCACCATACTCAGTGTATACAACTTAGCTTTAGATTTTAAAAACGTGCGTTTATTAAGTGTGATGGATAGTTTGTGTATATGTCTGTACCACATGCATGTCTGATACCTGCAGAGGCAGCAGAGGCCAGAAGAGACCATCAGAGAGCTTAGGATTGGAGTCACAGATGGTTATCAGCTGCCATGTTGGTGCTGGGAATTGAACTTGGGTCCTCCAGGAAAGCAGCCAGTGCCTTTATTCACTGAGCTATTCCTCTAGCCCCTATACAATTGATTTTTAAGAATGTCTTGTCCCTCCGTGGTTCTCAGTACCAGTTCCTGGACAAATCTTCACTCAGCCTCAAAAGTCAGTTAAAAAAAACAAAAGCGCATTTTTCTGTGCAGCTGGGGGCTCCATGTTTGTCTAGGACACAAGCTACTGAACAACAAACAAGCAAAGATGCTATTCTTCTTTGTCTCTGATCTTGGGTCTTGGCTGCTTGGCTGAACCTCCTTATTTCCAGGAGTTATATCACTTTGTTTAAATAAAACATGTCAGAGAGGAATGGATCAAGACCTTAGGAAGCCCAGACTAGTCTTCCTAAAACTTCATGCTCCCATAATTCATCTCCAGGCTGCTGGACCTTATCCTGAGCCACCAGGGAAGAGCCAGGCTGGGAAGCAGAGGCTCTTCTCAGAGCATGGGCCTTGAAGGCGAGAGGAAATGTATTCGTTTGCTCTAAATTTTTATTTATGTATTATAACACCACAATGAACTCATGATTCAAACAAATTTTTTTTTTTTGTAAATAGTATTTATTTAGAGCTGGAGAGTTGGCTCAGCAGTTAAGGGCACTTGTTGCTCTTGCAGAGGACCACAGTTTGATAACCAGCATCCACACGGAGGCTCACAACTGTCTAAAACTCCATTCCCAGAAAATTAGATGCCTTGTTGTGACCGCAGCAGGCACTGGGCACACACACGGTACACTTACATGCATGCAAGCAAAACACTCATACATACTGGAGGGAAACGTATCGGCTCAGGACCTGCAGGACCAAGTTCTCAGCAGAAAAGAGATGTATTTGTCCCAGAGGGACAGAGGACAGGGAATGAGACAAAGACAGGAGGTAGAGGAAGAGGGGGAAGGAGAAAGGGAACAAGGGAGAGGGAGAAGGGGTATTTGTCCAAGAGTGGGACAAGGGACTACCTGTGGATGGAGAGGAGATAGATGTGGCCCATAGGCAAACGGCAGCTTATGAAAGCAAAAGGGGAAACCCAGAGTTAGGATGGGGGTTTAATTTTGATTGGGCATGTTAATTAGGTGAGCCAAAGGGGAGCTTTTGATTGCTCGACTTCAATTATTTGATAGCTGTACCTTGATAGTCAGCCTCAAGAGGAGGAAGTGACCAAATAAGGGAATGGAGCTTTAGGAATGTAATCTAAAGGTTTTTAGCAAGGTTTTAGAATGGGGGAGAAGGGCAAGGCCTGCCAGAGCCATGCTTGCCAATTTCAGCTGGCCAGAGTCCCTTCACATATATAATTAAAATAAATATAAACTAAAAACAATAAATCATGGGTTTATTTTGGTGCTGTCCACATCCACACACACACACACACACACACACATCATTCTTATTTCCGGACTGTCTGTCTCTGTTTTTTGACGGGATTTTACGTAGCCCAGGCTGACCTCAAACTATGTAACTAAGGGTGTCTTTGACCTTCTGGTTCTCCTGCCCCTACCTCCTGAATGCTGGGACCACAGACAGGCCTAACCACACATCATTTATGTGATGCTGAGGGTGAAGCCACGGATTATGCGTTGGAGGTAAGTGCTCTAACAACTGAGCTATGTCCCCAACTCCGTGTCTCTCTTCACTTTACCTTTCTCTTTTTCCTCCATTTTCTCTCCTGTCTCCTGTTTTTGAACACACTTCTGTGACTCTATCACTCTGCAAACGTGCAGTTCAATACATTTGAGCAAAGTTGTCTAGTTCCCTGAAAGTCATCACACAACCACTCTGTGACCCTGTGGTGGTCTGAATAGGTTTGGCTCCCACAGACACTTGAGTTTGATTGCTTGGCCCATGGAGAACAGCAATATAAGGAAGTGTGGCCTTATTGAAGGAGGTGTGGCTTTGTTGGAGAAAGTATGTCACTGTGGAGGCGGGCCTTTGAGGTCACAACCTCTGGGCTCAACCTCTGCCCAGTGGGTCAAGATGTAGAACTCTTGGCTCCTCCAGCACCCTGTCTGCATGCAGGCTGCCTTGTTTCCTGCCAGATCGACTATGGACTAAACCTCTGAAACTGTAAGCCAGTCCCAACTAAATGTTTGCCTTTTAAGAGTTGGCTGTGGTCATGGCGTCTCTTCACAGCAATGAAACCCTAAGACAGACAACTTCCTTACAAACACTTCCTGTTTCTTTTCCATCTCCCAGAGACCACAGATCTGCTTTCTGCCTCTGTAGCTTTGTCATTTCAAGAAACTGCATACAAGTGGAATCCCGGACTATGAAGCCTTGAGGATGTAGCTTCTTTCACTTGCTGCACTTCTCTGCATGGTGCTCTCTCCTTTCTACCACTGTTTGAAACCCTTCTTTTGTCTCGGTTATTCCCGATAGATTTTTGAGTCTAGGTCCTGCTGTATAGCCCAAGCTGACCTCCAATTTATAATCCTCCTGCCTAGGGCTGAGAAAGCAGGAGTATACCACCGGGCTTGGCTAGAAATCTTTACTTTCCTTCATGCGCGCCACACCACGCACAATTTCCAGCTCTAATCTTTTTAATCACCCTAAGTCTTGTTGGCCTTTGATTCCTTAGATGTAATGAGGAAAAAACAAACAAACAAACAAACAAACAAACAAACCGAGTCCGTGCTCATAGCCGATCCTAAAAGGGACCCAGCTTGCTCCAGCCCCTGGTAGCCTGAGATGTGTTAAATGCTGGTGGTGGGCAGCAGGCAGAAATGAGAGGAGTCAGGTGGAAGGCGGGTAGGTTGTGGCTCAAGACTGGCCGCCTGGGGGGGGGGGGCAGGGGAATAAACACAAAACAAATGGGAGAATAAAGTCAGTTTACTGAATGCATGGCTCCACTCCACTCAGGGTGGGCTGAGGCCTGAACAGAGGCCCTCAGCAGTGGGAGTCCAGGCTGCTGGGCTGAGGGGCAGCAAGCAGGGGAGCCCACTGGGGACTGCTGGTTAGCCTGTGCTGGCTGGGATGGTCCCCTGTGGCTACCCATGGATACTCAAACCAGACCCCCCCCAAACGGAGAGGCACGGGTGAAAACGGTAACTGGGAACACATTGGCTTCAGTTTCATTAAAGAGGAGAGGAGAAGGAAGGCACGGGGGAACGAAGAAAGGGCTTCCGGGTGGAGAGGTCTCTGTTGCCCTCCGCGACCAGCTCCCTTGCTAGATGACCCGGCCCTGGTAAACGCTGCTTTCGTTACCATCTCCCGACTCGGAACCTAGAAAGCAAGGCCATCTCTCAGGCTGCAGGGCCACAGCACATGATTGGAGGTGTGGGGATTTGATGTCAAGGGGCAGGGCAGGGTGGCACGGGGTGGGCGGCAGAAGGCTCCAAGTACAGCAAACTGAAAAGGAGAGGGGTTCCCCTTCTTCTTGGGGAAACTCTTATTTTCGAGGCTTCTTTTTGTCTTGGTTTGAGGAAGTGTTCCCAGACTAAGTTCAAAATACTTTATCACAGTAGAAGAAGTGCAGGGAACAGGAGCAGATGGCGCCTGACCATTCGCACGGAGACCCTCTCAGCACTGCTTCTGGTCTCAAGGAAGCCCCAGCCACTCCAGCTGCCCGGCTCCCTAACCCGTGGGAGGGAGCTCGGTCCCCAAAGGCTGGCACTGTACTCAGTTGGCCCTCCTGCTTGTCTGGGTTCTGCTCATCACCTGTATGCGTATCAGCAGGTGAGTGCTCTCTTCCTGGCCTCAGTCTTGGCTACGGTGATGCTCATTCATGCCAGCTGGGAAGCAGCTGGGAAGCTGGGTCAGGAGCCCTGTACTGGGTTGGCTCACACATCTAAGGATCTGCCTGAGCTGACCTCTCCGTGTTGCCAATGGGGGCCTTTTGCTCAGGGAAAGGTGCCCGGTAAGAAGGCTGACGTGGGCACCACAGGGCCACAAGACAGCTGGCACCTTTTGTGCCACCCTCTGTGCCCTGATGTTTTGTCCTGCCCCTGTGTGTTTGCCCGGGCTGAACTGGGGTGGCAGTCACAGCTGTGACTCAGTGCTGGCAGGCCATATTAACCAAATGCGCCAACCAGGTGAGTCACGGCAGGCTGTAGGGGCCAAAGAAGAACGTGGCCCCGGGGCCTGACTGTACTTCTGATGCCCGACTTTTGTCTTGAGAGTGGCTTTGGCACAAAGACAGGGTAAGGGCTGCCAGTGGCCAACCATGGAGGACAGTGTGTTAGTCCCTCTGCTTGGGCTCCCTCCCCCTCCCTCCCAGTATCTGGAGAGTGTAATGGCTGGGGGCAGGCAGAAGGCACCTAGCCTGTACTTCCAGAAGAGAACAGGCTGCCCTATGGCCTGTGAATGGTTGATTCTGGAATTGGGCCGGCTCCCAACTGAGACAGCAAGAGTACCAGACAGTCAGAGGGCTATTGCATGGGAGCAACGGAGAGGGAAACGAATACCCTTCCTTCTCTTCTCGGTGGAGATTTATTTTGCTGCTGGTGGTTGAGACAAATGGACTTCACTGTACAATGCAGGCTGCCCTGCATGGGCCAGCAGGGCCGGCAGAGATTCCTTCCTAAGCATTCCCCAGGGACGCTCTTACGCTCTCCTCCAAGGGAGAGCAGCCTCCTGTGACTCAGGTTTAGAAGCCAAGGCTGCCCTTCCGGTCCTGGTCGGGTGCTCCCACGTACCCCCCACACCCTCCGGGTCTTGGGGAGCCCTCGCAGGCTGCACGACATAGCGGTCGCACGGGGCACTAGGGGGCGCCCCTGTCCGGCCGAACCCTCTCGGACGCGCCCGAATGCCGCAGGTTCCGAACTGGGTAGTGCGGCGGGCGCCTACAAGGTGGGGCGGGGCCGGGGCGACCGGACCCTCTCTGCGGGTCTCCCAGCTGGGGACCGAGCCTTGCCGCCTGCCACATCCCTGGAGGAGCATGAGGCCCTCGCCGAAGCCACGCTGGGAACCCGTGCATGGCCGAGGGAGGTGCGGTCTTCGGGAGGCGGTGCGTGCTGGTGGCGACACAAAGGTCCTTTAGACTCCCCACCGCTGCCTTCCTGGCTGCGCCCAGGCGGCAAGGCCGGGGTGTGGGGACGGCTGCGGGAGCAGCCCTGGGGTCTCGCTCCAGGGGCGCCAGGCCGTCGGCCGGGCTAGCCTGGACCCCACAATTGAGCTGGGACCGGGGCTCTAGTTGCTCCTTTTGTATAGAGAAGAAAGGGCCTTCTGCATCTCTGAGTACCTGCAGCCTGGCTCCCTAGGACTGCGTGCCCTGAATAGCAAGCTGGCTTCCCTGGGGTTGCAGTCTGGGCCTCACCCTGGGGAGCTCTGGTGCAGTGTCTCTTCTGGTCAGGTATTTGGGGGGAGGGCTGGGGCGGGGTCCACAGAGCATCCCTGCAATGGGCTGCATCAACCCTGTCGGTGGGCAGTGCGTGAGACACACATTCCAGAGCCCCACCCCATCGCTGGAGTTCGGGCTGAGGGAGGGCCCGGGAATCTGTGTTTCGGGTAAGTTCTCTAGATCGTTGATGCCAGCGTGGGAATCACTCTCCTAAAGCTTTCAGGGCAGGGCAGGCTGTTGTAAATGTTCTCTTCCAAGAACCCAGAGAGACCCGGTTGCCACATCCCTCCTATTCCCTGCGACACTTAATTCTCTCTGCGGATAGAGTCTTCCTGAAGGCTTGTCTCTGAGCCCTCTGCTTTAATTAGGCTCGTTGTCTCCAGTGGGAATTTCTATGGAGTAAGGAACCTGTTTGAAGAGGACTGGAGACCTGTTGGCTCTAAAATCAGGAGACCAGGCCCACTTGATGGTGTTCAGTGGCATTAAAACCCAATCAAAACCCTTGCTTGTCAAAGGCACGCTCTGGTAACGGCTAACCAGCCTGCTTTCAGAATCCAGGATCCAGAAAGGAAACAGCCAGGAAGGATCCTGGCTGGAATGAAAACAAGAAACAAGAAACAAAACCCTCTCATCAAGTGCGGGATGCCAGAGGATCCCAGTGAGGAAAAAACGTCCTCTTCCTCCTCGTTGACCCTTTTCCTTGGTTTCAGGATGAATTAAAATTCTTATCTGCCCCACAGCCAGCCTTCCTGATTGGTTTTTAGCTAAGGCTAGAGTTTCCCAGGCTTCGTGGGGGTATTTTTGCCTCTGGGTGGTGGTCATGACTTCCTTCCACAGTGTTAGGTTCAACAGAAAAGTAGACACCCTTAAAAGGGGCAGGACAGGAGGGACCCCTCCCCAAACCTACTTTCATTTTCTTCCGGTCTGGGTTGTGGGTAATTTCTTGACAACTATGAGAGAGAAGACAATGAGAGATGAAATGCTTTTTTTTTTTTAAGCAATGCAACTGTGAACAGATGTCTAACTTCCTGGCCTCAGAAGGTCCTAGAACTAACTCCCTGTGCCTCCCTAAGGTGCACAGGATCGGGGCAGGTATTGTGCCCTGGTGGAGCTCAGCTTGTCCCAAGGACAGTGCAGTGAAAACCCGGGTCACCTTTGCTGTTTTGGGGCTTCTATATTTGGCAGCGGGAACAGACTCGCTCCCTTTTAGCAATTGATCTGAATAACAGAATCCCTTTCTGATGGTCCCTGCACAATTTACAGGCCGTGGTAATTGGCCACTGCCTCACCGCTGGCTTTTAAACAATCCCTGTATTCTCTGCTCTGCAGGAAGCTGCCGACCCATCCAGGCCCTGGGCTCTCTTTGTTCTGAGTTTATGGCATTTTCATGCCACAATAAGAATTGCTGTGTACTCCGTAGGAGCCCATTGTGCCAGGCTGCAAGGGTGTGGGCCCTGGTGCAGAGGGCCTGGTCCTGTTTCCCTGGGAAGAACAGGGACTTTGTGACAGGCTGCAGACAAAACAAGGGGTGCTGGCCAGGGTTCCTGGACGACTCCCTGGCCCCGGTGGAGACAGCACTTGTCCACAGGCTCTTCTCTGTGCCCAGGGCAGGGATGGGATTTCACCTAGAGGAGCAGGTCCTGGCTGCCTATGGATTATATACATGCTAACTTCCGCTGCCACACGCTTTCGGCAACCTCACCCTTCCCCCAGATTCTGTGCCAGGTGCTCATGTCTATCTGACCAGTCCTCACATGTCACTAGGAACCTCCTTGTCCTGGTGAGCAGAGATCTTTTTTGGACTGTGGGCCAAACCTGGGCTTCCCATGTTTTGGGTTGATTTGACTCCTTGAGGTAAGAGTTCCTGGCTTTATAGAAATAGTTGTAAATGGGGATGGTCTGTCAAGGCAGGAATGGACCTGTGGCACCCTATCTTCCTTCTGGCCCAGCCACTGTGTCCCCCGACTAACCTGGCACTTTTTGTATGGACCTGAGGCTGAGGACAAAGCAGGGCACTCTCTCCTGAAGACACCAATAATCAGAGACAAGAATCGGACCAGGAAGAAGGTCATGATGGGGGTCCTGGGGGAGCTGGCTCTAAAGAATGTGTCCCATGTGGGCATGAAAGGGAAGTGTATGAAAAGGGAAAGTCCATTTAACTTCAGCAGCCGGGCCAGACCGTGCCCCATCAGACTAGAGGGCAAGCAAGGCTGCTGGGGTCCCGTGGTCCCTGGACATGCTCCTGCCACAAGCACCTGACATGAGGAAAGGAAGGCCAGCCTTCTGCTGGGCATCTCCACAGGATAACATCAATGCGCGCGCACACACACACACACACAGTGGGGGAGGTAGGAGGAGAAAATGATCACCCATGCTCTCTGCTGGTCTCCTTATCTCTCTATGCCATTGTAACAGCCGCTCAGCTGGTTTCTTCCAACCTACCCTCCAGGTGTCTACTGCACTCATCACTCAAATACCAGGATGTCAACACCAGGCTGGAGACTGTTCAGCAGCCTCCAGAGCCACACCTCAGCCTTCCAAGCCCTGCACCCTGCCTGCACCTCAGGCTCACTTCCTGCCAGCCCCTCCAGGCAGCTCGACAGCCTCAGACCATGCAGAGTTCTCCTCAGCTCACCTCTGTCTTCTGCACAAAATACACCATCCCATCCCACCCATCCCAGGCCCTCTGCCACACTTTCCAGGATTCAGCCTAAGCATCCTCTTCTTCACCAATCAGCTGACAGAAGCCATGATGGCAACAACATTGTTAAAGCAGGAAGGACTCAAGGCAAAGGGCACGCCCTGCTGGGTCCAAGGCCAGGGTGCCACAGCACCACCACTGGTAGTTCCATGCCCAGGTTGATAAAAAAAAAATAATAACCACACACCTCACGGTAACTTTATCTGGCACCCAATGCCCTTGGAATCCTCAGTGCCCAGTGCACACTCTGCCACCAAATATGAGTCACCCTCTGTCTAAGTGAGAGACAGGTTAAGTAGGCCTGGCTTTATCTTCAAACGGGACCACTGAGAACCCAACAAGTCCCAGCTATGGAGGATGTGGTAGTGATTTCACAGCCTCTGTGTGCTCAATGGACTTGTGGGTTCTCCTACCCATAAGCTGTTTTCCAGTTATTATTATTATATTTTGGCTTTATAGATGTGAATTTTATCTCTCAACTTGACCATAAGATCTTCAAAGAAAGGGAGCCATCTTCAAAGAAATGGTACCATATCAGGCAATCTAGTTACTTTCTTTGATTGAGTCCCGTCTGTGAAAGTTAGTTTCCATTATTGGATTGATTGCGTGAAGAAACATCTAGGGTGTTAGTGAGGTCCACCAGGAGGGTGTCTGTGAGGGATGAAGACCCACCCTGAATGTGAGTGGGAGCTGTTGTCCAGGACTAAATAAATAAGAATACAAGAAGCCAGGCAGGACGACACACACCTTTTACTCCCAGAACTTAGACGGGGAGAAGCAGACAGATCTATGAGGTCAGAAGCCAGCCCGGTTGGTCTACATATTGAGTTCCTAGCCAGCTGGGGCTGTGTAGAAAGCGCCTGTCTCGCCAGCATTCCCTCCTCCATGCTTTCTGGTCCACTGGCATGCGAGCGGGCTTCCTCGCGATCCTGCCGCCGCAGACAAGCTGGTCTCACCACCATGCTTTCCCTGCCATGTTGATGTCTATCCCCTCAAACTAGGCATGGAAATAAATCCTTCTTGCAGTTGTTGATTTTCTTTTTTCAGGTATTTTATCACGGTGACAAGAAAGTAACCATCGGTCTTCCGCCTCAGCCCCTGCTATAGCGCGGTGCATGCTAGAGTGGGGACATGGCAGTCGCCACCCCGACAGCATTTATCACAAGGTCTCTTCAGAGACACAAACAAGAAGCCCGACACGAATCACTTCCCCAGGGCTGCCAGCAGAGGAGTGAGGTTTTGCTTCTAACTCAATCCATCTCTTTCACCAAATGCTACCCTAGGGGTTCTGGGAATCCTGAGACAAAATCCACAAGAGGATCAATTTGACACTTTCTGTTGGCTTCCTACTTTCATGCAGATGTTTCCTTTTTAAAAGATTAATTTAAAAAATTTAATTAAACTCATTCTTCTGAGTTATGTACATTTGTGTATGGGTATGTGCATGTGAGTGCAATGACAATTGAGGCCAGAAGGGGGCATGGATCTCCTCCAACTGAAGTTAACAGGCTGTTGCAAGGAGCCCCCTGATGTTGGGCCTTGGGAACCAGCAGGCTCAGGTCCCCTGCAGGAACAGCTGGAACTCTTAACCACTGAGCCATCTCTCCAGCCCCTGTGGAAGCCTCTTTACTGGCTATTTATAAGCAGTTATTGCCTCGTGCTTGGAGTGAGTGAGATGCATTTCAGGGTTTCCCGAGTTAAAC
>CM053746.1:15715626-15752673 GCA_028658305.1 Pachyuromys duprasi | reverse complement strand
GCTGGGCCCTCCCCCAGCAATCACTGATTAAGAAAATGTCCTCCAGCAGGATCTTACGGAGACCATTTATTTACTCAGTTGAAGCTCCCTCCTTTCAGCTGACTCCAGCTTGTGTCATAAAAACTAGCCAGGACAGGAAGGATAAATTTTGTACAAAATTATGTGATATTTTACTTTTTTTGCACCAAGTGTTAGATTTCGTATGTATTTATCATACACAACATGCATTGATTAGAACTAGCCACCTTCTCGTTAGCCATGTATGGCTTGTTGGTTTTCTATTGGCGAGCGTAGTTCTAAATAAGAGATTGTTTGCCTGAGAATTAAGTGATTAACTTTTGCCTTGGGCATAAATCACCTTCCCACCCGAGGTTAATTAACTTTTTCACATTCTCAGCAATGTAATCCAAATGTCCCAGGAGGGTTTTCTCCACCAGCTCCCCGGGTGTTAAAAAGCACACAGTAAGCATTTACTTCATGCTTATTAGCCTGAGGTAGCGCTGGTCCTCGTTACTCAGGTTACTTGATATTTAACTTGGGGACCATTTCCTCCAAAACCTTGAGTTTATTTTCAGTCATTGTTATTAAATTATTCAGCAAATCTGGACATGGGCCTTGCCCAGATTTTCTTGCTGTTTCTATGGGTTCCATCGGCCACTCCAGCTTCCCCATTTTCTCTTTCGTAGCCGGTGGATGTCGATCCAGGATGGCCGAGACTTCTCACTTCTCCAGTGTTCCAATTTGGTGGCACACCTTCTTGAGGAAGTGAGCCAAATGGACTCGGATCCATAACACACTTTTTTTTTTTTAAATAATCTGTAGACTGGGGAGATCAAGTCGCCTTTTGCTCAGAGTTCTACTTTTACTTTACTTATTTATTAAAGATTTATTTAATTTATCTTATGTGTATGAATGTGTGCCTGCATGTATGTATGCCTGGAACCCACACATGCCATTGAGTCCCTGGAACTGGAGTTACAGATAGTTGTGAACCACCATGTGGGTGCTGAGACCCAAACCCAGTTCCTCTGGAAGAGCAGCAAGTGCTCTTAGTCGCAGAGCCATCTCTCTAACTCCTCTGCCTACTCTAGACCACGGAGAAAGTGGCAGTGACGTGTGACTTACCCGGGATTGCTGGTGCTTGTGGTAGAATTCAGTCATGTTGAAGTCATCCAGGTCGACCAGTAGGCCCTGCTTACACATCTCACAGGTCTTTACAGTGCCTAGATCTGCTCCTGGAATTAAGAGTAAGAATCATATGTAAGAGATCAGAAGTTCTCTCTACACACACACACATACACTCGTTACACCACATACACACCACACACACACACACACACACACACACATTACACCACACCATACCACATACACCACACACATATACACTTTTATGCTATATGCACCCTCAAGTCTGTCTGTGCCAGCACTTTGGACAGGTGCTCTTTTGAGATTGAACTTGTGTGTGTTATGAATTGCAAGCTTCAGTGGTTTTCATTTGCAGTCAGTCATCTTCTGGAGAAAATGACCTTGATTCTGAGCTCTGAACAGCTTTTTCCCGTTGTGGTCATGTATTATTTGAGCTTCAGGCAGGTGAAATCTCCATGATGTCTAAATAACAGGTCTTGTTTCTGTCTAAATATATAAACATAATGGTTCATAAAATTGGAACTGCTACATGGAAGCGAATCCTCTCTAGCATACACCTTTGCAAGAGGTGTGACTGACTGCTGGGCTACAGTCTTCCTCGCCCCTTGCAGACCTCACATAGCTTGCAATAAATAAATTGATACCAGATCCACAGCAGACGCTCTCCTCAGCCAGTGGCTTTGGCTACCAGATATACCTTTGCTCCCCTCTGAGGAAAGGGAGCATCGGCCCAGACGTGGATTCTAATTATAGCAGTATCTGGGGCCAGCAGAAGCCTGAGGTCAGGCTCATTTGGGAAAAGAAGTAGGAGAAGGCTCCCCGCACTGAGATTCTTATGAAAACGTGACCAGCACTTGCTCTGCTTCCCCAAGGCAGAAGTAGAAGCACCAGAAACACGGCTGTTCTGTGGAAACAGAAGCGCCGTACAGTTCCGGTACAGCTGCAGCATCCAGTTAGTGCTTCTTACTAGGAAATGTATCAGTTACCTGCACCTATTTAGTGATCAGGGCTTTGCAAGCTTCTACCCCAGTTCTAGGTTTCTAATGTGGATATAAAAAATAATATTAAATTAAAGAGACTGTTCAAAGGTGGGAGTGGAAAGTTCATCTCCCCTTTCCGCATTTTGTCTTGCTGGTATTTTTCTTTTTCTTTCTTTCCTTCCTTCCTTTCTTTCTCTTTCTTTCTTTCCTCTCCTTCCACCCCCTCTCTGCATCATCAGCAAGGATTTTGATGACTGACTGGACATCCCATGTGCCTTCCATTCTAATCCTGCTGAACACAATCAAGCTCCAAGAAAGTATCATATTTAACTTGCTCTTTCTTTTCGGCCTGTGCTAAATGTTTAACTGGCTTGAATTTCTAGCAAGAGAAAGCCTTTGCTCGGCTCTTGTAGAATGTTGTCCTCTAAGTGACACAGCCACATGGTCACCTGATCAGCTCTGCCTGCTGGCCAGAGTCCCTCATGACAGAGAGGGCCTGCGGTCTGTGTGGGGAGGTGTCACTGGACCCTCACTGAGTTCCCAGCCACTTGTATGCAGTTCTGTCCTACCTGCGCGTGGCTCCAGGGTCTAGAAAGATCCTAGCATATACAGGTTTGGGGAGGTGGGACAGGGAGGGCTTCCATTTCCCAGAGGGGAAGACTTTCCAGTGCAGCTGCTTTGGGGTCACCCTCAATCCTGCCAGTAACCCCTCATTCGTGCTCTTTGGGTCAGCCCAATTAACTCTCCGGCTCTCCGGGTTAAACTTTGATGGAATCACGCTTTGGTTTGTCGTTGGGACTTGATGAAGAGACGCAGTGTTTGTACCTTCCCAGGGAAGGAGCAGCCACAGCAGTAGCAGAGTCCTCAGTGATCAAAGCCCACCCCCAAATGTCCCCTCCCCGAGTCTGGAGTGAGTCCTTTGCTTGTGGATGTGGAGCTAAGGGGTGGAGGGCTGAGTGTCTATGTCTTGTGGAAGGGAAGATGCAGCCATAGAGGCAGAGCCTCACTTAATATGATTACCTCATGATGTGGTGAAGGCAGACAGCTACAGCTGTGGGGGAGGGGAAAGCTCCTGCCCTGCTATCAGGCCAGGGACAGATAAGGCTATGGAAGAGGAGAGAAGCAGAGCCTGGCTGAGGAATTACGGATCCCAGGGGGCGTGGCCGGAAAGATGGAGTGGCCATTTCTACTCGACCACCATGATGGAGCCCCTTCCAATTAACCTCCCCCCAGCCCGGATGCTCTGGCTCCTCCTCATTATAAACGGCAAAGAAGCCCACTGTCCACCAGGAACACTACAGCCAACCTCCCATGTGTCTGCATTTAACTTATCACTTCCTCGGAGAACTGAGAAGGGGCTTCACGCCCAGCCATGAGATCAGTCTGACAAAGCTGCCACATGTAGGAAGCTCTTTAATAGAGACCTAGAAAATCAGAGCGACGCTCTTCTTAACCCTCTGGCAAACAGGCAGTATTGCTTGCGCTCTATTTTTAAAATGGTTTTTATTCATGAGAATGTGTATGCACACATGTGTGTGAGTACCTACAGGGCCCAGAAGGGGGACGGTAGGTCTCCTGGAGCTAACTGATGTGGGTACTGGGAACTGGACCTGCTTGGGTCCTCTGCAAGAGAAAGTGCTCCCATCCACCCAGGTCATCTCCACAGCCCCTGGTTGACCCCCCTCCTCACCACAAAGCAAGCAGACGACTGTGTGCGTGTGTGGGGGAGGCTCTTGTGATGGACCAGTTGCTAACTGGACAGGGCTACCGGATGCTTGCTGGCAACCCACGCCTTTCTTTTCCCTTCCTCCCAGGAGGTAAGCTTTGTGCAGGCCTCAAGCAGGAGGAGAATTTGCTTCCAAGAGTCTCTCAGACTTACACACACACACACACACACACACACACACACACACACACACACCACATTCAGTTACCTCCCATCACAGCACTTATAAGTAAGAATCCTGGGCTTGGCTGAGTTTCCCTGACGGTGAGCTGTTGACAAGGCTACCAAGCCCACACTGCGGCATCTCCGATTAATTTTATGCCGCAGCGCGCGCTCGTTGCTCTTCCTTCCCCACCTACCTGATGTTATTTTCACTTTCAGCCACTTTTTCAGGCACTCTTGGTGAACAAACTGCAGGCTTCCCACACAGCCGCAAGGCTCCAGGAGCGGGTTGCTTGGGGAACCCCCAGCTATCTGACAGATGCGGCACAAGTCTCCCTCCTCCTCCGAGTCCTCCTCCAGGAGACTAAACAGAAAACAAGGCCCCGTGACCGGGAGTCCCCACATTTGCTATTTCTACAAATACCATTTCCCAGAAGGAGCAGTCCCCCGGGACCTTGTCTGCCTGGGCTCCTGGGGCTCACCTACTGCTCCTCCCCACCCTCCGAGGACTTCCGTTCGATGGAGTTATTGATCCTTGATGCATGCATTCTTGTATCAGGCTCCTATGCAGTCACAGATAAGTGTGAGCTCAGTGGGAGGAACCAGTGACATGGGGCAGGAAACTCAGTGGTTAAATGTTTGCCTAGCATGCAGGAGGTCATGGCTTCAACTTCCATCAGTACAAAAGCGGGTGGGAGGGGAGGGAAGGAAGGCAGGGAGGGATTAGGCCTATGGCAAAGCGCTTCTCTCTGCCCTCGCCCCCTTGAGGAAGCAGGCTGTGTAAGTTGGTTAGCTCTCGGGAGTCATAATTAGAGCTCCTGTGTTCAAAGCTGGCCCCCGAAGCTTTTGAATTATGTTCAGAAATGCAAACCAGAACCACAACAAAATAGCCCATATCATTAGTCTCTGTGCTGTATAAAATAATACAAAAATACTAGAAGAAAATAATTATGAACACTTGAATGGTCCTTGCATGGCAGCAAATGCAAAAGCTGTAAGGAATGATATCCCAGGGTTCCATTGAAAGCAACTTTAAAATTTCTGTGTGCTTATGTGTGTGTGCATACGCCCATCCATCACACAAGTGTGCATATGTGTGCATATGCGTGTGGAGGCCAGAGGTTGATATTGGGTATCTTCCTTCATTGTTCTATACATCATCATCACTATTCATTATTATTTTATCATTATTATTTTTCTGAGACAGGGTCTCACTGTGTAGCGTGGCGGGCCTGGAATTCACTACATAAACCCATTGCGTCTCACCCTCACAGAGATTGGCCTGTGTCTACCTCCTGAGTGTTGGGATTAGATGCACGTGCCACTGTGCCATGCTGTTCCATCTGTTTCACTTTCTTTTTATTTTATTTTATTTTGAGATAGGGTTTCTCTGTGTAGCCTTGGCTGTCCTGGACTCTCTTTGTAGCCCATGCTGGCCTCAGAACTCACAGAGATCCTCTTGCCTTTGCCTCCCTGAGTGCTGGAATTACAGGCATGCTCCCCACAGCATACCCGGCTTCACTTTCAATTTTTAAGCAGAGTCTCTCATTGAACCTGGAGCTTAACGATTGGCTAGACTGGCTGGCCTACGAGTCCCAGGGATTCTCCTGTCTCTGTCTGGAGTTCTACGTGGAGGCTGGGACCCAACCGCAGACCCTCATAAGACAGCAGCAAGCACTGTTCTGACTAAATCTCCCCAGTACCTACACACTCCTTACAAAGCAATCTTACAATGCACAGTATGAACCTTAGGCATGTGTGTTCCCTTTGATCTCAGGTGTGTGTTTCTGGAAGCTACTCTAGGTAAAGCAAGTAGGATTATGCTCCGAAAGGAGACTCATCAAAAGGCAATAAACATTTAATACAAAACCAGCCATCCTTAAAAAATTGATACAAAACTCTAAGATTTAAAACAACATTCAAAATACAGGGTTTGAAATGTGAGGAATGGAAATGTTATTCACAGCCAAAACTATATTTTCGACACAGGAAACCCAAACAATCTCCAGACAAAGTACTGAGTTTAACAAGACACAGAGAAAATAAAAATTATACTAAATTGCCTTTCTATACATGAGCCACAAAGAGTTAGGATTGAAAATATCATTTCAATAGCAAACAACAGCAAATGAAAGAAGTAGAGATGAAGCAAAGGGCCTTTGTAAAGAAAATGACAGAAGAGCATAAAGACGCAACAGGAGAGGGATGCCATGCAAATCAAGACTCGGCATTTCAGAGTTGTCAGCACTCTGGGGTAGCACACAGGTTCAGTGTGACAGAGCCCCCAGCAAGCAGACTCTTCAGCGTGTGGTCAAGAACTCTCTAAAGAACAATGGAGGAAGGCTGTGGCAGACATTAGGATGCTACAATACCAGGTCAGGGAAAGGCAGAGGAGACCAACAGAGAAGAACAGACCCCTCACGCCAACGGGTTTGCCCTGTGTCTGCGGAGCACAGGATGCATGGCGCAGGCATCTTGGTGGACCATCAGGGATAGTCTCAGGTCAGCCACCCCTTCACGAGGGGAACCCCCTCCCCCACAAATGCCCAGTATTTGGGAAGCAGAGGCAAGCGGGTGGATCTCTCATGAGTTTGAGATCAGCCTGATCTACAGGGTGAGTTCCAGACCAGCCGGGGCTGTGTGGTGAGATGCTCTCTGAAAATAAATAAACAAGTCTTCATTTATGAACAGTCCCTAAAATGGACATTTTTGAAATGATAAATATTAAGATGTGTTATATACAGAAAAAGAGAGCATGTGTTAAAACAAATACTCTGTGAGTGATAGCTGTTTAATGCAGAGGCACAGTGTCTAGACACACTTGCATTTTAAAAGAAACTATTTTGAGTCTAAAGACATCACTCTGGAGTCCAGATAAGTCTTTCTGAATCTTCATTTGGGGACTGGTGAAGATGGTGGGTGTGAGGTCGCTTGGCCTTAACCATGGACAGTCTTCTTGTAGTTTGTTTAAATATGAAAAGACACTGGCAACTAGGAAGCTCTTAGCAGGGCAGGTGTGGAGCCACCTGTGACCCCAGAACTTGAGAGGCAGAGAGGGGGATTCTGGGGGGAAGCTGTGGCTAGCCGCACTAGCTGCAACTGGAGGGCTCTGGTTCAGCGGGAGAACCTACCTCAATAAATAAAGCAGAGAGTGACTGAAGACTTTACCTGACGTTAAGCCCAGGCCTCTGTGTGGTCATCTACACACTCACAAAGAGGCGCGGTTGTACACACGCGTGCACACACACACATGAAAGAGGAGTGTGTGAGCAGCCTGTTTTATCTTCCCCTTCTTTCCCCATCTTTATTTCATTGTGGTGAAGTTTTCCTGCTTGCAAAGGGACATCAGTAGGGTCATTAATGGTCTCCAGCAGCCACACTAACAGGTACAAACGGGCTCCTGCTCCAGGAATCAATTCCCAGATCCTTAAGCCAAGGTTTGGGCACAGTAAACACCTATCATAAAAGAGACGGTAGAATTCTGACAGTGTTTAATGAAGGCTTTGAAAGTATCTGGTTTCATAGCTGTGAAATATCCCAAACCCACCTCCGGAGGAAGGGAAGCTCAAAGAAAAGGGCAAATCAAGAAAGGATCTCGTTTTCCCCTCTCAACATGGAGGCCAGCCCCACCCTTCAGAGGACCTGGGTAACTAAGGAAACTGTTTGGAAGGTCTAAATTCTAGAACTGTTGGTTGGATTTGCAGTAAATCTCCAGAGGGCGAGCTGTGAACTTCAAGAGCTGAATGATTCCTTCCCTGGGGAGTTAGCAACCTTTTCAGGAAAAAAAAAAATCCCAACTAATTGCTGGGGAGAGGAGAGAGCCCTGTGCCACCAGGCATCCTTGTGTGCCTGGAAATTTGCCTTTCTTTCTTTTTTCCTTATTTTTATTTATTTATTTAAAAAAAAATCCTCCCCGCCTCTGTGTATTTGACAGTGTAAATGGCGGAGGTCAGAGGGCAACTGAGGAGAGTCCGGTCTCTCGTTCTTCGGCGTGGGTGGTCTTGGGGGATCGAACTCAGCTCCTAAGGCCGGTGCCTTTAGGCACTGAGCCTTGTCCTTGCTACGGCAAAAGATGCTTTGGGAGATTACAGATGAAACTGAGTGGGACTGCCAAATTCTTCTTTGTATGTACTTACCTTTTAAGGGTGATGAAATAGGGACGATTTTCTCAAAACAAGCAACCTCATTAACATGTCAGGGAAAGGCATGGCCGCCATTTAAAGTTCCCTCATTTCTCCAGTGAAGGAAGCGGTCATCTCGGCTCGGGGCAGGGGGTGGGGTGGACCAGGAGGCAGGGTACACCTAGGCCGGGTCCTTACCTCTCTTGCAATTTCCTGAGCTTCTCCGGGTCTGCCTTTATTTCTGTGACCCCCTTTTCGTCCTTGTCACCGGAGACTCTAAGGACGGTCCCGTTATCGTTTTGACTTTGTAAATCGGATACTGCAAAAAAAGTAAAAGGTATGTTCTCTTGCAGGGACCTGGGCATATAGAAACGGCCCTGTAAATGTCTTCTTGTAGGGGAGCTGGGAGAATCCCCCAAGGCCACGCCGCTCTGAGGATTCGACAGGTCTTCTGCCAGTCCCGGGGACCTCTGAGCCTGGCTGGTCGAGGCCTCCCCGGGCCCCCGGGGGTCGTCACCGTGGCCGTCAGCCGCGGCCGCCGGATTCCTGTTTCTGATGGGTGAGAGCGGCCGGCGGACGTTGAACCTGAGGCTTTCCTCCAGGTCTGAGCTGGGGCCTAGCAGAGGCGTCACGGACAAGCTCGCAGGGATGTCGTCCACCAGGGCGGAGTGCAGCACCGCTCCGTGGGGGCTGAAAGGCGCGTTCACGGACGGCCTCGGGGCGCTGGGTCTCCCGGAAAGCAAGCAGTCGAACGAACTCCTCGAACCGCTTAGGTAATGTTGCCAGTCTCTCTCACGACTGTGAACGGCGGACCTGTCCTCCATGGGACTGTCGCCGGATTCGCCCTCGGCGCTCACCCGGACGGCGTCGGCAAGGTCGGTGTCCCCGGAGAGGGGGGTCTTCTCGCCGTCCTGGTCCCCGCGGGGGCCCTCGTCGGCCGACTCCCCAGGGCGCCTGGTATCTTGGCTCGTCCTTTGCCCAGCAGAAGTCTGCTTTGCTGCTGCCTCCGTGGGGCCGCTTTTTCTTGGAGGCCCAGGATTGGGCTCACTCCATCTTACAGAGTTTTCTCTGAGATTTTCAGCGATTTCCTCAACATTCCTACTTTGGGTGGCCGACGACCCAAGAACCCGGCTTCTCTTCTGGCTGGGAGGAGAGCGCATGCCGACCAGCAGCTGCTCTTCCTCCAAGTGCGTCTCTTCTTCCGTGTCATAGTGTTCGTGTTCACTGTTCAGGGATAATGCAGAGTAAAAATCTTCGTCGTGGAACCGAAACGGCGCCCTTCGAGGCCCTACCGCGGCGGCGGGGAGGAGCGGAGGGCCCAAGGGCTCACTCAGCGCTTGAGGACCGCTCCCTGGCTGGAAGGTCTGGGAGAGCGTGGTGTGGGGCTCGTTGGGGGCACGAGTGCTTGGCTCTCCTTTCTTCTGCCTTTCGAGCGACTTCCCGGCAATTCTCATGAGCTGCGAGGGTGTGGCTGTGGCTAAGTTTCTTCTCTCTCGAGCTGGCCTCTTTAGCTTTGTCTCATTTGCACACTTCAGGCTTTCTTGTTGGACAGTCGGATCTGTGTGGGGAAGTGACAAATTCTGTTACAAGCACCCATGGGAGAAAGCCCCTGTCTGCCAAGCATGATAGCCTACCAAAGGCAACAACAACGAAAAAGGCCCGGAGAAAGAAGAAAAATCTGTGCAGCCCAAAGGCAGGAGGTACTCAGAAGCACAGGGAAGAAACTCACCTTTACTGCCTCTGGATTCTCCTTTGTGAGGTTCAGATGTGCAGCACTCACACCTGTGAGTCCGAATTGTGTGTGGGTTCACATCTGTGGCCCTCACACATGTGAGTTCCCATGTGTGTGGGTTCACACCTGTGTGTCCACATGCCTGTGGCCCTCACACCTGTGAGTGCACATGTCTGTGGCCCTTAGGCTGGTTCAGGAGAAGGGGGTAACCATGAAGTCACAGGTTCTTTCTGCAGGGTCTTCAGGAAGATTGATTGGTCCAGCTCCAAGCCAAGGAGGCTGAGCAGCTCTGTATTCAACATGGGAGTGACTGGCGTAGAGCCCACTAGTCCTTTCTCACCCAAATTGACCCCAGGTATATGTGTGACATCCCTCTACCAAGCACAGCTTTTCAAAAACTCACAAAAAGTACAGTCTCATTGATACACTGAAGCTAGTGCCCAGGTACACAATGATTGTGATCAAGTTTGCTATTTAGTGTAAATAAAAGTTATAATGCTCTCAAGAAATTATCATCTCTTCTTTGCCATTGGCCTCTACGAATGACCTCTGGCTGCCACAGAATCTCTGCCTCTGGAATCTAAGGTGCGAGGAAATGGAGAGAGACGGGACCGGTAAATTGTCCAGTGAGTGAGGCTTTCTGTCAGTGAGCTCACTTACTCAGAACTTCACTTTGGGGGGTGAGGAAGTGGCTCAGCCTGTAGAGTGCTTTCCGGAGACTTGGGTTGGATCACAAGAACTCATGTAAAGTTGCCGCGGTGGTGGCACACATGTGTAATCCCAGACAGGAGGATCCCCGGGGCTCAGCTGGCCAGCTAGTCTAGCCTAATTGGTGAGCTCCAGGCATTGAGACACCTGTGTCTTGAGGGAGGTGGGTGATGTTCCTGACGGTGGCACCCAACACTGTCCGCTGGCCTCCATGCACACACATACACACGTATATCCTCCCCAGGCTCCTGCATACAGGCAAACACACACACATTAAAAAACTTGGCTTTGTACACATGACTTTTTACCAAGCATTCACACTGGCTAGTCAAACCATACCGGCTAACTCACACAAGGTTAAGATAGATACTGCGCTCATACCATGGTCTCACGGTGGGTGGGCACCAAGGGTAGAGGAAGGTCACACAACTTGCCCCAGGCCATTTTCTGAGCAAGTAATATAAGCATCAGCACGTGAGGCAAGGCCTTCTGGGGCTTTCGCTCTTTACCACTACCCTGGGCAATGCCTTAAAAACTGTCATTTCCTCACAGCAACGAGGACCAATGGGATCTGGCGGGACGCACACATGGGGTTAAGGTTTTTCACCCCATGGGGATCAAAAACTGAAAGTGCCTTTGTGATTCCGCTTCTTCCTCTTCCCTACTGACATGGCCGACCCTCTCTGTGTCCCTCTCTGCAGATCTGATGAAGTGCTGCTGTCCTTATCACTCCATTGGCCTGTTGAGTGGACAGGATGCCATGGGGCCCCAAAGGTTCTTGATGACAGCTCTGCTGGGGGAAATGCAAATCCACTGAGCAATCGGCTCAGCTGAGGCCAAGTCGATCCTGCCTTTAATTGAGGTGCCTTTGGGGGGGGGAGCGCCCAGCTAGGCTTGCTAATGTCCTAATGCTCTCTAAGCCTCTTTTATTGTCAGCTGCGTGGGACACTCAGCCACATGGTGCGAATCTTTACTCACCAGCCCTTCAGAAATCAGTTAAACTGTCCTGCTAGGCCCCTCATGGGGTATATCCACCCCAGCAAGAGATGTGCCAATAACTCAAGGACTCTTCGAGCGAGCGTTCAGCTATGTCTGAAGCGGAATAGATGTTGGATGCCCAACCTACTGGGCACTAGGTTGTCCGTATTTGGGGAACTAGTGCTATCTAGGATACAACCAATTGAATTCTGATGTGTGTGTGTGTGCGTGGGCACGCGCATACCACCACACCTGTTTTTGTTTTAATTTTGTTTTGTTTGTTTCTGTCTGCTTTTCCCATGCATGTTTCTTGGGTCCCCATGATTGCAAATGAAACGCTTTTTCCAACTGACCTCCCTCCTCCTATTTTTTAAAGAAGTGACACGTAGTCACAGTGAAGGATCTTTTTTGATCATTTCACATTTTGAACTTGAGAAGGACCTCCAAAATTAGTAAACGGCGCTGTCCCCAAGCTACCTCCTCTCTCTGAACACACCCATATCTGCAAGAAGGCGAGGCAAGGCGATGCCCTGCAGCGAACAGCCCCTGTTAGCTCAGCCTTCCCATGGGAGCGAGAGAGGAGAGAAACCACGGGGCGGGCTTCTGAAATACACGATGCTGGAAATGCGCAGGAACCCTGAGATCGGTTCACAGGGGCTGCCGAGCTGTCATGGTGTGACGCAGGCCTCTAGGGCGGGAGAAGTCTCAGTTATCTGCTGTGCTCCTGGGCCTTCTTCAGACATGCTGGGGAATGTGTCACCACTCTTCCTTGCCACCACAGCTCCTTCCTCTTTAAAATCCCAACCAGAACTGCGTGCAATCATGTGCGTGTGCGTGTGTCAAAGACAGTAGCCGTGGGCTGGGAATAAATTCTCAATTGGTATGCCAGGGGTGTGCTATTCATAGCCCAGCCTTGTAGCTGCTGGCTGCTTCTCTGGGGCCCTGCTTGGCTCCAGCTGTGGGCTGGGTACCTGCTGCCTCCAGGAGCTCTAGGCTCATCAAGGGGAGACTCGAAGTGTCTGTCTGGCCTAGGACTCTGCCTTTAGTCTCAGTTTTCCTTGTGAATTTCACCAGCCCTGCCCTGGATTCTAACAATGTATCTTTTTCTCTTTTCTCCCTCCCCCTTGTCCCTCTTTTGGTTATAAATGTGGTCCTTAACCCTTGTCAAAAACTCAGGACCTGAAGAAGATGAAATGGTCAGAGGCTCCCATAACTCAAAGCTCGGCGGGACACTGCTCGGGTGCTGGACTCCTGGGCTGAGAACTCAGAACCTTCAGGTTCTCTCCACCCTGCGCTAGTGCTGTGTGTCAGAGTTTGGGCGTGGATGAAAGAACCCGAGATGGAAGCCTGTGTGCTGTGGCTTACCACAGGCCTCAAAACCCATTTTGTAACCCTTACCTAGACGCATTGTAAACAAGACAAAACAACAACTACAAAAAAAGTGGCTTACTGCTGTACATACAAGTATATAGTCTACTTTCTTTCTTTAAATATTTTGTTGCTGTTAATTTTCAAGAATGCTGTCATAATTAGAGTGTAAATGTGAATATGTCATAATGTCTTCAACTTTTTTCTTACTGCTGTGTAGGTGTGTATGTGCTGGGTGATGTGTGCGTGTGGTCATATATGTGTATCCGTATGTGTGTGTGTGTGTATATATATATATCTTGGGGCGGGGTTGCATATATGCAAGAGTGTGCATGTGTGTGTGGAGGCCAGAGGCTGATGTCTGGTGTCTCCCATGATTGCTTTCAAACTCATTCAAAACAAAACAAACAAACAACGGGTGTGTTGTGGGTTGAATGAGAATGGTCTCCATATTTGAATGTTTGGTTCTCAGTTGGTGAAACTGTTTAGGAAGGATTAGGAGGTGTGGCCTTGTTGGAAAGGTGTGTCACCAGGGTTTGGCTTTGACTTGGGGAGGGGGAGCGCTGTTGAGACAGGGTTTGTCTGTGTAGCCCTGGCTGTCCTGGAGCTCACTCTGTGGACCAGGCTGGCCTTGAACTCAGTGATCCTCCTGCCTCTGCCTCCAGAGCGCTGGGATTAAAGGTGTGTGCCACCGCTTCTCCGAATGCGCTCTGAGCCTACTCCAGGCCCAGCACTCGCTCTTTCTGCTGACTGCTTGTGGACCAGAACATAAATAAGCCCTTGGCTACTGCTCCAGCGCCTGCCTGCCTGTCGCTTGTCTCTGCCTGCCACCATGCTCCCCACCATGATGGCCACCGACTCATCCTCTGATGCTGCCTTGCACCCATTGAGCCATCTCTTCAACCCTTAAATGCTTTCTTTTGTGAGTTGCCATGGTCATGGTGTCTCAGCAAAGTGAAAGAATGGTAAATGCATTGATTCAGTTAGAGCAGGTGGCCTAGCAAGTTCCAGGGGCCTGCCTATTTCTACAGCCCCGCCCCAGCACTAACATCACAGAGAGATGGCACCACACCTAGATGTTTTTTAAAATGTGGGTCTGAGGGATAGAACTCAAGTCTTCCTGAGGCAGCTCAGGAACACACACTTTCTTTTCTTGTTTTGAGGCTTTTGTACCACAGGTCACACTGTGGTGATAGCCTTGCTCACTTATCTTTGACAGCTCGCCTTCCTGTCTCCTTTTTATTGACTGATGGAGTGGAATGGCCAGGTATGAACCTTCCAGAGGCTTTTGACACATGTTTCCAAGCTCCTCTGCAGACAGTTTGCACCAGACTGCCCTCCCGGTGGGACGGGAAGGCATCTCTGTCGTGGCAGGGTCTATTCACCAGCCATCTGTGTCACTGGCACCTGGCACTACAGTGCCCAGGAAGGCTTGCTGTCACCTCCCTGCCAAGATCAACTATTATTTTAGAAATGCAGCCGATTGTGAACTTAGATTTCTTGAGGCTTCACTTGAAATGTATTTCTTAGTCCCTTGGACTCCTGTGAAATCACTCCTCTGTTATGCCCCATCCCGTTTCCATTATGTGTTCACGTGATTCAAAACCAAACCAAACCAAACCAAACCAAACCAAACCAAACCAAACCAAACCAACTTGATTTCTCAGAGCTTCTGTATATTATCTTGGTCACACTTGTTCCAAATCTCTCCCCAGGATGGTTCACGTCACTGGCTCATATTCCATGAAAGGAACTAAGGGTGTACTGTAATTGGGGAGTGATAAGGAGCCCCACTATAATAGAAAGCTGGAACAAATCCCCAGTGGACTGATAGAAAGGAAGACATGCCCTGGGTACTGATGGAGGCTTATGTAAGCTGTTTCACGCATGGAGAGCCTCATGTTTCAAATCACATATTAAAATTCATTGGTGGCCACTGGGGAGACAGGAGGTCGATGCTGGCAATCATTTTGTGCCTTCTCTATGGGCCTGCTGTGTGTCCAGCACTGGGCTGTGTCTTAGTTCACTTAGTCATTGTAATAATCAGCAAAGTGGGATTCTTCACCCTTATTTTAAGGTGAGGGAGCTGGAGTATGTGAGGCCATGTGACCACCCAAGACTTCACTGTTCAGAGAAAGAGGGGAAGCAGAGTTAGAATTGAGGACTGCTGGAAGGCTTATGCCTTTCCTCCTGGAGACACTCTGTCCCTGGGCCCCTGAGAACACGTTGCCATTACAGGCTCATCTGTTCACCAGTTGCTCCCAGTTCCAAGTCATCCAGGCACCCGTGGGTGCTTTTATATGTGTTCATCACCACATTTAAATGGATCTCGTTTAAGCCGGAAGGCTGGGCGTTTGGTTGGTAACAAGGTGTGACACGTGGTGTCTCTTGTGGAAGGCTGGCTGTGACTCGCCAAGTTCTCTGAGTCCTAAGGAGGTACCACTGCAGGACAATGGCAGTGTTAGCTGGCGGCATGGTGCGGGCCTTTGGACGCCGGCTCAGGCCTGAAACTCGTGGAGGAAGGCCCCACTGAGCCACGCCTTTGAAATGAAGCGGGCTTTCCTTTTGAAGCTATTTCTCACACACTAAAAGATCTCTCTGGGGCGGTTGCCCTGGCTCTCCCTGGAGGAGGTAGACCGCCACCCACGGATATCAGCCTTCCTTTCCTGGTCGGTGTGTGGGCACTCTAGCCTGGTGGCAGCTCCCCGGAAATGCCGGCTGCATTGCCTCTTCCCCCGAGCCCCAAGTCCACTCAAAAGCATGCAGCCATTCTCGTGGTGTAATGAGAGGGAGAAATAAAGATCAAGTCCACCCACCCCTTTTTCCCAGCAGCCGCCCCGGCAGAAAATAAGCCTGCTGTCAAATAGTTCGCTCTCGAACCTCTCAAGTTTTTCGTTTAAAGGCAGCTCTCCAACTCATAAAAGCAAAGATGGCAGAAAGTCACAAGTAACCCAGAGGGTACCAGGGCACATCTGTCTTCCCTGAGGACCACGGTGGCAGCCACAGTCCTTACCTGGTCCCAGGACTGCCGGTGCCTTCGATGACAGCTGGAGTTTCTGTCTGCTTCTCTCTCCGGATGCTCTCGGACCGTGCATTTCTGGGCTGACTGTCAATCTCCCCAGGTTTGGCCTCCTCTTCCTTGATAAAATCTTTGGTGCTTGTGACGCTGAAAGGTGCAAAAGCTTTTCAATAACTTAAGAAAAAAAAACCAGATAAACACTTTCTGTATGTAAAAAAAAATCACCAAAGAAGGTAAAAGGTAGTGTGTATGGGGGGTGTCGGTGGAAGGCATCAAGCCAAGAGGTCAGAGAAGAGATGGACCTGTCAACCTTTGTAGCCATGAAAGCTCTGGCACATCTCTCCAAGCCTCAGTTTCCCTACCAGTTTGATGGAAATATGACTACTTCACAAGGCTTCATAAAATCTGTCATGCCTGCAGCAGGGGGTACAAAAGATCTTTTCTTTTATCATATAAAAGGAAAAAAATGTATGTGTCTGAGGGTGCGCCTTTGTGGTTCCCGTGGAGGCCAGAAGGAGGTATCAGGCGCCCTGGGACAGGGGTTGCAGGTTGTGAGCCACTTGATGTGGGTGCTGGGAACTGAACTCGTGCCCTATCAGGGAGATCAAGTGCTCTTAACAGCTGAGCTATCTCTCCAGCTCCTCTTCCCTTTGACTATAAAGTTTACATCTTCCTAGTCACAGGCGCTGCACTGCCGAGGCAGCTCTCGGGACGTACAATGGTTATGCTCACCGGGGTTTGAGTCAACACATTCTGCAGCTGTGTATCTCTGCCCACCTGTTGGCTATTAGACCTGTAAGGAGGTTCCCTTCTCCTTATGTGTGCCCACCCACCTCCATGGAAGACAGCAACCCCATGGACCAAGTCCCCAGTGAACGCTTTCTCACAGTTCTCATTTGGAGCCAGGCTTCTAGCTGGCACGGGTAGGGTTGGGTGGCTTTACGTGTATTCAGCCTCAGTGCACATGAATGTGGGAAGAGTTTATTTTCCACGCATCTCCACAAGTTCTCAGGCTCACATAGCAGTTAAATCATCAACATCTGCGCTCCTTCCCCTGAGAGAATTTTCCTGGCTCATCCCTCTTTTTGAAGACTCAGATAGTTCGCAAATAGATGTAGCCAGCAGGCAGCACAGGGGTGAGGCTGGGACAGACCTCTGACTGGTGTGTGAGAGCCCAGGCTTTCTTGGCACGTGAAGACAACTGGATTTACGTTCCTGAGTGTAGTCTGTGGTTGTGGGAATAGTTTCCACCCAGACTCAGGAAGGCATGACAGTTCTCCCTGGCATCCTGCGAAACCCAATTTAATCCAGTGATTAGGCCAACTTATTTCTGACCGGCTCCAGGAGAAGGTGGCCCCACGGGTTCTGTGCTTTAAGGCAGAGGGTCGTGCCCCTCAGGGGACTCCCTGGAAGAAGAGAGCCGATGGTGGGTCAACTTAGGGCAAAAAGATGCCGTGGCTGCAGCCAGGAGGTGGGGGGGGGAGAGTAGAAGTTCCCCAGAAATGTGTCCCTCGGGGAGCGTGGGGTGTGATGGGACCTGAGTTCTCTAAGAGGGGAGTGGAGGGATGACGCAGGGGAGGTGTGGCAGAGTCTCAGCACCCAGGGGTGTGTTGGTGAAGCCGGAGGCTTCTCCCTCATCAGAGTCTTGTCCCTCTCCTCAGTCCTTACAGATCAAGATCTGCTTCTTACCTCTCAGCTAACAGAGGCACAAGTGGTGGGATTCTTCTTTTATTATCATTAGTGCGTGCGTGCATGTGTGTGCGTGCGTGTGTGTGTGTGTGTGTGCGTGTGTGTGTGTGTGTAGCTGGCACACCGAAGTCAGAGGACAACTTCGTGCAATTAGCCCTCCCCTTCCATCTTCACCTGGGTTCTGGGTATTGAACTAAAATTGTCAGGCTCACACAGCAAGCATTTTACCCACTGAATCATCTCACTGGCCCGCCCAGACACTGACCATATTCTTATAAACTGAGGCAGAGAAAGAGCTGAAGCAACGGGCAGGCCTGGACTCAGGCCAAGTCCAGTAGGTTAGGACCTGACCCAAAGGTAAAGAAGAGCTGTGTTTTTTTGTTTGTTTGTTTTTGTTTTTGTTTTTTTTGTCATCATCAGCAGATGAGTCAACCATCTTCCACATCTTGGGAGGAAGAAAGTCACACAGCCCTGACACCCACTCTTGCTTCATCTGTCACCCTGGGGAGAGACCCTTCTTTCCACAGGGCCTCTCCAGCCAGTGCCGACCAAAGATCTTTCAAAGTCTGGTTCTATGTTTGCCTAGTGCTTTGACTCTGTCTCTTCCAGAGCCCTTATTACTGCTTTTTAATCATCTCTAATATTTAAATACTGGAAACTTAATTTTTTTCCCCTTTCAGTAGACTGTAAATTCCTTAAGGAAACCGGTCTCTTAGCCAGCCTGCATGAATGGTCCAAGACTAATGATAATTGCCTAGAATGATTGGCGGGACTTAAGAAGATGCCTTCAGCCCAAACTATGGGGAACTTTAAAATTAAAAATAATTTTTAAATTAAAGCACTCATTTGATCTAAAAGTTACTTTTGATGTTCAGAAAGCTGCTCTCTTTACTCAAGGCATCGGATATCATAAGTGACTGCCCAAACTGTTACTTTTTTTTAAATTTTTTATTGAGTTCGCAACAAGCTAAAGTAATGAAGCTCAACATTTGGGGCTAAAGAGATGACTTAGTGGTTGAAGGAACTATATCTGTTTCCAGCACCCACATTAGGAACCTCACAACTGTGTGTTAACTCCAGACTTAGGAGATTGATACCCTCTTCTGGCCTTGTGGGCACCTGAACACACATGCTGTATGTATGTATAAACTGACACACACACACGCACGCATGCACTCACGCACGCGCGCGCGCGCGCGCGCACACACACACACACACACACACACAAGCTTTTTTAAACCAAGCCTACTGGTGAAAAACTGACCATTGTTAGTAGAGCCAGAACCTTTGGCAGTCTGAGCCTCATTTTCTGCAGCTTTAAAATGGGATGATTCTCATCTTGTTTAGCTTACTGTAACCTTTAGCAATAATACACACACATGGCCTGACTCTGTGTCGGGGGCCTATTAGCTGTTAGAACCAGCAGATGCTTCATTCATAAAGCATATAGTACTTTGATAGTGGTAAATTGGAAGTCATTTTGGCAACAACGTTGACATTCATTGTTACATTGATTTCACAGGGTATTCATCAGCTCTTGTCCCTGTTCCTTGTTGATCCCCACTAGCCTTCTTGTACCCCCCCCCCCAATCCCAAAGGCAAATAGCAACTCCATTTATTATAACTTGTTCAACAAATACCTCCGTGTCTTGGTTATATGATAGTCTGAGGGTTCACAAGGATGAGTAAAACATTGGTCATGACCTACACCATGTTTTAATATGGCTGCTCTGTGGACCTCTGCCTTGAGATTTGAAAGGAAGCAAACTCGTGGGAGACGCTTTCTCTGCCACATGTATTTACAGTCACAAAGGAAGTGACCTCAATAATCCAGTTTATGTGCACAGATTTAGGAGCTCCAGATGCTGTGCAATTCCCTCACCTATGTGAGCACAGTGCTGGGACCTTTCTAGGATGGGCCCTCATGATGCCACAGTGCATCTATTAATTGTGAAGGAAATCTAAGCCAGCTCTATTGGGAGACAAGCCCTCCACCTGATGGCAAAGCGGAGAAGTTGTTTGCCAGGGAACTCTATCTTGTATGCCAGTGGATTTAGGAAAGCATGTAGTTTGTTCTGGACACTAGACAGCCCATGCCTTCTCCCAGGACCCGAGCATCCAGGAGCCCAGAAACCAAACAGCTGTTATACGAAAGGTTTCCGCTTCAGTTCTCTTGATACCGCCGGAGAATTCTCATTGGTAACAGTTCATAATTTGATCAGGAAAATGGGGGGGGGGGAGTAGAATATTTATGCAAGACCCTGACAACTGAGAATCAGGGCCGTTCAAGTGTCAGTGACGAGTTCACACACCTGGTAACTTCCCAGTTCCTCATGCCAACCTGCTGTACACAGTCCGTGCTTGTTTGGGTACACTGAAAACAACTAAAGAGAGGAAAATATATCCATGAACCTCTACCTCGCTCACTACCACCTTCACTGCCATCCCTGGTACCCAAAGTTTCACCACGAGATGCCACTTTGGAAAGCTTCTTGCTCCGTTTGGATCATGGAAAGAATTACAGCTTTGCTGTAAGAGCCGGCATTGCCTGGGTCTAATAGGCAGCTTTCTGTATGGCACAAATAATAGGTCGCGTCTATTTGCCTATTGGAGTGTGCTAGAAGTGTGTGTTGTCCCACACACCCAGAGGAGATTTTAATTAAAGTCTAATTATGTACCATAAATATGTTTTCTTTTGGAACTCAGGAGGTGGGATTTTTTTTTTTTTTTTTTTTAGTTTTAGGAACTGCAAAGCCTAATAAGTAGGCAGGAAAGGGAACCATAAATACCAACTGTGCCCTTTAATCCTCCCTCCTCAGCATGGTGCTGGCTGGATTTTTCAGTTTCAGAGTATGTGCTTTTGGAACCAGTGGCGTTGCCCTCTTGGGGTAAGCCCTGGCCAAGGGTATCACCAGACCCAGAGGAGCCTGTTGGTTTGTGATGGTGACGTTCCGACACAAGAGTTCAGAAATCAGAGGCATCTCCAGAGACGATGGGATTTTATTGGTCATTCATTCCTTTGTCACTAGTAGATGTTCATCTCAAGGGAAGTGTCAGCGCGGTCTCTCCTCTTCCTGCCCCCTGCACACCACACCCACTTGGTGTTGCTCTGGCCCTGCTTCTGTCCACCTGCCTTCTGCTGTCTTCCCTCTCCCTGACTCTTCTGTGCTGTGTGCCTCACTAGGGGTGACTTACCACATGAGGTAAATTTTACTGGGCCTTCTGGGGCCTGGTAGGCACAGCACAGGGGTCTCGGCTGGAGTCGGTTGGGAGATGGGGAAATAGCAGAGGGAGGCTGGGGACTCAGGCAAGGTGGTTGGTAGGGTTGCAGATGGGGCGGTGGAGGGGGGGAAGGCGACAGGAGGGAGGGTGGGGCCTGGGGCCCCTTGGGAGGCAGGTGGAACTAGAGGCAGGAGGAGGCAGCAGTAATTGGTGTTGGGCTGCTGGACGGGGGAGAAAGCAAAGACGGAGCAGTAAGGGGAATATTCAACACAGAACAGGGGCTGCTCGCTGCTGTCACCTGCACAAAAGAAAAAGAGCAGTCAGGATGCAGCATTCACGGGAAAAAGGACATTTAAAAAAGTCTGGGAATGAATAAAAACTCAAAAAATAAAAGTTCTTTGGGGGCGGGGAGTGCTGTGTCTGGCTGTCATAGGTGTTAGTGAACCTGGCTCCTGCCCAGAAGGCTTCTTGCTCAGGTTTGAGTCATACAGGAGTGAGCCATCCAAAGTGGCATCACCTTCAAACCGTTTCCAGGTTAACCTGGCAGATGTCGGGAAGCGCTTCCCAGGTGAGCTCCTGAGAGCGTCCTGAGGCAGCTTCTGCTGTGTCCTATCTCCCACAGCCAGCCAAACGAGCTGCTCCGGCAGCAACAGATGGTGGCCCGCGGGGTCTCCCCTTGCTAAGTTCTTTCTCCTGGTTCTCCAGCTGCCCACCCTGGTAGGAGACTGCGGTCATGCCCTAACCTGGCCTTTCTGCTGGAGAGGGTTAGCCGGGGAGAGGAGACAGAAGCAGAGACCCTGGTGGGCTCAGGAGGACAGAGGAGAACCAAGCTCACAGGGGGGAAGGCAGGTGGACTAGAGAGAGGTCCAAGTGAAATTAATGAGTTGTTCGCTACCCTCACACTCCTAACTGCCAACTTCGATGGAGGCAGGGTGTGTGTGCCTGATGGAGACAGGATCCAGAGCGGCTCCCTCATGCCTGCTGCCAGCCGGCTGGGTCACCTTGAACCAGAACCTGTTTTCTCATCTACAGTACGAGGCAAGTGGGTCCTGCTGTCTGAAGCCTCGCTCCTCTCTAGACCAGCCCTGTGAATACTGCATGGGACCGTTTTAGAAATAAAGTCTCTGCTCATCCTTACTCAAGAGATCAGGAAGTTTTAGTGCGTGGTGAGAAAGGCTGAGGGAAGGATGCCTAACCCTCTGCCCTGGGACTCCTCTGCGGACCTGGCTCAGATCAGCTCTGCTTCCTGACATTCAGATGCCGCTAGGGTTTGGATTAGAGGCCCCTGAAGGTCTGCACGTTCACAGTTCAGGGCTCAGGATGGGGCTACCCAGAGGCAGAGCCTTGTGGGCGGTCTTCCAGTCAACTGAAGTGTGTTCTCAAAGAGGGGACTGTGAAACCCTGGTCCCTTCCTCTTTTGCTCCCTGACCATGAGGTAGCAGTTTGGTCCCAACAGCTACTCCTGCCGTGATGTGTGACGTCACTGAAGGCCCCAAAGAAACAGGTCCACATAACCTTGGGCTGAAACCTCCAAAACTATGAACCAAAGGAAACTTGGTAAACTTACAACAACACACTGTATGTGTGTGTGTAGGTCATAGAACAACTTGCAGGAATCCATTTACTCCTTTATGTGGGGTGTTGGGAGTCAACTCAGGCCATCAGGCTCTTATCACACTGAGCCAGCTCCCCAGAGCCCTCAAACAAATGTTTTTTAAGTCAGCCACTTCAGGTATTTCATTATAACTATGTGAAGCAGACAGTGGACCTCAGTGAAGAACCCACCCCTCCCGTGAGTCTTGTCACCGGACAACGTTGTGAAATGCTGCAGCTAAGATCAGTTCTGATTCTAAAGTGATGAAAGCCTCTGAAAGGAAACATCACCCACAGCAGAGGGTCTCAGTCCAATGGAGGCTCAAGGGTGTCCTGCCAGGGTGCACAGATACACGCTGTCCACTCCTAAGTATTTAGTGGAGCGGCTTGTAAGTCTCACATTTTCTCTAAGCGTAGTTGTCTTCCCATCTTCCTTTAGGTCATTCCTGTCCAGTTTCAACCATCACTTCCTCCCTAAGGTCCTTGGGGTCCTACCAGCAGTGGGCAGTGCTCCATTAGGCCTGGACATCCAGGGGCTTCCTGGCCTTTCTGCCTCGCTGTCCAGGTTACACCTTGTGAAGGTGACATCACAGAATGCTTCCTGTGGCAGAGTCGCTGCCTCCACTGTCTTGGTTTTCCTGGATGGATATTTGAGTTCTCCTTGATTTCTCTTTTTGTTCTGATCCACACAACTAACTCACCAAGTTCTCCCAAGCGCACATCCTCAAACATTTCAATCCCTCTGTCCTGGCTTCATTCCTGTTGTCATGATAAAGCACCCTGAAACGACTTCCGGGGAAAAAGGGCACATTTTAGCTGACATATCCAAGTTACAGTCCCTGACGGGGAAGTTTCAGGGGCAAGAGCTCAGGGCAGGTGGACACATCATCACAGTCAGGAGCAGAGAAAAACGAGCGCACATGTGCCCACTTGGTTGCTTGCTTGTGCTCAGCTTGGCTTCACGCTCACGCAGTTCAGGACCTAATGCTTAGGGTACATGCCTCTCCTAGGGGGGCTGAGTCTTCCTATATCAAGACAGGTCGACCTGACCCCAACAAGCCCTTGCTGAGACTCTTGACTGGGTGTTCAGGGTTGTGCCAAGTTGACAGCTAATTCACCTCTTCCCATGCCCTCAGCGTTTGTTCCAAGTAAAGGCATTCTCCTTCCTCCTTGGGTCTCCATTCACTGGGCCCCTTAGCTGCATCTGGCTTCCCTCAGCCTCCTGACTGGTCTTCATATTGTCAGTGTGAAACTTATCAGCCTGGCCATGTTCCTAAAGGTGCTGGGTAGAGGGATGACTTCACTGACAAACAGACACACTTAGAGCTTTTTATAACTAAGTCGTAATGCCTCTCACACATCAGACTAGTTTCTTTGGCCAAGCAGTGTTCTCACAGAGCTGCCAACCCTAGAACCACAGGCTGTCTGGGCGCAGGCTTCAAAGACTGGGGACCAACATTTCCCCGGGGTGCTGCCAATACCCATCAACTTAACCCTGCTCTCTACCTGGTAAAGTGGGCAATACTGCAGCCCCCTCTTACTGAAGAAGACACCGAGTTCAGGGAGGCTGCTAGCTTGACTTCCGTAGGACTCTAAAGTGGAGCTGTCATTCTGAGCCATGATGTCATTACAATCAGCAAGAATGGGCTGAGAATTTGGGTATCTCTCCATAAAGCCGGGAGAGCACCCAATATATTCATTTATATTGTTTTTGTTTTGGTGTCCCCTCCCCCCCCCGTTTGGACAGACAGCTTGTGAAGTTGTCGGGCACCAGCTGGACTTGCCGAGAAACCCATTAACCTTGGCCTTTCTGAGAAAATCTTCAATAGCATTTACTTGCAAGGCAAATTATGAAGATTTAGGATTTGCCCTGAGATTCCTCTTCCACACTGCTCTTTAAATAAACATTTCCTAATCCAAAAGCAACCACAGCTATTTTAGACTTTTATCTCTTAAAACCTGAATTCACTGCTTTTGCTGAATCTTACAAGCACAGGTCTCCAAGATCAGCCACGGCAAGGCGTGCTGGGTCTCGCTCCTCCCAACCTATCTGAATCCTGACTGCACAAGGAACTTAATAACAAGCGAGGAGCATTTTCAAGCTCTTGGCTTTGTTTTAAAGGGCAGGCTTTTGGAAGCAGACTCCCAGGACTGCATCTAGATCCATTTTCCTGGAACGTAACAAGAGGAGGCTTGTGCTCAGGCTCCAGGTGAAACAGAGCAAGGGACGGTTCAGTGGGCTGCCCACGGGCGGTAGAAGCGCTGTGGGACTCCAGGAATCACAGCGACCTCTGACCTCCGGGTGCCTCTCTATATCCCGGGAAGGAGACTCAGCTCCTTCCCAAGCTGGGCAGGGGGCTGGGAAAGGTCTTGGGAGCAAGCAGGTCCTCGAAGGCCCCCAGCCTCTCCGTGGGCCATGTGCCCCTGTGCTTCTGGGGTCTGCGGATCCACCTGTGTCTCCCAGAATTCTGAACTGCTGTGCAACCCAGCCGGGTTCGTTTCTCATTCTACACCAGGCTTCACCTTGAAGGAGAGCTGTTGGATCCAATGCACACCACAGCCAGCTGCACCTTGATACACTGCCTAAACTTTCCCTGTCTTGTTGTAGCGAATAAATATTTCTGGCTTGGGGAAAGAAGTCTGATTATCCATCTTTTGTTCTGAATGTAGGAAAAGTATAGGTGAGAGATTATTTTTTTTCTTTACGATTTATCTATTTTTATGCACTCTGTGCATGTACGGTGCCCAAAGAGACCAGAAGGGGGCATTGGAGCTGGAACTGAGGGTAAGGATGGTTGTGAGGCACCATGCAGGTGCTGGCTCTGGAACCCAAGTCCTCTGCAAGAATAACAAGTACCATCTCTCCAGGCCCCTGGGAGAGAGTTTTGAAGATCTACCTCCAACTTTTGTGAAGAAAACAGATGAGCAGAGGGAAGGAGAGGGCAAGCGTTAGGCACAGAAAATGATGTTTTTGAGTCTCCTGTGCTAGATGAAAAAGGCCATGACCCACTGAGCGCTCAGCACTGGTCAGTAGCTGAGCACGTATCGATCGCCGAGTCTTTACATTTTACCCAGCATACAGATTCTGTTCCTACCCCCTGGACCCTCCATTTTACAGGCGACAGAACCAAAGAACAGAGAAACTCCTCCTCATTCATCTATAGTGAATGGGGTCCTGGGTGAGAGTCCAGGCATTTTATCTCCAAAGCACTGTCACATGAGCAGCAGTTACCACCATCCCAAGGGGGCTGAAGGGAAGCTTTGGGGCCAGCTTGTCCAGGAAGAGCTGTGTGGAACATGTGACCTCCTTCGGACAGCCTATGGGGAGCAGTGAGCGTGGGGTCTTCTCTGTGAGTTAGCTATTTGTAAAGGGCACAGAGTGGCCGAGACTGTCAGCAGCCACGTCTGGGTTTCTAGGTTCAGCTCAAACAGCCTGACTCTATGATACAGGTTGTCATCACACTGAGTTAAGGGAAAGCAAGCCAGATCCCAGTTCCCCCCACCCCTTGGCTTTTCAAGACAGGGTTTCTCTTTGTAGCCTTGGCTGTCCTGGACTCACTCTGTAGACCAGGCTGGCCTTGAACTCATAGAGATCCACCTGCCTCTGCCTCCCGAGTGCTGGGGTTACTAGGGTGAGATTCTCAAGTTACAGTTTTCAGTTGGGAAGGCCTGGCATAGCACAGCATGGGAGGGCTAACTGGGAAGGCAGACGTCACCAAGGGGCTTTGCTGTGTCCTATGCTTCCATCTTGCTTAAGTCTGACGTGGAAATTAGTTTAGTGACATAATGTCAACTTTGGCTTATCTCTAAATTCTTTAGAAACATGAAGCAGGAACTGGATTCGGCTGGCGAGTTAGACCAGAATGCAGGTAATCCAGGAACCAAATCCTCTTTTCTGTCAGAGCAGGTATTTATCTGAGCTAAACGATGCACTGTCGCCAGTCCGCAGCTCCCAATTTTTCTTCAGCAGACTCAGCTTGAATCTTTACACTTTGGTAAGTAGGAATCAGAAGAGCCAACACTCATTAAACCAATGGCTTGTGGCCCACCAGTGGTTTCTTTTTATCTCTCTTTTTCTCCTCATCCTCTTCTTGTGGAGACATGGTCTTATTATGTAACTCAGGCTGGCCTTGAACTTGTGATCCTCCAAAGTCAGCCTCCTGAGTTCTGAGATTACAGATGTGCACACTGCACCCAGTCTGACTCTCTCTTCTCTTCTCCCTCCCCTTTGAACCTGGGGCCTTGTACACGGTAAGCAAGCACTCTGCCACAGACCCCTCAGCTTGCTGTACCCTCTCGGCCTCCAGGGCACTGATATGAACCTCCAAGACCACTGAGCTGTCTGGGTGGCTGGTCCCATCCATCTCATAGCTCTGTGGGTTTTGGGTGTTGCCTAGAACACAACAGGATGACAAAGACGGTGACTTGAAGATGCATTTGCTATGTCCCATCTCCTGTTTGGTGAAAAAGATATCCTTCCACCAACTCGAATCTCTTGCCTAAACCCTGGTGGGTTTGATGTTTTATAGACTGGAAAGTGAATTGCTTCCCTGTTTGTCAGTGCTGAGTCCAACATGGAGCTTGCCCAGTCTGAAAAACATCTGTGTTATTAATCAGACAAGCCAAATCATGGAGGGGACCTCAAAGGTTCATTTTCATGACTTGTGTCCACAGATGACAAAGCAAACAACTACCAGGGTTTTAGTGAGAGGGCTAAGTATTATCCTGGATGGATGGAGTTGCACAATTCGAGTTTTACCCTCAGAGTATGACGAGTAAAACCCAGCCTCAATTCAATATGGTATTTGCAGCGTGACCTCACTCATCTACTCTAGTCTGGCTTTAAGAGAGTTGAATTAAAAACATAATTCCTACTAAGAGTCTTTCAAATGAGAACCTGACTTGGAGCATGTCGCATGTGTCCATCCCTGGGCGTCCTCCCCCCCATAACCCCCCTTCTCCTCCCACCACTATGAAATAAGAAGCTGAAGTTTTGGCACTTTGCCTGAGAGGACAGCACTTTATGAGTCAGTTTGGTCTTGGTTCTTTCATTAAGGCAAGGAAATGTTAATCTGAGTGAGAGGAGCCATTTTCTACAAACGCATTCCAACCTAACCAGGCGGGTGACAGCAGCTATTTAGGATTAGGAAGAAACTGATTGGGATTTTAATGGATGGCACGGTATTTGCTATTTACAAAGTCTTTAGCAGTTAGTTTGGGTCCTTTCCTGGGAGGCAGACCTTCCTGCCCAGTTACCCCAATTTACACGTGGTTCCCAGAGGACACAGTTTTGTCCCACAGATGTTGGCTTTCATGGGACTAGCCGGAAGGCATTCTCAACTTTCCCTCCATTTGAGCTTCTTGCTAGATAGTGAGTCTCGCCTTCCCCAAGCAGAAGCCTGGCCTTTGCTTCAAAGGCAGCGAAAGAGTGAATTATTTACCAACCACACAAAAGGAAGGGTTTGTCAAGTTTCCTTTCTCCCTGAGAGGACAAGCCCCCAAACTAGAGGACTTTATTACTCTGGCTCTCGGCTGTAAATTATGTCATCCAGATGCTTTTGAAAGCTCCTCTTGGCTTAAGTAATAAAACTTGATACCTGGGGCCGACCGCCTTTATCACTCACGCCCCAACTACCGCCCCAAGAACCATGACAAAGATGAAAAGGCACCATGTGTAAGGGGTGGCACAGGAAGTGGAAAATTGGGCCTGAACATATGGGAGTATACTCTATTGAGAAATCAAATTTTCCATCTGTGCAGGTTCACCGGCCTTTCAAGGCCTAACTGGCCATTGGCAGGCCCTGGGATTAGTCAAACCTCCCCCCTGCCTTTTGTTGTGGTCCTTAGCTGTAGATCTCAGTAAGGAAGCCACTCACCTTGAGGGGGCTTGCTGGGGCTCACTTTCTCTGGCTTCTTTGGGGTCATGGTACTTTTGTGTTTCTGTTTGACAGGTGTCTGGTCAATGGCTGGAAGTCTGGGCTCACACTTCCCCGTAGGTACTTTGGTACATGATCTTGGTTCACTTAAAGAATCCTCCTCACAGGAGCTCTGTGGAAAATGGAAGAGGTTTGAGTGTCAGGGGCTGGTGGTCACCTTTGCTAAGCACAGATGCAGGACAGGCGGATGGATGCTCACTCAGGGGCACCTTGTGCCTGCCACTCGGCTCGCTCTGTGGTCAGGGAAATTTTGATGGGAGCACCAGCTTCAGCACAACAGTACAGCTAATGCACTTATGCTGTAGGACAAATTGAAGAGACTGTATTTCTGAGTCTGTTGTTGGAGCATATTATGACAAGAATACATTTCTGACCCGTACGTAATTTGATGACCAATAAATAGCTCATGCTCAAAGCTATCTATGAAAGGAGGCACTTTCAAATCAGTGCTTTTAAATGGTTTGCTGTTTGAGATTTGAACTGTTTTGAAGACGGGTGAAGGAAAATGTTCCTTATGCTAATTCATGTGCTTGACAATGAAAAGTAAATTTAGATTGTGTAGTGGGGACTGATTAAGTCAGATCTCAGTTTCAATATTCCAAATTATTGCAGGAGACAGACGGGTCTCCGAAGAAGCCCCCTCTTGTCTATCTTCTAAGAAGAAGTCATTGAAACCCACGCAAGGACAAGTCACGCTTCCCCTGGTGTTGAAGCATCTCAACCCAGGCGTACAGATGCAATAAAAATTATCCAAGCATCCAACAGTTTTACAGTTTGCCACACTAATCCCCATCAAAGAAATGACGCAAACAAGATAGACAACAGTCAGGACTCTGGCCTCCAAGGGTGATTTAAGTGCAGCTTGGGGCTTCAGGTCCTGGCATTGGCAGCTTTGAGAGACCGTCCCTTCTGGCATCCTTTCCTGGACACCTTTGGGTCCAGGGAGGTTCTCCTGTATGCATGTTAGTCCAGCACTAGACTAACAGGTATGCAATGCCAAATTAGCATCCCTGGTCCTGCCCAGCCGCTGCAATTCTTATTGATCTTGCTCATCCTTCTTGCTGACTGTTGTGGTACTTTCATTTCACCAGCTCCTGACTCAGGAAAATACACTGAATAGCTTTGAATTATTGGGCACAACATAAGACAAATGGAACTCTAAAAAAAATGTCCACTTGTCAGTCTTCTGGGCAGAAGTCTATATATCCACAGGTGGACAGATGATTATTTTCCATGAGGACAAATCTTATTTTTGAATTTAGGTTCTGGACAGAGCCTTCAAACAAACAATTATTGTTGCTCCATCCATTTTCAGAAAACAGACCACCCTCAGATAAAGGGAGGGAGAGAGAGAAGGCATAACGAATCGACTGTTCCCTTCGCCTCTCAATTCTGTGACTTAATAGAAATCTTTGAAAATGATTCTGAAATGTCAAAGATGAATCATGAGGTCATTTCTGAGCCTCAGATGAGTTCTCTATTCTCAGCAAAGTGGGTGTTTGGCAAATTTTAATTCTGATGCTAGAGACTGTCATCATGATTGGGTGACGGGGGCCAGGATGGTGGATTTGGCTCCCCAGAAGAGGAGCAAGGAGTCTAGGACAGAATTTCCTCCTCCAGCTGCCTGTGGGCCAAAAGTCCACTCACCCCAGGCCTTGTGCTGTAGCCTGTAACTTCTAGCCTGCAGCAAAGCAAAGGTGGCTCTAGCTAAGACTCGACACTCTCCTGACGACATTAGCGGACCCCCCAACCCCCGCCAGTCTCCCCACAGTTGGGCTGGAACCCCTCCTGGCCCGGGCAGTAGGGACTTGGGAGGGTAAAGGGCTCTTCACTGGGTGCTGTTAAGCTCATCCCTCCTTCCTTCACCCATTCATTATGCTTCCATTCTTAGTAGTACTGAAGAAGTAAGATAAAGTTTGGCCAATTAACCTGTCAGGCACGGGACTGTGCCCCTCCCTGGGTGCTGAGTACCTCATTATTCTCTGATTTTTGGTCCCATTGGAGATCATTTTTAGGAGTTCAGAAACTGCCCCTAGAAGGGAGTGTTTTTTGTTTGTTTGTTTGTTTTTAATTGGAAATAGAAGGTAAAATAGCAAGGCCTGTGATACTCATGGCTGTGCTGCTAGAACTTTTTCCCCCTCTTGCCTCACTGGGAAACCTCAAACTTGTCATTTCAACGTTTTAAAGTTTTTTTAAATTTTATTTTTCAGTCTTTGCTAACGTCCCTTCACACCCTTATTCTCACCTGGCTGCTCTCATGAAAACCCGTTGCCATCAGTAGGATAGGATCACCTTCCAAAGTGTGTGTGCTGAGAGGCTGCGGAGGTCCTGGCACTAATGTGGCATTTAAAGCTCTGGGCTCCTGGACAGTGAACCTGGCTCCTACAGCCAGTGACCCATGTGACATGGGGTAAATTTATTATGGTTTATTAGTCATTATTTTTCCATTCTTTGAGTTTCATTGTAAACAACAGTGCCTGTACTCGGTGGGTTCCCGATGATCAAGTGAGGTAAGGACATGTATCCATAACCATGACACAGCACTCATGTGCCATATGTGCGCTGAGCCAGCTTCCATGCTTTGTCATCTGCTCTCTGCCACGTTCAGAATTAGCTGGCTAACTACTGGATGTTTGCAACCATATTGAAACTAAAGCTGAAGGTCCCCGTGAAAGCACTGCCATTGGGCAGATGCACCCCAACCTAGGCCTTGTTAACAGAGGGGAGGGTCGGTCCCTCTGTGCACTCTGGTGTCTTCTGAGAATGTCGGACAGTCATGCCAGCCAGCTGAGACTCATCCAAGCTTGAGGAAATACACTCCATGTTTTTGTTGTTGTTGTTTTGTTTTTTCAGATAGCAAAACTCTAATGGCAAATATTTAACAATATCTGGAGATTATCGAATCAACACTAATGATATTTTTATGTAAAGTGGATTTCAGAACTGTCTTTTCCTGTTATAATTTTGAAATTTACAGTTTCTATTTCTTCTCCATATGTTCCTAAGTTGAAATGTCACGTGAAGGTGGAAGCAGCAGCTCACTGCTATATTCTTCTGGGGTTAGAAAACCAGCTCGGTCTTTCAAAGTTAAAGCTCAAGCTATTGAAAAGGCCAAACAAACAAACAAACACTACAACAAAGACCCAGCCTATGTAGGTTTAGTTTAATACTGGGAACTCGATGTATGTCCTAATAAACCTGTGTTAACTCAAATAAAATGTATTGATAGATCATCTTTTTTCTGAGGTATTATTAATGCAGATTTAAGATTTTCCAAGGAATCCCCAACTTGCTCTCTGCATCGCACATAGTAAAGTAGACAGTAGAAGATTACACCAGAGCTTCCTGAAGTCTAGAAAAAGGCTCAAGATGAGACTTGGATAATTAGGGAAGGTTAATGCCAGACAATGGGGAAAACAGGTTTTTGTTTATCTTTCTTTCCCTCCTCCCTCTTTTCCTTCCCTTCCCCATGCTGTGCTGGGGGTTGAGCCCAGGGCCTCCATGTTCTGGCCAGGCAGCTCTACCACCGAGCTACAATCCTAGTCCTAACTTGGTAACGTTTGAAGGTTTCAAATCAGAGCTCCTGGAAGGAGGAAACACCAGGACCAGAGAGGAATGGGAAGACATTTCCCCTGGAATGCAAGAGGGACTAGAAGCCCAGAACTAGTGTTTCCGGATGTGAAATAAGGTGACAACAGATGATCAGAACTGTAGACTCAAGTAGCCTTGGATAGAAAAGCCTTGATGGTATTTTCCAACTCTTGCCCAAATGGCTCCTTTTCAAGACCCAGGAAACTGGTTCTCACTTGTCCACCCCTTCGTTCCTCCCTGGAGCTGTGGGGCCGAGGGCTGACAGATGACAAGTCGGATTTTGCCATGCGCAAGTGATGGAAGGTTGAGTACACTATATCTTATGACAGAATAGATCAGGACAGAACTTTCTGTGGGGAGGAAGGAGGAGGCAAAAAGGACGGTCAGGCAGGAGAGAGAAAGAGAGAGAGATTGTGTATCTATTATGTTGGGAATAAATTTAGACTCAGGAGATTATGAAAAGCCATGGTCTGGACAATGAACTGTGACAATCAACAGGGACAACACAGGAAGGTTAGCCAGGAGAGACAGTGTACACAAATGAGTGTCTTCAGAGTGCTGTCCCCGAGGTCTACATCAAATTGTGCCTCGTGCATAAAAATCATGTCTGGGAATCAAGGGTCACTTCATATAAATAGATTTCTGGATGAGATGGAAACGGTCACATACAAGTAAGTATAAATTGTGTTCTGTGCAGGATGCTGTTGCAATATAAAGCAGGCTAAACCTTATCTTGTGCAGACTTCAATGACAATACTTGTAGACTGACAATCTCTTTTGGAGGTTTCTTCGGGCTTGGGTATCACTCACTCAAATCAAACTGCTCCTTCAATTCATTTGCCCTTCAGTTAAAAACATGGCTGCCAGTGGTGTTTGCTGGGTAAGATGAGGACCAGTGATGAAAAAATTTCATCTCGGTGCCAGCTCCAAGGTGCTCTGAGTCATCTGGGCTTCTGCATGCATAACCATCGTGGCCTCTGCCCCTGCCACGGGTTCTGAGGACAGCGCTCTCCTGCCTGCGGCCTGCTCTCTGATAGTCATGCTATCAGGTTGGAGGGATCCCACCCAAGGCTCCGATCTGTGAGCAACAATGTCCTCAGGGATTCGAGTCTTCATGACGTCTGACCACTGTCGGTCAGTTGTGCAGAACCATCTCACATGTCTAGCGTTCACCGGCTGTAGTGGGCTTAGGCTCTGGATGGCAAACAGTGGCACTGGAGACTGGCCTGCAGTTCGATGTTTCTCAGGTACAGAGTTGCTGTGATGTATTTCCCCTTCATTCAAGAGGAGCTTCTGAGCAACAAGGAAGACTCAGCCAACAAATGGAAGTCGCCCTCAAAATAATGCTACCTACTCAAGCTAGCCGTTCACAAAACACGGCAGGTGACTGAAAAGCGTCACAGGCACCTGCTGGGTCCCTGGAAGGAGGTTTAGGACGGGAGAGGCAGGAGACTAGTACCTTTCTAGCAAGGCTCAGAACAGCATGTAATCAAGTGATAAGCCATAGAGCCAAGTCTAAAGAAAACGAGAGAGAGAGAGAGAGAATTTTGAGCTGGGCCTCAAAATTTAAGCCTGCTGCAGCTGGGCCATAGGCAGACTGAGGCAGGTGTGGATGGGGGGAAACTGCTGTGGTAAGCCAGGATCCTGAGTAAAGGGCAGATGGGTGTGTGTGTGTGTGTGTGTGTGTGTGTGTGTGTGTGTGTGTGTGTGTGAGATTTTGAGCAGTTCTGAGATTTAAGCAGAGGTTTGGGAGTCAGTGCAAAAGAATCTGGTCCATTGAGCCATTTCTGAGTAGAGAACAATGTGGAGTTTTAATCTGTATATTCCCATCCCTGAGAGAAATCAAGGTGTCCTTCAAGTGTGCCAGAGAAATAATTGTTATTTTCACAGTTTACTCCCATAAAGCATAATTCTTTATTACTCAAAGAGGTATGTGTTCATAATGTAACAACAGGCTCGAGAAAAAAGAGCTGGGCAGGGGTAGTACATGCTTTTAATCCCAGCACCCAGGAGGCAGAGGCAGGCGCTCTGTGAGTTCGAGGCCAGTCTGGTCTACAAAGTGAGTTCCAGGACATCCAGGGCTACAGAGAGAAATCCTGTCTCGGACACCCCCCCCCCCAAAAAAAAACCCCACAAACAAATAAACAAAAAATCAAAATGCACAAACAACCACCAAATAGAATTGCAGTAATACGTTCCTTTTTGTCTGAGAATGCTATGTGAGTTTTTGGTTTTCTTGAGACAGGGTTTCATGTAATCAGGAATGACCACAAACTCCCAATCTTGCTTCCACCTCCCAAGCGCTGTAATTACAGGCCTCTCTATGACACCTGGTTGAGAAAGCCATTTAGGAAGTGGTGTGTTCTCAGCACTTGGGTGGGTGGGGATTGGCTGAGGCAGAGGATCAAAAGTTCAAAACCAGCCTTGGCTATGTCAAAAAAGGTAAAGAATAAGAGAGAAAAGAAAAGGGGAGGGGAAGAGCAGGAGAGCAGGTGTGACCCATTGCTGTCGGGGTGACATTGATTACAAGTCCTTTCTCTGGAAAAAGTTTAAAATGTATATATATTTTAAGATCATGAATAGCAACATCTCTAATTAAAAATTAACACCATAGTAGGTTTTTTTTTGTATCTCTACCCCGTCTATTTAAAGTCTTTGCTCTTTAATTATATTACTATGTTGATTCATTTGCTTCACTCTGCAATAAACATGAAATATTTCCAAGATTAGGATACAAATCTGACTCTAAGAATAAATCTTTGAGATAAAACTTATGGGTTCTCCTTGGTTCTTTGTCTTTAGAATCTATTACTCCATGTATGGATGTCGTAATTCTTCCATTGGCCCTCTTGAGTGCTTCCAACTTTTTCCTAAGAGAAACAGCGTTGCAATGAGCATTTCAGTAGCTCTTTACTTAAGCCCTTAAGTTTCTGAAAGTGGGAATTTATCTCACTAGATTAAAAGCAGCACAAAGATTTCAAATTCTTTTTGTTCCTAAATCACCCTCAGGAAACACTGCAGCAGATGAACATGAGAACAGCACGTTCTGTGAAATTTTTATAACCACTATCTTCAACAACAATAACAATGCCTTTTCATTTTGGGGTAAGTTTTTAATTTTTTAAAGTTATTAATTTTAATCTGCAACTTTTATGTAATTTACTATCATCACACAGGTTTATCTAATTTATTTCAAGTATATCTTGACTTGTTTCCCTTTTAGTTTTTATTTTACATTTTATTTCTTTTGTGTGCACGTCGCAGGGGTGGAGCATGCCATGCCTCACTTGTAGAGGTCAGAGGGCAACTTGCAGGGGTGGTTCTGTCCTTCTACCATGGGACTCCATCTTAATGACAGACCATTGTCTACCTATTTCTAAACAGGGTCCAAGACTACCAAAAAGATAGTATTCAGAGAAAATGGTTGTTTATTGGTTGGGGTAGCACACATTTGTAATTCCAGTGTTAGGAGGGCAAGAGGCAGGAGGAGTTACATGGTAAGACTGTCTCAAAAACTTCAAAAACATAACTCCCAAAATAGATGTAAGAGATGGCATGCTCTCTAATGACAACAGAAGGGTGGTCCTGGGCCAGGTAGGAAGGAGCCCGAGGGAATGCCATTGGGGTCAGGAACCCTGGGTAACAGAGAACTCATCAAATCTTACTCTAAGAATTGTATAAGTCACTGCAAATAGCTTTTAATCTCTGTAAAAATAGAGGAAAAAAAACCCAAAACCCCAAGTAAACTCCAAAATTCAAATGGTCAGCTCCAGTGGCGTGTTCAAGCGTTTGGGGGCTTAACTTCCTGACGTCAGCACTAACTGAAGCCCAACAACATGCAGGATGGACCAGTGCATGGGTGCAGCGGTTCTCAGCCTTCCCAATGCTGCGACCCTTTAGTACAGTTTGTCCTGATGTGGTGACCCGACCATAACATTATTTTTGTTGTTTCTTCCTAACTGTGATCTTACTACTGTTATGAATTGTGATGTAAGTACCTGTGTTTTGTGGTGGTCTTAGTCGACTCCCGTGAAAGGGTCAAATGTCTGACCTCCAAAGGGGTCTTAACCACCACAGGTTGAGAACTGCTGCTGTAGGCATCTTATTTCTCTTCCCTGGTAAAACACAGTGACATAGCAAACTTGAGGGAGGAAGGGCTTATTCAGCAGGCCTAATGCTGGAGGGCCAGAAGGGAACATCAGATCCCACAGAACTGGATTTACGGGTGGTTGTGAGTCACTTCAGGAACAGAAGAAGTACATTGTACCATCAAACTGTTATTAAGGGCCTAGGGCAGTGGTTCTTACCATCAACAGCACCTTACCATATTAAGCTATGGGAAGTGAGGTTTGGGGGCAGGAACCAGACAACGACAGGTCAGGAGGCCACTGACCCAGCTCTGTGGTGTGGCCGGCTGTACAGATGGATCAAAATAATATCAGGCGGTACGTGTGGTGGTACACACTTGAAGTTCCAGCACTCAGGAGGCTGAGGCAGGAGGACAAGGCTCTTGAGGAGAGCTTGGGCCACAGAAACCAAACCACTCCCAACAACAACAAAATCTCACTAAGTGGGACTGATGGCCAACTAATCATAGGCTGGGGAGGTGGAGCGTGTCAGATTTCGATGCTACTCCACTGAAGGAAGAACAAAGGGCGTGGGGGGGGGGCTTCAGCCTGGGGCCTGTGATCAGCATGAGGTGTCTTTTTTCAGGTGTCCAAGTAGAGGGAGTGAGTATCAAAACTGGGGATCAAAAGTGAGATTTGAGCTGGAAGTGTAGGTTTGGGAGTCACTGTCGGGAGCCCCGCAACTCTGGCAGCTAACTCTAAGAAGCACACAGAGAGAAAAAAGCACTGGTGAGCCGTGAGCTTGGATGGCAACAAGCGACATCTTTGCAATAAAATTCTACCCGTTTCCGCCTGAAGTCTAAGCTGCGTTCCTCTAGGGCTGCAAACACCCAGCCACTGTCGCATGAGCAGGACCTGTGATTTTTTTTATCACCAGTGAAAAATCACAGCTACTTTCGCATCTCAGGAAATTTGTTGTCGATGTCTCAAAATACCCTTTACGCGC
>CM053746.1:15640809-15715526 GCA_028658305.1 Pachyuromys duprasi | reverse complement strand
CAGGGATGCGGAAGTCACATGACAAGGAGCATTTCTGGAGAAGGATGTGTGTGGAAAGCAGATTGGAGTGGGTTGAGGAGTGAGGTGGTGGTGGGGAAATGGAGTCGGGCAGTGTAAATAATTCTTTTGGGAACTTGGGGTGTGAAGGAGAAGAAGTGAGCGGAGGGGGGTGCGGGAGTGCGGGTTGAGGGAGGCTGTTCTGTCCCTCTTTTTAGATCTTGATCAAATGCTGATGGGAAAGCCCCCCCCCCCCCGTGTAGACTTGGCTGACGCATGCAGGCAAGGGGAGGACTGAGGGAAGAAGGGGAGACCCTCAGCTCAGGAGGGAAGGTTGGGAGCGGTGGAAATAAGGTGGGAGGTAGAAGAGAGGGTGGGTTGAAAATTGGGGAGAAAGGTCTTAAGGTAAAGGAGAGCAGAGAAACTGCGCAGCCTGGTTGCTGCCTGTGAGCCTATGCAAAGTGGGCTGACGTTTCCTTTAGCAGGAGTCAGTGGCCTGGATGTGACCCAGCCAGGATTTCATGACAGCTGTGAGAAAGACAAAAGGTCAAGAGACTTTCAAAGACTCTGGGCTGCTGAGGAAGGGGACCTGGGTCTGAGCAGGGCTCCCCAAGAGGTTGAGAACACGCCACAGCAGACCTGGGAGAGGCCTGTGGAAGAGTGGTCACGCATGACTGACAAATGGAGTCCTTTTAGTTAACAGTAAGATTCAGGATATGCCCTTGGGATGTGTGTGTGTGTGCGTGTGTGTGTGTGTGTGTGTGTGTGTGTGTGTGTGTGTGTGTGTGTGTGTGTAGAAAGGAGGAGGGCACTTGAGATGCATTAGGCACTGGGAAGCCGGGGTGTGGCTGGGTTATCTAAGTGGATGCTGAAGTCATTAGATAATGTGTCTGGAGATCAGGAGGGGGAAGGTAGAGAGTGCGCTGCCTGCCAGCGCTTCACTGGATAAGAGTGATCAGAAGACCCATAGGACCCAAGGGAAGAAGAATCCAACTGCACAAGCCAATGAAATGCCGCAACTATGCTATGGGAGGAGCAGTGGAGAGGCCCTTCTTCCTGGTGCTGAGAGGGCGGGTACTGAAGTGGTACAGACAGCGCCCCCTGCAGGACAGTCCTGCAGGCGCAGTGGAGAAGATGGAGAAGAAAGCTCTTGGGAAGAGACTCCTGCACATTTCCCATAACCTGACAGCTCACCACTTCTGTTTCCTGGCAGGGGTGCCAAGATCTGACTTAAAACCTAAGATTCTCATTCTCTGTGAAGCTTTCCTATTGTCTTCTTTTCACTCACGCACCCATCTATTTAATCATTTATGAACCCACTATGTAGCTTAGGTTGACCTCGAACTCACAACCTCTGTCTTGTCTGCTGAGCACCGGGTTTACAAGTGTGTGAGACCACAGACAGCTCCCCTAAATGTTTTTGTCTGACTCTGCAGATACTGTCTTGAACTGCGGGTTTTTGCAGTGTCTTAGTTTAACCACACTGTGGACGACTTGCACGATCCTGCACTTGTAGCAGCTAACGCACTGTGCAATACAGAAATGATTTATACTTTCTGCATTTAGTTCATTATTTTAAAAATTAAATTTGTTTTATTTTTAATTGACAAATAATTATATTTTAATTTTTTTAATGAATGAAGCATTATGAAAACAAAGTAAGAGGCTATTTTAGGATGAAGTACTTAGTGCAAGCACCCATCTGAATACTAGGATCTCGCAACTGAAAAAAAAATTTAAGATTCCGATATATGAATTTTAATTGGTTTCTAACAAGTTTTTTTGTTGTTTCAGGAATTAATTGGAACCATTTTTAAAAAGCAGATAATTTTAATAAGATGAAGTATAATGATATACACAGTATTACAAACAGGGGGAAGGAAAGACATTTTATTAAAATGTCCTCCGCAGTTTCTGAGCTGCTGAGTCCAATTAACACAGGGAACTATTTGGGTCAGAGGTCACCAGCTCTTGGTACCAACAATTTTCCCAAGCTGGGATCACTATTGGTGTCGGTATCAAGCCAGCCTCGTGGCAAGATCGGCCTCATGTTAGAGCGAGGCTGACTTGCCTCTCTTCTGAGGTGGGACAACTCTGCAAAGGCATCCCAACTGAAACTGACAGGTGCCCCATTTTAATGTCGTGCCCTATTTTCAAGTCACCTGGCGGGGCTGTGACAGAGCACATGAATGAAGGCTGAATGACACCCGGCCGGCTTTTCTGACCATACAGTTATTGCTTCTTGGCTTCCGCCTGGCTGCTGCAGAAGCCCTCCAGCCCCCGGGTCTGGGTGCAGAAGGGGCTAACCAGAGCACAGAGGCCCACCCGAGGCAGCCTGGAGGGACCAGATAACCACACTTCTACAAGAGGTACCCTTGCTTGCAAAAACCAAGTAAAGGCCGGGGAGTTACATGGGGCTGTTTGAGGCTCCTCCACCCCTAAGCCCTCCTTTCCAGCCTGCTGTTCCGTGTCTGAATGCTGGCCCTGGTCCTTTGCAAGTTGGTATGTGCCAGGAAAGGAACTGAGGATTGTCGGCCTCACTTCTGTCACTAACATCAAAACAGTTCACCGGGCTTTCTCCTGTCCAAGTGAATTGACGGTCCATATTCTGGATGTTGGAGCTCCATGGCTCTGGCATTCAGATGTGGTTATTCCTAACACCTCAGCCATCAAATGAGCCGTAGGCTTCTGCTGTGTGCTGGACACAGGGAATGCATCCATAAGCAGTGTCTGCTGTTTTCCTAAGGAAAAAAGAGTCCTTACCCCATGGTGAACCAGAGCTCAGAGGGTACTCTGAGAATATACAAGAGTAAGGAGCAGTCCCTGGACCCCCAGAAAACCCAGGGAACTCTTCCTAGAATGGATGCCCTAAAGAGTCGATGCAGAGCTGTCTGGATGGCTCAGACCAATAAGCATCTTCCTAAGTGTTTGAACATGATCCCAAAGACAGTGGGGAAACTGGAGAGGGATTTTAAATAAACGGTTCTCATACAATTTGCCTCTAGGAGGTTTTTTTTTTCTTTTTCTTTTTTGGTTTTTCGAGGCAGGGTTTTTCTGTGTAGCCTTGGCTGGCCTGGATTCATTTTGTAGACCATGCCAGCCTTGAACTCACAGAAATCTGCCTGCCTCTGCCTCCCTGCTGGGATTACAGGCATAAGCTCTTAATGGTGGTAGCCTACCTATTAGACTGACTGAAGGGTGAGGCAAAGGCAAGATGGCCAGGAAAGCCATTACTACAACAACCCAGTGAGAAAGAAAGAATTTAAGGCCCAGCAAGGGAAAACGTGTGGGCAGAGTCTCAGATTCTAGAGAAGAGATAAGACAAGCAGGCCTTCATGCAGTGTGAGGAGGAGGGGCCAGAAGAGGGGAAGGAGAGTCCAAGACAACTTCCAGAATTCTGGCTGGAGTGGAAGTAAGGACACAGGAAGAGGAACCAGCTTGAGGGGAGAGGTTGCTTCCAGCCACCTGAGACTGGGAGGCTTGCGGGCACGCTAGTGAACAAACCCGTAGCAAAGACAGCAAAGGAGCTCCCAGGAAAATTCCCTCAGATCCAGGCTCGTCAGACTGTGAGGTGTGTGGTCCCTCTCCGAGGCTTGCACGGGTTGGTGGGGAGGGGAGGCAGGTTGGGGTGTCAGCTGCAGATGCTGTGTGTGTGTGTGCGTGCGTGTGTGTGTGTGTGTGTGTGTGTGTGTGTGTGGCGCCACTGGTTGCCCAGGTGCACTTCCAGGGTGCGGGATCTGTGCTGGAGTTGAGAAGAACACCTCACCAGGTGTTAGGGATGACTCACAGCCGTCAGGGTGGGGCCCTGCAGCAGTTAAGCCCAAAGGGTGCCTGTGTGTGTGTGTGTCTGTCTGTCTGTCCGTGCCTGCGTGTGAGTGTGTGTGTGTGTGTATGTGTCTGTCTGTCCCGCCTCATCACCAGCACACCGGCCTGGGGCCAGGAGGAAGAAAGACCTGACCCTCAAGGAACCCCACAATGAACAAGTGGAACAAGGAGACAATCACAAGTGTGACTCATGGAACACAGCTGTCACTTCCCCAGCTGCGGCTGCTCTCGGGACGCTGCCCAGGGTGTCAGCGGGCTGACATTGACAGATTAATGAGAGAACCACGGCCCCAGAGCCCTTTGAAAGAGGAGAAGCGAAAGTTTCATAGGAGAGGTAGGATGAATAAATAAGCAGGTGAGGAAAGGATTGGAGCAATGTACCTGGGACGGACACACACACAGACAGACAGACAAACAAACCCCAGCCTTCTAGACTGCCACAGACTGCCAGATCCCTAGGTCCAGCTCCTGGGAAACAGAAGACTTCCCTGGCTCATGGAGTGCTGTTTTTTGTTTTGGACTTGAGCATCACCAGGAACAGTTCTGCCCTGTCCAGTTCTCAGTCACGATGAAGGTGCTATTTATCTCTGTGGTCCACTGTGTCTGCCATTTGCTGGGTGGCTGCTGAGCAAGTGGAAGTAAATTTGAAACTGGAGGGATGGCTCAGTGGTTAGGCGCGCTTATGGCCCAGTTCCCAGAACCTACACTGCAGCTCACAACCATCTAGGACTCTAGTTCCAGGGTATCTGATGCTGTCTTCTGGATTCTCTTGGCACCAAGTACACAATAGTGTGCATACATACATGGAGGTGCTCACACATACATATAAAATTAAAATTACAAAAGTATTATTGTGTGTGCTTGATGTGCACAGGTGGGCGTGCTGTCCCCGAATGTGGAAGTCAGGAGATGATGATGGTTTCCTCCTTTCACCCCTCTGCACGGGGATGCCAGGGCTAGAACTCAGCTTGCCGGCTTGCACAGGAAGTGCCTATACCCATTGAACTGCCCCTCTGGCCTGACTTTCTATTTGATTTTTTAAGTCAGTTTCTCAGGTAGCCCAGCCTGGCCTTGAGCTCATTATGTCAAAGAGGATGACCTCGAACCCTTGATCCTCCTAAGTGCTGAGATTACAGATGTGTGCCAAGGATACGGCTGTGGTGTTCAGCTTAGTTTTAGGTCTTTGCTATCCTCATTTAGAGATGGGACACTTGCGTGTGTGTGTGTGTGTGTGTGTGTGTGTGTGTGTGTAGACCAGAGGGCCACATCAGATATCATCTTCAATTGTTTTCCATCATTCTATCTATCTATCTATCTATCTATCTATCTATCTATCTATCTATCTATCTATCTATCTATCTATCTATCTTCTTTCTTTTTCTTTCTATCGATCATCTATCTATCTTTCTATCTCTCTATCTCTCTCACTATAATGTCTCACTGTGTAGACCAGGCTGTCCTGGAACTCACCTGTCTCTGCCTCCCACGTGCTGGGATTAAAGGGGTGGGCCACCATGCCAGGGCCCATCCACCTTACATATGGAGTCAGGGTCTCTCAGTCTGTAGATCACCAATTAGCTGGACTGGCTGGGGAGTGGTGGAGAGCTACCCTCCCCCGCAGACCTGTGCCGTCATGCCCAGCTTTTACTCAGGTGCCTGGGGTCCGAGCTCTGATCTGAACATTTGCCCAATTGGCACTGAACCAGCCTCAATGCAGTTTTTTTGTTTGTTTTGTTTTTTAAGACTTGAAGAGGCTTTTGTTTGTTAACCTCCTGACAAAACGATTACAGTGTTGGATGTTGGGTAACAGCGTTCCTGCTGAAGCTTACTTTTTGTGCTGGGAGGTTTGGGTGACCTCACTGAAGTAAACATCACAGAGAGCAGGCAGGCCTCGACCAGCAGCTTCCTGGTATCAGGTAAACTGCCTACACCACTTTCCAGTATAAATTTGGGGTCTTTGTGACCCGAAATCCTATTATTTAGCTCGGCTGCTGAAAGTTGAAGGATGACAACCCTACTCATGTCAGCAAAGCAGAGGATGCTCGTGAGAAGCTGAGCTCAAGCCTCTTTCTTTTTTTATTTATTTTTATTTGTGCATATGCATGCTTGTGTGTGTGTGTGTGTGTGTTAGTGTCCTTTCAAACAGTGTCCCCTCCAGCAAGAATACAGGATCCAGAAGATGAGGAAGGCCCAAACTGTGTCCCTTCATACAAGCTTGCTGCCTCCCCTCAGCACCCCCTGCTCTGTCCCCTCCCTTCATCCTAGCCTAATCAATCATTTCCCTCATCTTCTATGGAGAAGTCGGGTCATGTCTCTTCTCTGTTAATGTTAGAGAGGATGACATATTTGGTGCCCCATCAGTCACAGCAGCAGTGATGGGCTAGGGAAGATAAGAGCTACTTTTTCTGTGGACACTGCTTTATAATTATCCAACTTCTTGTTGGATGTGCAGAGCTACTGTCTGTTTCCATGGTAAATTCTAATAGGATCAAACACTTTACCATGCTGTCCTCCAACCCTCTAGAAAGGTTTACAATATGCAGCTAGATCAGGTTGGCTTTTAAAAACATGGCTGGGCATGAGGCAGAGGCAAGGGAAAGTGTCCTAAGAAGCCACAGAACCTGTTTCTTCATTGATACCTGTTGGGGCATCATTTGCGGTAGAACTGGCTAACAGGGCAGTTTACATACAGGATTTAATGTTAGCTTATATCATTTAGAGAGTTTCCTCATCCTCATGATGATCCTGCAGGATAAGTGTAATATATTGTAAGTGTCCCCTTGGAGGACTGAGGCACTTTGCCTGAACTTACTCAGGGATGAGGGCCAGAGCGGTCTTCAGTCACGTTTTCTGTGATGGACGTACTTGGGAGGCACCTCACTAAGGAGCATTCGGTAATGGGCTTGACAGAGATCGTTTCACTTTGGACTTCAACACAACCTCTGCAGACCTAGAAAGCCCCTGGTTACCAGGAAGGTATGCTCAGGGACACTCACTGGGCTGTGTGTCTGGAGATGATAGCTTGACACCGGAGCCATTACTTGATGGTAAATGCCTCGTTTGTTCCAAGCTCATCAGAATTGTGACAGTTGGAGTCTGGGTTAAGAGATGAACAAGTGATGAAAATTGCAATACAAGTGTCAAAATTTGGTCGTGGCGTGCTTCAAAGAATGAGGGAACATTGGAAAAATTTCCATGAATTCAGCAATTGACTTTCACACTAGCCACTCAATCAGAGGATATGCCTGCCTTCACAAATCAGATGCAAAACATTCCCCAGAGCTGCAGGCCCTGGCAATCTCTGGAAGGAAATGACGGGCTGTACCTCCCTGCGCCCTGGGAGGGGCTGTTTGGTTTGCAGTATCTCACTGTGTCTTTTCCTGGCCCTTTTCTGATTGAGCAAGGATGTTCTGCCCAATGCACTAGGCTCTGGAAATTGGATCTGTCTGGCTTGCTTCTCCCTCGGGAGATGGCCAGCTTTCTTCTTTCTTCTCTTATCGAGTCTCTGGGAGAGTTGGTCCAGCAGCCCCTGGCACGGTGCACCCTTCATAAAGAGGCTTATTTAATAAGTCGTCAATTCCCTCGGGGGTTGGTGTTACTGCAGGGCAGGCCAAGGCACTGACAACTGGGCTGATGCAGAAATCTGAGGAGCGGCTCAAGCTAAACCCTGGGTCCTGAGGTTGAAGTTTTCTTGCATCTGCTTTGAATCTCCTAAGGGACCTTGCAATCTTATTTTATTTTATTTTTTGGTACCAAAATATTTAGCTGAGCGAGTTAGATGCCCACTCACACTCATCATTCACTCAGTGATAATGTCTCTCAGGGTGCTCTTCCTCTGTGTTTGTGTCCAGAGCCGAATGTCCCAGGATCCCCAATGTCTCAAGTGATTAGAGTAAAGCAGAGGTGCGAACCACTGTGGAAAATTGAGATTCTAGCCATTCTCTCAGCCAGCAGGTGGGACCTTGAAGATATACCATACAAGCAAGACTCAAGCCTTTGGGATATTATTTGAAGGATTAAAATTGATTTGCAAGTATCGTTTCATAGGCATGGTGGCATGATGCAGCAGGAAAATCCCTTTCCTTCTCATCTTCCTCCTCCTCTACGAATTGTATCTCTTCTTTTCCTTGACGCAGTCTTGCCATGTGCCCTTGGTTGGCCTGGAACTTGCTATGTCTGCCTCCAGGCCTCCAGATCACAGACACCCACTTCCTTGTCTCTGCCTTCTGAGTGCTGGGGTTAAAGGTGTATGGCACCATGCCTGGCCTCCTGGCCTTGCCCTTTATTAGAAATGCTTAGTTTTGTGCGCGGTCTCTTGTTACTTTGTGTTGGGCTTAAGTAAATATAAAATTGAGTTAGAAAATCAGATCCAAGCAATCAGTCTGTGGCGACAGAAGCTGTTTCACATCATTACTTTTAAGCGGGCAGCCGTGTTCTTGTTCGGAAGTGGTTTGAGTGCTGGTGAGGCCACGAAGGGTGATTTTTGTAGAGGGATAGAAGCGACAGGCAGCTGACTGGAGTCTATCGTATGATGCTGGCAGAGAGGAGCACCAGACAATGAGTCCACAGTGGTCCGGAGGTGAGTGCGCACTGCCTGTTGGGAAGCACATCGGGGACCTGCTATGACAGCCTCTGTAGCGAACCAGCAGGACCCAGGTGTCTGTCTGTTTGGGAATCCCAATCTGGGAACTGCTACATGCTGCTGTCTGATTTAAGATTACATCACATCCTTTGTATCTGTCCTTGATTTTTTATTCTAGGGGTAAAAAAAAAATGCCAGACTTTATCTTCGTGCTAAAAATATGCTGCTCTAACCAAACCAGCTTTAATTTTTGGATTAACCTCACTGCCTTGGTGTCAGCAGCAGCAGGCTTTATATTTAGTCCTTGACCAGCAGGAAGAGACCAGGCGAGGCACTTTGGCAGCTGCCAGTGTGGTGAGCTCGTCTCTTTCACCTTCAGACTCTGGGTGGGATGGTTGATCATGTGCTTTTATATCCCTTAATAGGGAGGATATATCTCTCTCAGAGAAACAGCTACATCCATAAACATCAATCACTGATGTTTTAAAGGTGTCCTTTGAACATTAAATGACTACTGTGTGAACATCATAGATTAAAGAAGAAATCAAGAGCTTGATTGATAGTGGGTATCCAAGATTTGGCTCCACTGATAAGGAAAGAGACAGTCCCTCCTCTAGAGTCTGTTCCAGGCATAAAATATTAAATAAGAATTCATAGAGGGCATTTTTACTCACCTTAAATCAATTCGCTTCGCTAACAGTCAGGGTTGGATGCAGTTTGTGGTCTTTAGCTCTTACCCAGGATAAGAAAAATTCTTAGACAGAGAGGACCTTCACCATGACATACGGAAGGAGAGCTCAGCAGTCCAGAGCAGTCCAGTCTGGGATGGAATGCCTTCTCCACTGCAAGCCTGTGTGTGTGTGTGTGTGTGTGTGTGTGGTACACACACACACACACATACACGCACCCTTCCATCATCTCTGATTTAGTTCCTGCCCTGAATTCCCTTCAAACAGGACTGCAAGAAGAAATCAATCTTTTTCCTCCCCACGTCGCTTTTGTTTATGGGATTTATCACATCGAGAGAAAGTACACTAGGGTGGGCGGGGTGGGGGTGCTCTTAGCTCTGCTGGTCTCCAGCTCCTGACCCTCCTGCCTTGCTTGTGTATCTTAATATGTATATACTAAGCCAAATGTGGTGGCATATGCCTATAATCCTAGCATGTGTGAGGCAGAAGCAGGATGATCAGGAGTTCAAGGCCAGCCTTGGCTACATAGCTAGTTGGAGGCTAGCCTGAGACACATAATACTCTGTCTCAAAAACAAAACAAAACAAAAATATATGTTTATATTAGATAGGTAGTTAAGTAAACATATATGCATCTATGAGAATTAGATGAGCTAACACAAAGTGTTTGCAATGGTATAAACACTCAAATAATGGCTATTGTGAACATTATGATATTGCTACAATACTATATTGTTCTGAATTGTGTTATCATGTTACACAAAAATATCTAAACAAGTGCCAGTTACTATATATGCAGTCATCATTCCCTTTTTCTCTTTTCCTGGATTTAAATGAAAACCAGAGTCAGGGATACAAAGGGTTAGTCCGGAAGCCACAGACACGCTGCTGTATCTGCCAAGTTCCAGTAACTCTGATGCTAACATCAGCGCATGTTTCAGACCATGAGTGTCAGGCCCTTCGTCACCCAGCAAGGAGGGCAACGGCGTGGGTGTGACAGGTGGTGTCCAGGGTGGGAGCACCTGGCTCAGGTCTCTAGAGCCCCGTCTTCTAGGATTCTGCAACAGACTTTGATTTTATTAATTCTGTGCCCACGTGTGCTCAGGTTATGTGTACACATGGATGGCCAGGTGGCCAGACATCTTGGGTGTTGTACCTTGGACATTGCATACCTTGGTTTTCTTTCTTTTGGGGGGGCGGTTGAGATGGGGTCTCACTGGCTTGGCGCTCTGGCAGGCTCTCCAGTCAGTGGCCTCCAGTGATCCTGCTGTTTCTCTCCCCCCAGCTCTGGGAACCCCAGTGCACGCTGCCACCTCGTTTGTTTGTTTTAATGTGGGTTTTGGGTTCTCATGTTTGTGAAACAAGTACTTTGCCAACTGCTAGCTCCAAAATGTGTACTCCAACACAGTCCAGAAAGTGTATGCCAATACATTCCTTACGGAGTGCATGGGCGCTCGAGTGCACACACACACACACACACACACACAGAATGGGGGAGGGGGAGCAAAAGACTTAAATCCTCCATACCTGTTTGGATGATGACCCGCTTGAAAACCGCGATCTGTCACTTGAGTCTTTCCCCCACATCTGGTCCTGTCTCTTCTCATTCGGGTCTTTTTTGTATTCCTGTCGTTTCAAACAAGCCTGGAGAACACACAACAGTGATGAGAAGCAGTGTCTTACTTTCAGGTCTGTGACTAGTTTGGGCAATTTCAGGCTTAATACCAATTTGAGAGGCATGAGGCAAATGATATTTATCTCCAGCTGTTCAAAAAATATCTGTCACCAAGCTCAAAGGCCAGGTGTTACTCTCTCCTCCCTTTGCCCAAACTGCCAGATCAAAGCCATCCATCACCGCTTTAATAAATACAAATGATCAGCATACCATAAGACATTTTATAAATAGGTTTTTTTCTTCCTTTTAAGAAGATTTTGCTTGTGTCTGTGTGTACACATCCATGTAAGTATAGGTGCCATTGTATGTGCCGAGGTCCTAGGAAGCCAGAAGATATCATCAAAACCTTTGAAGATGGAGTCACAGGCATTTGTGTGGGAAGCTGAACTCTGGGCCTCATGAAGAAGCAAGCAAGTGCCCTTGACTGCTGAGCCATCTCTCTAGCCCCAAACATAGTTGCCTTTTCTTTTTTGGAAGGTGGTACCCAGGATGCCATATTAACTTCCTCCAGTCTCCTTCCACTCTGTGGCGCCCCCTCTAACCATTGGGTTCATCTGTGCCTAGGCAGGAGAATGTCCATGTGCTGGCCCCCGTGCTTGGAATAACCTCTCTGTGTTCCCTGCTCGGCCTGCTTACCACGAAATCCAGCACCTCCTCTTTCCCTGACTGACCACTCTCCTCCGCACTAATTGCCAACGTAACCGAGCAGCGGACGGCAGCCCGCCTCCACCTGCAGTTCCAGCAGTTACTCAGGCATCCCCGGTCCACAGTCGTCAAACGGAAGACTCCGACAGTAATTCATTCATACAAGTTTCGAAACTTGTACCATTCTGAGTAATGTGATAAAAAGCTCACTTCTTCCCACTCTTTCCTGCCCCGGACATGAATTCTCTCTTTGTCCGGCGTCCGCACCCTCTGCAAGCTTCACTCCTGTTGCTCAGAGCTGCTCCGTTTACGGGCTCTGCCGTGGCCTGTCAAAGCGCTGCTGCTGAAGAGGTCCTCGGGTAGTTCGATGATGGCCCCCGGGGGCAAGGGGGTGACACTGCAACTGCACTAGGGTGCATCTCCAGAACTGTTCTTTGTTTTTTAGGACGAGGTGGCGCGGCTACTCTTTTGCTGTGCCTAATGGGGGAGAGAGGGGTTTCTTCTGCTCACGGTTCCAGGTTGCAGTCCATCGGGGAGGGGAAATCAAGGTAGGAGCTCAACCAGTTAGATCATATCCAGTCAAGAGCATTGAGCACACACCCAGGCGCCCTTGCCTGCTGACTGCTTCCACTTGGGTAGCTTTCTTCACTCGTACACCCACCCAGCCCAGAAGGGGTGCTGTCCGGATTCAGCGTGGGTCTCCCGCCTCAGCCAATAATCAGGACAATCCCCACAGACGTGCCCACCGTCTGATCTAGGCATTCCTCAGTTGCGACTGCCTTCTCTGGTGAATCTGGGTTGTGGCAAGGTGACATTGAAAACCATTTGTCTTTCAGGGTTCTGTTGTGGGGTATGTGGTCTCGGAAGGTATCCGCTGTGAATGAAGAGGAGCACTGCAGGGGATGAACAACGCTAACACATGTAGTTTGAATTGTGTAATTTTCCTGTTTCGCTGTAATTGGTTTTGTTTCCCAACCGGCCAGTAAGAATCTGAAGAGTAAGAACCACTTGTCACCTTTCAATTTTTCTAAAATCTTGAATTATCTTTTTTTTTCCTTTTATCAATTTTAAAGTTGACATAGAAACTAATGAATTTCATCCTGACATTTTCCTACATGGGTAGCATTGTACTTTACTCATATTTATCCTATTTCTCTCCTTTTTTGTCATTCTTTTCATATATATATATAATTTGTTTAGTAAAATATGAAATATTTGTAATATTTTTTGAGAATGTCCCCATATATATATGTATATATACACACTCTTGAAGTTGGCTGAAGAGATTTATGAAACTCAAGTTATGAGCCGCTTTCAAAAAATATTAAAAATATTGATTGGTTGGTTGATTGATATGGGGTCCCTCGACACACATATGGAGGTCATAGGACAACTTGTACAAGTCAGCTTTCTCCTCCACTCTGTGAGTCCTGGGCTCAAACTCAAGATTGCCGAGCTTGACAGAAAAAGGCTTTCCAGTCAGGCCTTCCTGCCCTGAGCTGTGGTTTGTTTGGGTTCGGCTCTTCCCACAGTGGCTTCAAGTCAGAGCACCTATTGTGTGGACCACAGGCATGGAAGCCTACCTCATCTACATCGCTGCTGGTCAGAAAAGTGGAGGAGCCAGAGAGAGCAAATACGGGCAGGACCAAAGGCTGATTCTGAACAGAATTCTTATAGGCTGGGTAGTCTTATTTATTTATAAAATAATTTTAATTTTATGTGTATTGGTGTGAGGGCGTCAGATTCTCTGGAATTGGAGCTACAGACAGTTGTGAGCTGCCATGTGGGTGCCAGGAATTGAACCCTGGGCCCTCTGGAAGAGTGGCTAGTGCTCTTAACCACTAGGCTGTCTCTCTAGCCCAGTTTCACTTATTTGAGATTCTCTTCAAGAATGGATCTGACTTAAATATTTATAAGAAGGAGAGGACGAGTAGAATGGTTTTTGCAATGTTGAGAAAAATTCTGACTCCTTTTTCTCTCACGGATTAGTGGGCGGGAAGGTAAGCCGTGGCAGGGCAGACAGTGATCTTCAGCCTGAGATGGCTGAGAAATCTTTCTGTGTGAGTCAACCACTACCAATCCTCTCCAAGTTACAGCTTTGCTCTGAAGGAACACAGAAAAGAAACTGCCGGGAATCCAGTCCTAGAGAGTTAAACACTCAGCATCCCCACCCCAGGGTGTTTGTGAACATGAATGGTTTGTCTGCTCCTTGATGGTGGCTGCTCTGTGGTGGGATCCTGAAGTGACCAGCTAGCCACAGAAGGCGGAATCCCTGGGTGGAAAAATCTGTGGATGATTTACTGTCCTGCGCCTGTGCCTCTCAGTCTGTCCCTTTGTGTCCCACCTGCCAGGATGGAATGGCGGTGAGTCAGATGGTCGGAGGGCAGACTTGACGTTAAAGGCTTCGGGTGGCTTCTGTGTCTCTCCTCTGGGGAGAAGCCATGCTTCTCCCTTCCCTTCCCCTTTGGTGTCTGCCCCCTCCCCCCTGCCACTTGGCCCTCTAATGACCAACAAGTGGCCATGCTGCCTTCAGTGCGGAAGCTTCCACTGTGAGAGCAAATCTCAGAATCTGCCAGTGGGAGGTGGTGCGGGTCCTGTGACTCACTGTAACTCAGTCCTGGTAAACACCGGAGACCAGCACCAACACTTTCTAGCAGAGACCTTGGGCAGGCTCACTCCATTGATTGCCACTTCCCTCAGCTGTGTGTGAGAGAGAGATGCCCCTGTGCTGTGAGATGACAGGAGAGCAGGAGATTCACCTTAGCTGTGACTGGCCTGTGGGGAGGGTTCAATGCTCCCTCCCCCACCCCCCAGGGTCAGCAGCAGCAGCAGGCTTTTAATTGCTGTTTTCCATCCCACTTCCTGGTTTGCTTAGTTCTAAACTCGGCCTCTGCCAGAGCATGTGACTATGATCTTGATCACAGAAGAGTCTTCCTGTCTGGGTCTGAGGCGTACTCTTAGCCTGAAGGAGAGGTCATGTCTTTCAACCCACAGTACTCAGCCAGCTGAGGGCCTTCTGCTCTGTCATTCTGGGGCACGCTGGAATACACTTTGTCTTTAACGTGACAGCTTTCTGAGCCCACAGTCTGGCTCAGAGATTCTTTGTTGTCTGTTATCATCTGGGCTCCTGATGACCTAAGAAGCCATGTGTCATATGACAAATTTTAGTTCTGCTATGAAAAACAGCTATCATAAAAATAGCCAAAATAAAAAAAAATGAGTATGACCCTTACTATTTTATTTATTTATTTATTTGAGATAAGGTTCCATGTAGCCCAGACTGGCTTTGGATTTGCTATGTAGCCCAGAATGATCTTGAACCATCTGAACTTCTGCCTTTGTTGACTGAGTCCTGAGATTACAGGTAGAAGGCGAGTTCACCTGGAATCTCACACATGGGTTTGTGCAGTATTGTGGATTCATGCATCCTAGATGTGCTGGTTAATTTTTTTTTTCAATTTGACATAAGCTAGAGCCATTTTGTTAGGAGGGAACCTCAAGTAAAGGATTGCTTCCATCAGATTGGCGTGTGGGCATGTCTGTGAGGGATTGTCTTGATCAACGTTTTGCTACAGGAGGGCTCAGCCCACTGTTGGTGATGCCGCCCTGGGACAGGTGGTCCTGGCTGGTATAGAGAGTAGCCTGAACAAGCCACGGAGAGTGATCCAGGAGGCGGCATTGTTCTCTGATCTCTGCTTCTGTTCCTGCCAACTGAACTGAATCCCCATCCTCCCACTCAACAATGGCGTGTGAGCGGTTACTCTAAGTCGCACAGCACCATGAGAGGTGGGCGCTGGCACTGCCTTTCACTCTTTGCTGTTAATCTTATTCAGAGTTGGGTTTAATGATTGTTGGTGACATTATTAAAGTTCACTTAACAAAAAGTTTGACAGGTGAGACTTCTAGAAGCAGGGGTCCTGGGGACTGAAGAAGACACCCTCTAACTAGACAAGATTCCTAGTGAAGGGAGGGGAACACCAACCCACCCACAAAAACTTTGACCCCAAATTTACCCTGCCTACAAGATGTGCAGGGATAAAGACAGAGCAGATAGAGCAGAGATTGAGCGAATGTCCAACCAAACCCTGCCCCAACCTGAAACCCACCCCATGGGAGAGAGCCAACTCCTGACACTATTAAAGACACTCTGCTATGCTCGCAGACAGGAGCCTAGCATAGCTGTCCTCTGAGGCGCTCCACCAAGCAGCAGATTGAAATAGATGCTGAGACTCACAGCCAATTTCTAGACAAAATGTAGGGAGTCTTGTGGAAAAGTGGAGGGCGGATAGTGGGAAGGATAAAAGGAGCTGGAGGTGACAGACTCTCTACAGAAGAGCAACAGAGCCAACCAACCAGGGCCCAGAGACTGAAGCATCAACCAAGGACCATGCATGGACTGGACCTAGGCCCCCTACACAGCTGTAGCTGATGGGCAGCTCAGGCTTCATGTGGGTGCCCTAGTAAGGGGAGCAGGGGCTGTCTCTGACATGGACACTGTTGCCTGCTCTTTGATCACTTTCCCACTGATGGGGCTGCCAGGCACAGGGGAAGAAGACTTTCTCAGTCCTGATGCAACTTGATGAACTGGGGTGGGTTAGTGGGGGCTCCCTTTTCTGAGGAATAGTGGGAGGGTAAGACAGAGGGAGGGTGGGACTGGGAGGAGAGGAGAGGAGGTAGAGGGCTACAATCAGGATGTAAAATAAATTAATAAATTTAAAAAGTTTGACATAGTTTCTGGTTGAGAAGACTATAGAAGCGTGTACCTCAAGGCTGGGCCTCACGGTACTGGTTTGTAATCTCGGGTACCTGAGATGCTGTGGGAGGAGGATGGTGATCTCAAGGCCTTTGGGGGCTTACAGAGTGAGTCCAAGGGTAGCCTGGGTAACTTAGTAAAGAAGGATGTGTATACTGAGAGACTGGAGTACAGCTGTGCCTGCCTGTCCTGCGTAAGGCCCCACGCTCAATCCCCAGAGCTGCAAAATAAATGAATAAATAGATAAGCGAGACTCCCATGGGTCCCAGGTCCCACGGGAAAAGGAGGGGCAGTTAAGAAGCCCTTATCTGAAATGCTCTGGGACCAGATGTGGTTTAGATTTTGTTTTGTTTCAAATATTAGGCTATTTGCATATGTCACACAGGATCTCTGGCAGTAGAGTCCCAGGTACCTTAAACCCACAGTCTGAGGGTATTTTATATAATATTTTAAATAGTTTTGTGCATGAAACAAAATTTCCTGCTGTGACGTCATACTGGTGCTCAAAAAGTTTCACAGTCTAAAGTATTTGAAATTTGGGATTTTCGGATCAGGGCTGCTCAGTCCATCTCTCTCCCGTCCCGTCCCCTGCCACCTGGTATAAAAGCCACCGTCATGTCCTTCAACACATTTATACTGTCATGTTTAGTTGTTTGATCTGCACTTGAAAGAATTGAGATGAGTAAGTAAGTGACATGAAATGAAACCAATTTGAACACATTTGAGAGATTGTAGAAAATTGTTCTGAAATGCCAAGTGCAATCTTTCCTTCTTGCCTTCCAGTGGGCATTAATGGCTAGGGCTAAATTCTGCCTCCAGTTACATAAATACATTTGAGGAGGGAGGGGAAGAGGTGATTGAGGGAGGGGGAGAGGGGAAGAGATCGAGGAGAAACGTGAACACCCTTGAAGGAAGAGAGAGCCAAATTCTAAGATAGAATATAATTATATACTAGTTCCCAGATTCTGAAATAGCACATAATGTGCCAAACAGAGGTTTATTTCCTCTCTCTTTTTCTGAAGAGCTCCACCCAGCCACTGAAAAGAGCAGAAGCAAAACAACTAAGGGTGAGTTTAGCCTTTTCTTGTAGCTAACCGCAGACCTGTAAGCGCACTGCTAATTTGGGGCATCCCAGCCTTCAGTGTATTTTAGGACGGAGCAGGAATAACCCACCCTTAGAAAAAAACGAGGAGGCTCCTAAGGGCTTTAATTTGAGCCAGTTCATTAAAGGCAAGTCGAGCATGCGAAGGAATGTGTGGCAAACACATGTGTGTGATTTGTGAGACACATGTAGTGATTAGGTCTTACGATATTCGTTCAGCCATCCTGCAATGGGAAATCCCAGGTGTCCTGAGCAGATGGCTGTACCGAGAGAGAACGCTCGGATTCCCACCGGGGGTAATGGGCCAAACCCACAGCAGGCACAGCCAACCTTCTGACAATGCAACATGCTGTCACTGCAAAGTTCACACGCAAGAACCATGCAATCAAGTTACACACACATACACACACTGAAAAATCTCATAATGTTTAAATAAGCTTATGGCTTTGTGTTGGGCGGCATGCAGAGCTATATTCAGCCACGAGAGGCAGGTTCAAATACCCCATTAGGGTATCTGTATCTACCCAACACAACTGCCCTCAGCGAATGATCTAAATACACTTTGGCTCTATGGGACTAAGTTAATGAACAGTTACTCAAGCCATGAAATTAATTTTTTTTCTTTTTTAAGACCAGAGTCTCTTGACCATCCCAGGGAAACCTTTAACTCATGGTTCTCCTTCCTCTGCTTCTCAAATGATGCAATTATAGAGGTATACCTTCATGCCTAGCTGCAAGTGATTTTTGTTTGTTTGTTTGTTTTTGTTTTTCTAGACGGGGTTTCTCTGTGTGGTCCTGGCTGTCCTAGAACTCACTCTGTAGACCAGGCTGGCCTCAAGAGATCCACCCGCCTCTGCCTCCTAAGTTCTGGGATTACAGATGCTGCACCACCTGCCTGGCTTCCACTCTGTGTATCTTAAAGGTAACCGTATTTTATTTCATGCTGCTCCATTGATGAGTAATTTTGAAGGAGGTCAGGAATGGTGCATTTGGCCCTAGGAATAGTCACAAGCTAGCTGGACTATATCTGAAAAGTTGATGGTCAAGGTAGGCAGCACTAGACTTCAGGAACTATGGTGTTTGGTTGGCACAGACAGGAAGGCTCCATCCTTGCCTACACAGGCTGTGGAGAGGAAGTGACGTCAGTGACAAGTGCATTGCCAAGGAGCAGGGCTGAGGGAAATGTCCTAAAACTGGGTGATGGTTATGACTGCAAATCTACCATAAATCATTAAAACAGGTTGAATTTCATGCTATGTAAATTGCCACTCAGTGGTTTTCCTAAAATCAAAACACCGAGTCCTGCTGCCATGTAAGTCCAGAGATTCTAAGCTCTAAATTAAAACTATGATCTTTACTATCCTTTTAGAGAGTGCAATGAGAGCAAGGCAGGGTGGGGACAAGAAAGCGGGTGGGGTGCGGAGTGGGGTGGAGGGTTAGGAAGTAGCTCCTGCTAAGGTTAGTTTAGCTTAGGTCCGTGGGTTGGGCTTTGAGGGGAAGCTATCGTGGGTCTTTTAAGTATTCCAGTGGCATGAGCTGATGTTCACCTTAGATTAAGACAACAGTCAGGAAGATGACAAAACCAGACATGACAAAGAGAAGGCCAGATAAACATTAGAGGCTACTGTGGTAGTCTCGGGTAGGAATTTCGGCATTCGGAACCATGGCAGCGGCCACAAGACAAAGGTGGCTCAAGTTTGTGTGTTCATAGGGGAGCTTGGCAGAGTTTGGTAGCCGAAGCTCTGTGGGTAGGAGAGAGGAAGGAGTCGGGGAATGGTTTGATCAGAAGAGGGTTGGGAAGGGTGGACATGTGATGGACATCTGTGGGCATGCTGCATTGGCAATGCCTGTGTGACATCCAGATGAAACTAAGTGGGTGTGCCCATAATCCTGGCATTCTGGGGGGACTCCTGGTTATAAACTGGAAGCACCAACAATGATGAGAACCTTGTATGTAAGAAAAGGGTGAGTAGGGGAGGGAAGGACAGGTCCCTGGGGAATCCGCAGTTAAGGGCAGAGAGAAGGGGAGGAAGCAGAAAAGAAAGATGGTGATTGACACCGTAGGGGAGACAGTAAGTCAGGAGACCAGGAGGACAGGAAAAGTGCCTTCAGGAAACAAAGTTGGGGAAGGTGTCATTGAATTTGGCTAACTGACCTCAGCAGTGGTTAGAAAGAAGGAAGTGGAGACTTGAAAAAAACAAACACACAAGCGGAGAAGGAAGTGGAGACAGAAATGAGGCCAGCTGGCGCAGACGTCTGAGACAGACAGGAAGCAGCCAGGGGAAGGAAAGGCTTTGGTCCTTGGTTCTTAGGATGGGAACTTCAGCATATTTGTAGAGTGAGCCGAGGAGAGGAGAAGGTTGGGTGGAGAGTACAGCTCTGTTGGTAGAGGGCTTGCTTTGCATGCAGGAGGCCTTATGCTGCCTAAAGCATGATGATAAATAGAGAAGTCCACATGTAGAATATGAACAATACATACACAAGTAAATAAAACAGAGTGGGACAGGGGGTCAAAATATAGACAACAGAGTCCTGTGGATGGCAGAGGCTGGACAGCCGAGGCACTGGGCCTTGGTCTCAGCTGGTCACTAGCAGGACAAGTCCTGTCCTCTGAGACTGGAAGTCTGGAAGGCTGTGATGCTGAGGATGGTAGCGGTGGAGGGTTAGTGAGCTCCCCACTGCTGGCTCGGGTTTTTGTTTGAAAGGAGATTCGAAGTGTGGAGTCAGAGACGTAAAGACTGGGAAGCTCTAAGTCAGGATGATAACCAGAAGAGCGGATGGACGGTCAGTGTGCTGAAGGGAGCCGTTGTCTCCTCTCTACTGACGCCCATCTCCATCCAGCACCTGCTCTGCTTCCAGCTTCCGGACTGGACCACTTTTTGCTGCCTCCGTGCCTATGAACGTGGGTCCATTCACCATACTCCTCCTTAAATGTCAGTCAATTCAGAATCTTTTGCTTTGTCCTCTTGCCCCTTTCCAGCCCTTTCTCCCACAGATGCCAACGCGATTTTTAAAACAGGAAAAAAATATCTAAACAGGATCATGTCTCTTTCCTTGAAAACTATCCAGTAATTCTCACTGTGATGAGATTCATTTTTATGGCACGTCCTGTTTTCCCCTCTAAGTTCCAGCCTGATCTGGTTCGACAGAACTCTTCTACTTCCTTGTGTTAGACAGTTTCTCTCGGCTCCAGGGCAGATCCTGTCTCTGGGCCCACAATTCTGCTTTGCTTGCGGTGGGTTGGTGAGCTCCTTCCCATCAGTCACTTCCACAGACATGTGGCTCTTCCTCAGAGGCCTTCTTCACTTGTCTCCTTCCCCTGATTATGCTGCTGTTGTTTTTTTTTCATATATTTATCAGCAACTGTCTTAGTCAGTTTGCCATGACTGTAACAAATATCTGAGGTCAACACGCTTAAAGACAGGGAAGTTTTGTTTTGACTTACAACCTTGGAAGTTTGATCGTGATAGATGCTTTGATGAAATGGTCGCCCCCCCTTGCTTTGGGCCTGAGGTGCTTCGGGACAACATGGCAACAACACCCATTCACCTCAGAGCCAAGAAGTTAAAGGGAGGAAGGGGCAGGATTCCCCTAGGCCCCTTCTACAGCACATCTCCAAAGACCTAAGACCTTCATTAAGCTCTGCCCCTTAAAGGGTCTACAATCTTCCCAGAGTGCCAAGTAGGGAACCAAGCCTCTGACACATGAGCTTATGAGGGAACTTTGTAAAGCCACACTGGAACAGTGACTAAAATAACTTCACACTGTGTGCACATTTTCCACCTCCCAAACTAAGAAGAAGAATGCTGGAAGAGCAGGGACCTTGTTCAGCACATAGTAGGCACTTACTAGATTAAACATTGGTTGAATGACCAAACCAAACACAACTGGCAACGTTGAGAACCTAAGTGAGTTTAGAAAAGAAAACCGCAATGGATCCAGGACACATGGTTGTGTGATTCTCTTCACCGGGAACCACAGATAACAAGACGATTTTGTTATGCCCTCATTGTGGACACAGGATTAAACGAGTACTTCCACACACCAGCTGTGTAGCGGAGGCAACTCTGTGAAAATCAGACGGTTCCCCGAGTAACCTGTCCGTGTGTTGACATTCTTAACTCAGTTTCTGGACGTTTCCTCCCCTGTGTAGCCCTCTTGGGTGTGTACTGTAGGAAGGAACTGCTCGCCCTTTCCAGCCCCAGCACCAAGCAGCGCTGCTCAGGTGAAGGCAGGCTATTGAGACCGGTCCGGTTTCCTTGGTGACCCACAAGGCTCAGTTTCTATCTGAAATTGCTAAGGAGAAAAACCTGATAGCTGAGCTGTGTTTTCCTTAGGGAGGGACGGCTTTCTGAGCTCCATGGAGGCTGAGGCTATGTCTCCCTGACTGGCGAAGGCTGCTTCTCTCAGGGGGAGTGACATCTCCTCAGTGCTCCAAGAATCCCGTAACCCAGTCCAGCAGGTCTGTCCCATACCAGCCCCAGGTGATTGCATCATGGCCCCTCGGCCTCCCCAGGAGTTTTGTTTTTACATGTAAACACCGTAGCCACGGAGACCAGGAGTTTGCTTGTTACAGAGTGTGCGAATCACCTTTCTTCTGGCACCCATGACAACAGAAGGGCATGCTAGTTTGTAAATGGCGGGGCAACTCAGTTAACTCTTTAAGGCCTTTTTGCTTCTCAGTTAGCCAAATATGAACCCTAATATCCCTTATTGTCAAGGGTTATTGGCCAAACACTGTATTAAATGTTTGTATGGATGCAGGAATGTGTGTATAGTATAAGTATGTGTGTGTGTGCATGGGTGCACTCATCAAGGCACATGTGTGTGAGACAGTGGAAGATGTTGGGTGTCCTGCTGTTTCACTCTCTACCTTATTCCCTTGAGACAGGGTCTTTCACTTAAATTTGGAGCTAGGCTGGTGGCCAGCAGACCCCAGTGACCCCCCGCCCCTGCCCCGAAGAGCACTGGGGTAACAGATGTGCATGGCCACGTTTAGCTTTTCATGTGGTTGTAGGAGCTTTGAACTCAGGTCTTTATGCTCATGGAGCGAATGCTGTTATCCAAAGCCCGGGCCCCTGCATTAAATTATTTTCTCAAGGCCTCATGTTTGTTCAGCAACTGAGCCATCTCCCAGCGTCTACGTTTGGGTTCTTTAAAGGCCCCTAACATGGGAGCATGGGGGGGGGCAAAACATGAAATTGGGACCGGACCGCCACTGGGATAAAACGCTTATTTCACTTTTGTGACAGCATTATGAGGCTGGTGTTGTCATTAGCTTTCTGTAGTCAGTCGTGAGTGGTGTGTGTGTGTGTGTGTGTGTGTGTGTGTGTGTGTGTGTGTGTGCTTATACCGATGCAGCCTTCCAAATTCTGTTACCCCAATAGACGGGGGAAGGCCACGCTTGCTCTCCGTAATTACCTGATATTCAGAGTCCCCTTTATGCTGCATGTCCCGCAGATATTGAACATCACTGACGAACTTCTGCCTGTCCCTTGCTTCATGCAACATGGTTCTTAGTTCTCAACCTACGGATGAGAGAGAAACGGGCAGACTGTGACGATGCTCTTGTGATTCACCATATTTGGATTTATCTGAGTCTAACTACCTGTGTTCTTTTATTAATCGATTCCCCCGTTGTTCGAAAGGTACAGACATTCCCTTTTTGTGTTACTGTCAAAGTCCTTCTAGCCTTTCTGTCCCAGGCATAAATAATGCAGTTGCGCTCATCAGCTGGCTCTAGTCAGCCTATCCTGGTTATTCACAGGGAGTTGGGTTGACAGGTACCTGATTGGGAAGCAGTTTTACCACATGGCAAAGAAGCAAACAAGAGCCTAGACACATCGGCAGTGACCAAGACTTATCAGCCCTGGGTTGCTTAAATTCATGTATGTGACTATTGTCCTTAATCCAACCCAGACACTGCCAGCTGCCGGGTAGAGCAGTCAGTCAGGCAGACACGGCACTGCCTTTGTGTGGCCTACAGCCTAGAGTGGAAAACCAACGCTAGACAATTCAACCCTAACTGCCAGGGCAGAGCCGGGTATGGCTTCTTTGAAAGGGTGGTATTGTAGGAGAGCAGAGTCTGTCTGGAAGGGGTCAGGCCCCGACACTGGGTTTGATAAATCATGGGTTGGGAAAGGGGTCAACACTGACACAGGGTTTGATAAATTGTGAGTTAGGCCAGAGTCGGGAGAGGACAGCAGGTGCTTCAGGGCATGAAGGGGCAAGTGAGAAACAGAGCCAGAGGGCAGGGCATCCGGGGCAGATGGTGGGGAGCAGCCGTAGAATGATGGAGGGGGCTGGCAGAGATTAGCTCATATGGAACCTTGCAGGTCATAACGGAAAGTCACAAGATGCTACTGATAGGTTCTAACCTGGGGAATAAATGTGTGCATGCATGGAGGTGTGCGTGCAGGGGTGTGTGTGTGGATGTGGATGTGCGTACACGCAGGCCAGAGTTTGACATCATGCTTTTTTTTTTCTTCTCAATCACTCTTCACTTTATTTTTCTTGAAACAGGGTCTCGTATGAAGCCTAAAGCTTACAGATTCTGCAAGAATAGCTGACCAGAAAGTCTAAGGGATCCTCCTGTCTCTTCTTGTTCAGCTTTAAAAATGGGTGATGAGAGGGATGAGAATTCAAGTCCTAATGTTTACCCAAGAACACTTCTTGGGCTGAGCCATCACCCGACCCTTTATATCTGTGTGAAAGGCTTGTAAAGGTGTTTATGGAGGGTAGGGATGGGGGTAATACATGGAGTCGTGATTACCACCGAGAGATGAGATGAGGTTATGACAAGGCTTGGGTAGCAAGTGTTTGAGGAGGAAGAGGAAGGAAGGACAGCAGGGAAGAAGAGGGCAGAGCTCCCACGGACCAGCTTGTGGAAGTGCCAGGTGCTACCCTGAGCATGCACTTGTATTAAATCACCTTCATAACAAATGCTGTCAGGCAGACCCTGTAGTTTCTGATACAGAAAAATAACCTAACTGCAGCTTCAAGAACGTTTAATCCAAGAGGAGGAGTTCTGACCATCAGGAGACACTGCCAAGATACGACCGGCCGAGGTTTTCATCAGTTACCTCCTGTCGAATGCTTTGCCTACCCGGGATCAGGAAGGGCAGCTTTTGGAGAAAAGGATGTGGAGTTTGAAGTGTTTGCAGTAGTGCAAACAGAGACGCCAAGCCAGCAGTTAGACGCAAGGCTCTGAGCTGATTGGACAGGTAAGGGTCTGGGCACTGCTGCCGCATTGGTAACAAGCTGAGGCAGAATGGGGACTGAGCAGAGAAAATGGACAGGGGGGACAGAACCGTTAACAAATAAAAGGTAAGGAAAAGACAGCTGAGGAGGAGCTCTGTAAAGGACCCCAGAGGCACGAGGAAGCCAGTGGGAGCCATTCCAGTGATGCTGAAGGGGTGCATCCAGGAGGAGGCTGTTATGATATCCCTGGCAAGGACAATTACTGGACCAACAAGGCTGAAGTACATTGTGTTAGCTGTATAAAGAAGGGGTAAAGACCTGGCCTGACATCAAGAAATTAGGCTTTGGTTGGTGTGGTCCACCATGTGAGCATAGTAACATAGCCTACAGTTACAAAATAGCACAGGTCATACTGAGACCCCCCCAGACCTCATCAACAGGATCATCAAAGCTCAGTGTTCACTGAAGCTCTTTCATGCGTTGGTCCCCATGTTTTTAATGACTACAGCATGCTCTCAGCTCCTCAGAAATGGCCGGGGAGATGGTCACCAACCAAACCCTCGGGTTAGTGTGTGTTTTGTGGCTCTCCTTCCCTCCTCTGCTTTATTCCGTGTATGTGGATATTGACAGCAGCTTGTCTCTGACTCACGGTGACCCAGTGTCTGGTCTGGGAGCTATGAAATCCTGCAAGGTTTATCATCTACCCCTGAATAGCATGGGAAGTTTCCTGGTCCCTGGTGGGAGAGGGGTTATTTTCATTCAAGGTAGACAGTTAGGGTCTGAAATTACAACATGTAGTTCCATTGTTTGTAAAACATCTGAATAGGATCGTGCTTCTCTCTCTTAAAACTATCCAATAAGCTGGGCATGGTGGCACACGCCTGTGATCCCAGTACTCTGGGAGGCAGAGGTAGGTGCATCTCTGTGAGTTCGAAGCCAGCCTGGTCTACAAAGAGAGTTTCAGAATAGCCAAGTCTGTTACACAGAGAAGCCCTGTCTCAGAAAACCAAACCAAACCAAACCAAAACCAAAAATCAAACTATCCGATAATTCTCCCCATGATATAATCAAGTTGACACACCAACCTTTGTCATGTAAGACACAACCCAATCTGGCTCTAGGGAACCCTTCTACCACTCACACGCCATACTTTGCTATGATCTTTTGAATGCTTCAGGGTAGTTTGGTTTCATTTGCTTTCACTTGGCTTAGGATGGTTGGGTAAGTGCTTTCCCATTGTGTGCTTCCACAGGCAAACAATTCTACCCTCATTACCTGTTTCTTCTTCATATATTTATTAACAAATGTATTAGTCAGTTTTCTATGACTGTCACATACCTGAAGCAAGTCAATTTAAAGATAGTGTGTGTGTGTGTGTGTGTGTGTGTGTGTGTGTGTGTAAGCATTTCAGCAGACATTCATGGACTATTTTAAAAAATCACTTTTAACTTGTCATATAAAGTTGTACCTGCATAGAATAAAGTCTGTTCCCCTCTTTTCAGAAAACGATGGGGTTAAAAACCGAAAGACGGACCCTCTGCTGCTCCTGTTGGGAAGAGAAGCCTGACTGAATATTAATCAGGGAGAGAACATCAGGATTCATAACAGAGGCTATGCTGATGGCCACAAAAGGGCACAGCCCACAGTCCAGTTGGATGAAACATTGTAGGTCCAAAGTTAATCTATCATGGCTTCAGGGTGGCATAATTTAAGGACAGTCCTTAGTCAGAGGGCATGAGATAACCTGGCCGGAAGAGGCAGGAGACAGCATCGCTGAAACACTTGCTGACTTCACAATCGTCTACAGAACAAAGGACTTTACCATCGCCCACAAGAGGCTCTCCCTGATCCACCACAGCCTCTCTGTGACACTGCATTTCACCGCAACAGACATGTGTGAAACAGTGACGTGCCACATGTGGCTTCTCATTTAAATATATCAAGACCCTATGAGCTTAAACCGTTTCCTTGGTGTCTGTTCGACCAGAGACAGATCAAAGAGACAGTACATGATGATCTCAGGTTAGGGAAATAAGTCTCCACGTGAACTCGAATTTTAGACTGCCCTGCACGTTTAAAAAACTGATCAGAATGAGTAAGAAATAGAAAAATACTATAGGGGAATAAACCCACAAGGAAATAATGCTTCATCCTTAGAGTTCCTTTTTGTGGGCCTACTCAACCAGATGGCCATTTGAAGCCGAGGCTTCTTTTTCTCTTTCTTCTCTCTGTCACATACAGGCAGGTGCCGGCGTGCTATGCTGTGTGGGGGCAGAAAATGAAACATGGGCGAGGCATGATCCTAAAATAGCAGCCCGTGTTGTCTCCTGTTCTCACCTTTGAACTGTTTCTCGTTTTCAAAGTCATGCATGATCATGCGTGCTTCTGTTGTGAGCCTCTGGTGACAAAGCACGGGAGCCAGTGTGTATTTTAGAAGTCACTGTAAGAAGCCATGCTAGAGAGAGGGAAAGGGCCAGGGACGAGGAGGTATGCAACAGGAGGAGGAGAAGCAAGTGATTCTGCCAGGCCTCAAAATTCTATATGTCTGTGAAATTTCAATGAGGAATATTCTAAGAACTCTATGACATATGAATTCCTCTCTAGTGTAAATTCCCAGGGAATTCACTGAGACACCCCAACAAAGGGGGGCAGGATTTGATGGCACAACACACTTCTTTTCATTTTCTAAAAATATACATGTGTACATACAAATGCACATGTGCATTCACGTGTATATGCTGTCTCCTCTATGACCGTATTTGTCAAAAAACATCTGAAAAGAGTGCTTTTAAAATAAGCTATCTTACCATTTTCTTGCTATGTTCTGTCTGTGAAATATCACTAAAATGATACTGTCTTGGTTTTGGCAAATAAGCAAAATGTAAATTTAACCTCTTTAGAATGAAGCTTCATTTGAAACAAAATTTAAGTAATTACGTTACTACTAGACAATCAGATTTATAAATTTCTCCATGTCCATAATTGGGCACTTGGAAGAAGCATTTCAGAAGACTTTAATCCAACCTTTTCCCTAATAAATTAATTTGTAATGACAAGGATTACAGGATTTGTTTCAATTTGAGTTTTAAAAAAACATTTACAGAGTGTTTTTTTTTTAAATCTGACTTTATAAAATTGTGTTGAGTGTAAGTTTAGTGACTTAGTGATTTTATATTTCAGAGGCGGGGTGGGGGTGGGCTGACTTCCAGTCAGGAAATCCAGGTCGGGGAGGAGGTGGGCTAGAGAAACCTAGTTAACACATAGGGACTATTCAGCCAGGAGGAGAGACTGTGTAATTGGAAAAGTGGGAATGAAGACCTCTAGTTTGATAAGCGATTTGGGTTCTTTCATTAATAATATTATCGTTCTCACACTCAAAAGCCATTTCCTGGGCTTGTAGAGCAATGGTATATACAAAGACGGTCTCTCTTCGTGTGTGTGTTTGTGTGTGTGTCTAGGGTGGGGAGTTGACCGTGTGCAAAAACAAACAAATCCGACTAAACTCCCCTTAAGTCTGTTCCTTTGAGGCAGAGACTGTAGATGAGGTCAGCCAGAAGAAGAGACAGGCTCTCAGAGGCCTGACTACCTTTTAAACCTATAAGGTTCTGAAGGAAAAAGTTGGTCCTCAGCTCTGGGAAGGCAGGGGCTGGCGCCAGTTACCTTGGGGATCAGCACTTTCGCCCCTTGCTGGAGCGGGTGGGCAGGCCCACAGCAGAGAAACCGCCCATCAATCGTGCGTGGGGCCGGTCCTGGGCTCCTCTTCCTCCCCCACGCCTCACGTCTTCCCTCCCTCTAGTGGCCCCTCTTCCTTCTCCTCCCGAGAGGCAGCTGTACGCCGGGCCTCCGGCCTTTCTCGGGGCGGAGACGGTGGGGGCGGCTGCCTGGCGTCCTCCCGTTTCCTTGACAACCGGGCCTCCCTCCTCTCGCGGAGCCTGTGCCGCTAGCGGTGAGCGTGGATCGTGGGGGCGGGGCGGGGCTGCGGCTCCAGGGGTCCTGAGTCCACACGTGGGCGGCCCCGCCGGTTGCCGTGGGAACGAGAAGGGATGCAGCTGGGAAAGGAAAGCAGTGATGGCGGCTGGCTTGGAAGAGATACTCTAGGAATAGGCGCTCTGATTTTTGCCTGTGTTCACACCCAGACTCAGTGCTGTTTCTTATAAGAAGGAGATTAGAGAATGGGAGAGGGAAAAATTTTAATTAAATAAAGTAGTGAAAGCAGTACATGGAAAGGAGAAAAGAAACTGCACTTCTTGAGATGGTTGATGTACAAGGATCAAGTAAAATGTTCCAATCCAACGTAAGAGAAGAAACGAACATTAAGGGAGGTACACAATCGACTTCAGAGACCTGGGGCCAGAGGCTGACTACTTAGTTGGCAGTCGTCATTACTGGTTTTTCCAGGAAAGAGGCGCTTGGAGGCCTAGACCCGTGCCCACCAGGTCCTTAGTTCGCTTCAGTATCTTTGGGCTGGGTTTATTTCCCTCTAAGGTTCCAAAAGGCAACCTCTGCTCTTCTAATTCTTTTGCATACTTAGCTATTCAGTAGCTTGCTGGCTGATGTCACCTAAAGGCATTTTAGGCTGGGTAGAGAGCAAAGAGGATAGACAGTAGAAATTCTTGGAGCTTTCGCTAGTGTCCCAGGACTCTCCATATGTCTGGGGTCCAAGAGACTCCTCTGCGGCCCCTCTAAGCCACATTCAGGTGGTGGCTTTTCCTTTGCAGATGGCACCCTTCTATTCTTATCACCACCAACCCTAATTTGGGACTCCATGGCCTCTGAACTGGATCGATTATGGGCCTTGCAAAACAATCTGAGCCCCTGCCATGTACCCAGCCCCACCTCTCCCTCTGCCTCACAAGATATTTTCAGACTCCTCACTGCCTAAGAAGGGAGCCCCAGACTAGGGACTGTGACTGTCCTAATTGCTCCTAGGATTTGCTTTCTTGGTTTTTGTCCTTGAGCCATCCCTTATAACTGAGACTCTACATGCTGAACCCTCCTCTTCACCTTCACAGCAGCTTCTAAGATGTATCTTGAGCAACAGGGAGTCTAGACAAAATATACTTAGGGGAAGTCTTTGTTTTGGGCTCTTTCTCATCTGATCTTCACTGCTCCCCCTTTCTAAATCATATTCTATTATTCTTTAAAATAATATTTTTATTACTCTTATCTTCATTACATATGTAAGAGGGCAAGCATGCCATGAGGTCAGAGGACAGTTTGCTGGGGTCTGTTCTCTCCTACCATGTGGGTCCCAGGGACCAGACTTGGGTTGTCAGGCTTGGTGGCAGGTGCTTTTACCCACTTAGCCATCTTGCAACACCATGTTATTCTTGTTCTCAGCTGGCTCACAAATATTCCCTATTGAACCATTAACTGGAAAGGACATAACATGGAACCTCTTCCCGTGGCCTTTGCCTTCCAAGGGGATATGGTTAAGGATGCTGAGTTTGAGAACTTTCTGGGGGATGTAGCTCAGCGCTTGCTTGGCAGGTATAAGGCTCTGGGTTTGATCCCTAGCACCACAGGAAGTAGGCATGGTGACACACGTCGAAATCACAGGCCTTAGAGGAATTGAAGGCACCCTGGGAGCCGGGGTGGGGGAGGGGGGATTGAAACTCCGTGGTAGTGAAATGATAGGGAGGAAGCTTGTTCTGGTAGACGGAGGCCCTCCCTCAAAAATGATAATGGTAATGGTAATAAGTGCCAGTTATTATTACTGATTAACAGAGGCATGGAAGCCTAGCGAGAGAGCTGAACAGAAATGACACGGATGTGTGACAAAGAACAGACCTAGAACTCAGAAGCAAGACTCCCATTCCCAACAGTTCGATGCTGCCCGCTAGCAAGGAAAAAATCATGGTGGCACATATTAGATGTGGGTGTTTGAGTTTCTGTTTTAAGAGATAGAGAAAAATTACTTTGTGCCTCAAAAGACTGTTGTAGGGTTTAAATGAGGGAAGACAAAATATTAATTGGTAGTTTTGTTGTCTAAGGCATATTTTACTACTATGGCACAAGCTAGCGTAAACTATAAATACTTTAAAATTTTTAAATAACAAGGCTTGGAGAAGTTACTCATCTCAGCTTGAATCTTTCCCACATTTCAGGTACTTTCTGTGCTTTTCACAGGGGATGGGGTGTCGTCCCTGCCTTGCTCTGGCCGACCTCAAATTCATGATCCTCTTCCCTCTGCCTCCCAAGGCTGGGGTGACAGGCGCCAGCACGCCTGGTCCTATCGTGGTTTTTGAAAGTTAAGCTCCACGAACAGAAAGCATCATGCCCTTGAGAGAAAGTGACCGTGCCAAAGGCCAGCTCATAACAAAGCTACACAGCAATTCTGACTTCAGTGTTTCATGAGTAAACATAACCTTGACACATGAATTACAAAGCAGATCAGCTCCAGCGCTGAAGAGCAACGTGCTACCAAAGAGAAACATGAAAGCTGGAAGACAAAACAGTTTCTGTAGAAGGAAGCATCCTAGTCTCTATGTTGTTTTTTTTTTTTTTTCACCAGGTCCCAGTAAATGATGAGTAAAGAAGAAACAGGCTCAAGTAGGCATGGATTCTAGTCACTGTGATGGCTTGTGTTTGCAAATAAACCCTGGGAAATTCTTAACTTGAATCTAAGAGTTCTGCAAAGGGCAGCTTGAAGCTGCCCGAAGCTTGAATGCTTCGGGTGAAGCCTGTGAAGTTTTTTTTTAAACAACAACAATAACAACTAAATGAAGGATTCAATCCAGTGCAAAATATATAAACTGTCGGGAAGGGGCGTGGCTCTTCTAAGACTGTTGTTTGCATCCTCATGAGGAACTCAATGGTGTTGAAATAGCCAATCCTAACACACACACACACACACAGACCACTGACTAATTAGGTCCTTGTCAGTGTACAATCAGGAGCTCCTACAGGCCACAGAGCTTCATGCCAAGTGGCCTCCCCTGAAACAGCTTAGACAGGGTCATTTCGCCTCAAGCCTCCCCTGACTAATGAGTTCCTGTTCTCACCGGCTGAGGTCATTGTGTTGGTGTTGCCTTCATTCATGCCTGGTATGAACCATGCCTGCTTGGTTGTTTAGGAAAAAAAAATTCTAGCCTGGGTGTGGTGGTGTGCTCCAGCATCCTGGAGCTGGAAACAGAAAGACTGTAAGACTCATGGCCAGCCTGGGCTGCATAATGTGACCCTGTCCCAAAAGACAAGACAAAACAAAACCCCAAACCAGAGGTCTGGAGAGATGGCTCAATGGTTAAGAGCACTTGCTGCTCTTTCAGAGGACCCTAGTTCAGCTCTTGATACTCAAGTCAGGCAACTCATGACTACCTGTACCTCCAGCTCTGGGGATCTGACACAGTCCCCTGCTTAGAAGAGCACCCGCAGACACATGATGCATGCACACACACAGGTACGATAAACAAAAAAAATCATTACAGTTAACAAAACTAAGCAGACTATGGGCATATTAGGTCTTTAGAATTTTTGGAGAGTTCATCTGATTAATTAAAAAATTTTTTTACACTTTTTATTATTTGATGTGCCATGATGCATGTGTGGAGATTGGAGGGCAGCCTGGGGGAGTTCGTTCTTTTCCTCCATCATGTGGGTCCCAGGGATCAAACCGGTCGCCAGGTATTGTGGCTTTGCCAGCGGAAGCATATTAGCAGCCCCTGAATAATTTTTAAAACCAGCTAATGACTAAGCATGTTGCGGTATTCTGGTTCACCCTGTAGTCATGTTTCCTTAGACAGGGGTGCCATCGTGGTGGGCTGTTAACCCCACCCATTAAACGGAGACTCGTTAGTGTCGTTAGGATGATTACAGGGGGCTGGGCAGAGAGATGGCCCGGTTGGTAAACCGAGTTCTGAGTAATCGTGAGGGCCTGAGTGAGGAGCCTGGTACCCATGTCCAAAGTTAGGTGTGGCCACCTAACTCTGTAACCTCGCATGGAGGGTGAGAGGGTGAGGGGAGGGTGTGGACAGCGGATCCCCAGAACTCACCAGCCAGCTGGGTCTAGCCAATCTCGGAACTCTGGGCTCAGTGAGGTATCCTATCTTGAAAGATAAGGTGGTAGAGTGACCAAGGAAGATGCTTAGGATCTGCCTGTGGCCTTGACATTTGTGAGTATACACATGCATGTATACCAACGTTGACACATGCACACACACACACTACACATGTATATTCACACACACAAACACATGAGAAAAGTGCTTAGTAGGTCATTAAAGATTCAGGATTTGCTTCTTGGTTTTATAAGATCAAGAACACATGTGTGTGTGTGTATGTGTCCCTGACAATTCCACAGCTGACAGAGTGATGATCTACATGAGGCAAGAAGGAAATCTGTTTCAACATGACTTAGGTGTTGGTTCAAACTTCTAGAGTCTGACACTGGGCAGATTACTTTAGACATATTTAAGCACGGGACAGTTTTGAAAAAAAGAAGTTTCCTGGAAAGAATTATCTCAGTCCCGTGTGCGTAACAGAGCTTTAGGCGTGGCCACATGAGAACTCCTTTACAAAGTGCATGCAGCCTCTTCCAGAAGTATTGGTTCTATAGCCTGAGGGCCTAGAGGAGGCCTAGAGCTGGTGTCTCGGTCACCTATACAGCAGAGGTCACCAAGCTACAAAGCTCATGTGATGTCTCCTAAAGATGGGTTCTAGTGACTGAGGAGCAACCCTCAAAATAAAGGAGGAAGAGTCTGGGGTACACAGAACAGTCTGAGGGACTCAGGTGTGGCCTGGGCCTGCAGATAGACCCACTCCCAGCCTGCTGGGAGGGAAACAGCCCTTCTACTGAGGAGACGAGCCTGGGCGCGTAACAGTCCCCGTTTCCCTAGTGCTTATCTGTGGGCTCCAACAGCCTTGTGGCTACTGCACATTTGTTCAAGCCTGGGAGCATGTGTGCGCGTGTACAGATTATGTGTATATGTCAGGGAATAACTTCCGGTGTCATTCCTCAGCTGCCACCCACATTTTATTTGGGACAGTGTCCCTCACTGGCCTAGAACCTTGACAAGCAGGTAAAGCGACCTGGCCACCCGTGGGGACTCAGTCTTCTTCCTTCTCCCTATTGCTGGGATGCCCAGTATGGACCATCGTGCTCGGCTTTTAATATGGGCTCTGGGTGTCTGAACTCAGATCTCCCAGCCCCAGGGGTCCATTCTTTTTTTTTTTTTGTCAATTCAGAATCAATCATTTTAGGAATTGATTCTCAGTAATCTCACTATCAATATTTTCCCCCCAGAGAATAAAGCTGGCAGACTGACCCTCTTGTTAGGCACGCAAGGTGCTCACTCCTTGTGGAAAGGCACCCGGGAGACTGAATTAAAGCTCAGAAGGCTTGCTGCATATTGAATTAGTTGTAAGGGAATTGTGTGTTCTTCAGGGATTTATCCAGCAGCGCAAGGAGAGCTTGTTCCTCCCACCCAGGGCCACCTGATAACTGATCTGGTTGCTTCTCCTCAAAGCTCTTGGAGACTTTACAACATCATGCTTCAGTTAGGTCCCCTGTTGCTCAGCTGCACGGGGCCATTTCTCTCCCATTTGTTTCATCAGAAACATAGTATGGCTTCAAGAAGACTCAAGTTTACATTCCTAACGGTGACTTTTGCTGTGTGGTAACAAACAGCTTTTATCACTTTTCAAACTTCAAGATCCTCCCTCCCCGCCCCCCAGTTAGGAGAAGAATAGTCAGGCCCTCCACAACAGCATGCTATGAGAACGAACGACATCCTGAAGGCCACGTTCCTGGGGGTGCGCCTCATAAGTAGTCACAGGGGACCTGTGGCCACTGATTACATTACATGTGTCCATTTCATTCTCCCCAAAGTCTGAGGACACCCAAAGGTGCATCACCCACAACTTCAAAGAACACCTTCAAAGGCTCATTGTGCCTTTAAAACATTACTATCATCTCTGTGGCTGGTTTTTAGGCTGCATTCCAGAGACCCTTGTATTATGACCTCATCTCTAATCGGGAGGGTGGATCTTGTTCCAGGCCTGCAACCATCCGTGAACGAGATGAAATTTGGTAATGCCAGTTGGTTTTTCAAAGATCAGAGGTTCCAGATCCAATTCTTCTGTGGAATAAAGTAGAGTCTGTTAGGGATTGGCAGCCTCCCTACAATTAATTTCTTAACAAAGCACGTCCTTTCGGAGGGCTCTCAGAATTTTCCTCCATTGGAGCCGTAGCCAGTTTGTTGTCCTGTCTTACAAAGAGAGGACAGATTCGTTAGAGGGCCTGGGACTCCCACTGCTGAAACGCTTCTCAGAAGTTCCATCAAGCTTTTAGTGCTTTATCTATTTTGGAAGATTTGGAGTATTCGGAAACTTCCATTATGACAATTAATGGCTCTGATGTAAGATGGGATGTGATTATGAAAACTCTGAAAAAAAACCCCACATTGCTTTTTCTTTTCATTTCTGAAAAATGGTTATCAAAGGAAAGAATTCGACTTCTGTCTAGAAGGAATATCTGACTTATTTGGACTTTGGATCAACTCAGGGCATACATGCTTAGCCAAGAGTGCAAGTTTTGGGCTGACTGTCAAGCCCTGCATAAAGTCAGCCTTCAGAATCTATGAGAATCCCACGTGGGAAATAACGGTGCAGATCAGCAGGAGAGTACTTGCCTAGTGTGTCCAGGGCCATGGGCTTTATCTCCAGAGCTGTGAGAAAAAAAGAAAAGAAAAGAAAGAATACCACATGAGCACTAAGTATGTTTCTGGACAAATGCTCAGGCCAAAGCAAACAAACAAAAGAGACGCTTATCAAGAAGGCAGGCAGCACAAGCGCCAAGCATACCCTGGACTTTGGTGAACCGTACTGTAGCATTTTATCAGGCAAAAAGTGCAGAGCAAGCAAGGGAAACCAGAGCTGCAAAAAGCAGACAGGGCAGAGGAGAGGGCAGGCGGGTGTGGGTAGCCTTCTTTCTAAGCACCTGTCTTGAGGCGTTTGCTTCATGGAGCTTGGGCTCTACGGCGAGCCCTCGGCTCTCCCAGGGACAATGTGGAGAACGCAGAGGTGGATAGTAACCCTTGGCATAACACATCTCTAGCACCTGCCCACTTGCCTTTTTATTGTCATCTGTATCATTGTGTGATATGTGTGCATGTATGTGTGCGACCCATATCACTGTGTGTGTGACAGTAATGTGCCATGGTTCATGTGTGGCGGTCAAAGGGCAACACCGGGTATTGGTCCTCACTTTCCATCTTGTTTGAAACAGGGTCTCTTGTTCGCCTCTTAGCACACCAGGCTAGCTGGCCCAAGAGTTTCCAAGCACTCCCTCATCTCTGTCTTACCTTAGAAGCATTGCACTACGCGGGTTCTGGAGATTCAAACTCAGGTCCTTAGGCTTGCAGGCCAAGTGGAACCATCCCCCACCCCACCCCCTGAACCTAGAAGTCTTTCTTTTGTGGTTATCCTGACACCTGACATCAGATGAGTCACTCTAATTTCTTCCTTTACTGCATTGCCTCTGCCCAACCTGAGCACGGCTGTTCTCTTCCGTTTCCTCTGAGTTTAGGATGCTTGCAGGCCGCACATATGTCTTCCAGGTACAGGTGGGAACTAGGCTTGGGGTAGGCAGGGGCGGCGGAGGGGGGGGGCAACGATGTAATAAAGTTGGGTTATTGGAGCCTGCCACCGGTGCGCAAAACTGTGAGTAACAAATGTGTTTGTTTAAATCGGCAAATAATTATTGAATGGCTGGCTATAAGTGTCAAAGACAATTTATGTCCAGACAGATCAATAAGCACCAACAGGTGGTAAATAGTATTTGCTAACAGGGAATAGTGACAGGGCCTTTCACAGACAAGGAAGGCACCCTTCCACGGAGCTGCATCCCTCGCTCTTCAGGCAATGCTTGTTTCTCTTCCCTTCTCTGTGCCGTGATTTTGAACTGTTTGGGTTCCTTGGCATGTTCATGAATGCATGTGCGTTCGCCTGTGTGCATTCCCGACATCTCATGGGGAGCCGTCTGTTTAGATCCCTGAGGAAGTCCATCACCAGAAATGCTAGTTACAGCCTCGTGATTCCTCATCCAGTCTCTAAGGGAACTCTAAATTGTTATTCAAGCCAGGCCTGTGTCAGTTGACATGAGAGAAGACGACCAAGGATAACTCATCAGACATGTCTCCTCGCTCTAGGACACAGGCACACACAGCCCTATGTCTTGTGTTGGACAGACTACATCCTGATTTTTAACTCCTAGCCTCTCCTTCCAGCCTCTCCCTAATGTGTGTGTGTGTGTGTGTATCTGTGTATGGAAGCCAGATGTCATTGGTATCTTCCTCAGTTATTTAATACCATACATTCTCTTAAAAATGTATTTTTTTTTTTACAAAGTTCCACGAATACAAGTCTGACCTCCATCTTGCTGTGCTGAGGGTGATGCTGATCTCTTTGCCACCTTCTCCCAGGTCCTGGGATTATTGGCACTCACTACCAGACCCGGTTTATGGTATGCTGGCGATTGAATGCAGGCTTCCCACACACTGGGCAAGTACTTCACTATCCCCCACTGTGTTTTTCTGAGACTGAACCTTGAGTTTGCTGACTAGATTAGCCAGTGAGCCCCAGGGATTCCTGGGTCACACCCCCCACACTGGGATTCCAGGGGCACGTTGCCTGCTTAGATGTTTTAGAACATTGGCGCTGGGGATCCGAACTCAAGCCTTGTATCGACTGAGCCATCTCCCCAGCCCTCCCAGTCCCTTCCTTAGATTCTGTGGTATGCACTGACTCATTCCTTTGCCTTCCTCTTTCCCTTCGGTGATCTCTGCTTGCCTTCCTCTTCCTCCTTTCCCTCTCTCCTCCTCATCCCTGTTTTCTGCCTGTCTCATCACAAGTCAGCATTTATTTGCCAGACCACAGATCTTAGATTTCCCTTTCCCAAACAAATGTCTTGGCTGTTTTTTGTTTTTTGTTTTTTTGCAGATTTCAGTAATTGGTTTTCTCCTTCCACTGAATCCCTTCTCTGTTTCTTTCACCTCTTCCCATCTCTCCCCACCCTCTTCAGTCTACACCCACCCCCACCCCCAGGTCAGGAGTGTCAAGCAAGTCTAGAAAAGCAGTCAGTCTTTCTCCGGGTTTGTGACAAAGACATGACAGGGTTAGGTGCCGTGACTGAGGTAGCCTCGGGTGAGTGACTCGAGCCTTCTGTCCTCTGTCCTGTGGAAGGCAGCTCTTGAAAACCAGACAGAACAGAAGGTATCACTGCGCAACATCTCCTCTGTGGCCCGCTGCACCCTGAGTCAGGGTAATGAGAGAACATTCTTAGAACATGACTTAACCGAGCCCCAGCCTCAGATTCCTGGATGTTGTGGAGCCCGAGCACAGGCGCGTGGGGCGGGCCTGTCAGCAGCCCTCACAAAACCACCTTCCAGCTGGTTTAGTCTGCATTAAAACAGTGTTTCCAAAACAGCTAGTCTATATGTCCAACAAGCCAAACTGTGGGGCCTCTCCGGCGATGCTTTCATGCTGTGGTAGCTGGGTCTCTGCCTGGAGGTTTGGGTTTTTTTCTGGGGGTGGGGGGGTTGGGGAAGTGTCCCTTGACTACATACTTTAATAAGTTTTAGAAAAATTCTTGTCAGACTGGGGGGGGGGCATGGGATCCAAGATGGTGCGAATCTCCAGAATAAAGCAGTAGAGAGTCACAGACAACTGCAGTGTGTCCTTTATTCCATCTATATCCGTGTGTGTGTGTGTGTGTGTGTGTGACACAAGTGGCCTATCTCTGTGGTTTTTAAGAAATTAATCTAATTGAAACATGATTAGATTACAGAGAAAGGAGAAAGCATTTGGTTGGCATCATCTGGGTCGGAGGTCACCGCTTAATGCAATATTTCATCAATTGGCTCATTGCTATTCTTTCATTGATGTGATTTCATTTCTCAAATAGCTCTTCTCGTGGCAGACTTGCAGTCAGTACACTGCACAGATGCCCCATAATCATTCCAATGTGTTTACTGAAAAAATTTAAAAGCAATTAGGCCATTTAAAATGTGTGTGTGTCTTTCTCTGTGTGTCTGTACATGTGTGTGTGTGTGTGTGTGTGTATACGCACCACATCCATGCAGAGATTTTTTTTTTACAAATGCCCAGACAAGGGCTCTGCGTGGACACCAGGACAAGTGTTGAATTGAGACACTGCGATGCCCTTCATGCATTTCAAAGAGCTTCGTGCAGACTGATGTTAAGCTTTCTTCATACCCATTGAATATACCATTATCTCTCTTTAATACGCTGAAGCAGCCAGAGGACAAAGAGTCTCCCTGTATTCCTTATCCAAAGCCACACAACTGTTGCTGGGACCCTGAGCTTTCTGGTTCCCGGACACACATTTGCAGCATTATCTCGAAGGCTGGGAACACTGACAGGTCATTTTGTTAAAGAAAAAAAAATTATGATAACCCTCAGGATTGTAGCAAAAAAACTTTTTTTTTTGCCATGTTTTGCTTTTTCTTTGTTTTAAAGCAAAACAAGCCATCCTAATGATCCCCCCTTTTTTTTTCACAAGAGACCCCTTGTTCTAGGGGTAAAATTGGGAAGCCGGCAGACAAGCACACTGGCAGGGGCAGAGGCAATGTTCTGGCAGCATCTGAATGGGTATGTGTGCACACGCATGGTAATATCTTCGTGTCCCAACATGCCCTACGCCTCTTCGCCTTCATCTTTGTTTAAAATATATCTAGAGTCTGGAAATGCCTAGTTTGACCTCCTTCACTTGAGGGTCCACGGCAGGATGACCTTCTTTTGCTACCCCCTAAACCTGCAGGGAAGGGCCTACGGGCGTAGCCGGCCATCAGACCTTTACAAGCGCCTCTTCCCAGAGCTCTAAGATACAGCCTTTGTGCTTGTGGGAGAGGAAGGTAGATAAATAAGACCTTGGAGTCAGCTCCACCACGGGAGGTAGGTGTGGGACTGGGGGAGGGCAGGGGAAGACTGGACCAACAGGAAGGTTCTCACGGTGCAAGGGACACGGAAGGGCCTCTGGGCCTGCCGCGGCGCCCGCGGGTGGGTAGCTGCCTTCCCATGGAAACATTTCTCGGCGGTGCCAGACCCGGGCTAGTCCACGGCCTGGGTGGCGTTAGTCTCCATCTCTGCCAGCCTCTGTGCCCGTTTCCTCCCTCTTACGTGTTCCTTCCCCTCCCTGTCTGGCGGAAACCTCCGAACAGTTTTATCAGAAGCAGCCTAGGGCAGGCTGCACGTAGTCAGCCAGGGTTTGTTGAATGGCGTGCACCCCGAGCATGCGCACACATCAGGGTGTCTACAGCTCTCTTTCGGCTTAGCGAGGACAGGGCTCCTGGCACCCCTGATCCGTATATCCTGGAATGTAGCCGGCTTTTTTCTGCCGTTGGAACAGGCCCTGCTGCCCTGCCCTCCATTGTGGCTGCTTGATAAGGCCAGGGTGGGAGCAACTAGACTTAGCCCTTCGGTCTGGAAATCCCTCAAGGCTGGAGAAACAGCGGCCTCGGAGCCTCAGAGACTACCAGCGGCAATGCAGTTGCTGGATGACTCACTTAGATGCTGTCCCCCTCCAAAGGCATCCTCTACGTTAGCTCTGTGTGCAGCATTTGTAGGTTCCTGTTTAAGGACAGGACTGTGGATGTGGGAAGTGTGAAAACAGGCAGAAGTGCCGAGTTCACGGTCCCCACCCTCACCCCGGGATGGTGGAGAGGGAGAAGCGCAGCCACGCTGTTCCTCAAAACTCTCCATTGGATCGTTTCCCTCCCCACCCCCGCCCCCACCCCGGGCTCTATTTGTTCACGCAGGACTGTCTACGCAGGTCAAGTGTAGTCAGCTCTCCAGAGACACAGGCTCTGGATCCATGGGCTTAACTGACTTACCACAGATGGACGTTACATATGTATATATTATAGCGTGTGTGTGGATATAAGGGTGGATGGATATTTACAAAATTAACATATGTGTATAATATATGTTAATGTTTGAGACAAATTGTCATGTGACCCAGGCCAGCCTTGAACCTGGTGTTTAGCTGAAGGTGACATTGCATTTCTAATCCTTCTGCCCTTAGAGTGCTGGGATTAAAGGTTTCTACAGTACCGGCAATCAAGCCCTGCTCATTAGGCAAGCACTCCACCAACTGAGCAACGCCCAGTCCGAGATGGAAAATGTGTCTTGATGCATCTATACTGGACACGTGGATGGTTTTCTTGTGACTCGTTTTTAAACGACACAGTCCGCAGCACTTGCGATGTGCTAGGTGTGGGATGAATGGGAGTGTGAGCTCAGGCTGCACAACACGGCAGGAATTTGTTTCGGAGGCTGAGGAGATGGTCCAACGGGGAAAGCCTTTGCTGCAACGGGCCTGGTGACCTGAGTTTGGGTCCCCAGAAGCCATGTCAAAAGATGGGTGTAGTGGTGCGTGGGTCTAATTAATCCCTCTGTGCCCTTACCAGGAGATGGGACCCAGACAGGGGAACTGCCAGAAACCCAGAAACTTGTGGGTGAGAGAGCATGGTGTGTCAGGGTGAGGGCTGACACCCAAGGTGACCTCCAAATTAGTATCATGGCATGTCCCCGTGACATGCCCCTCCTGAGAGAGAGAGAGGGAGAGAGACAGAGACAGAGAGAGACAGACAGATAAAGACAGAGAGACAGAGAGAGAGGTGGCTATGTCCATACCACGCATTCGTGCGTGCGTGCGTGCGTGCATGCGTGCGTGTGTGTTGCTCATTCTTTGCTGGCGTTCTGACAGATGACCTGTCACCAGTGTGAATGGCTATTCTGGTTTTCTGGCGCTTGCTTTCAGGCTATGAAGACGCCGAAGTGGGGGAGGGGAAGGAATCTCTGTGATCATATTAAGCCATGCCTCTCCCCGTCTCTGTGTGTTAGTCTCTTAGTGAACATTCAGAAAGTGCTGAGGCCTGGACTTCCTCTCAGAGAATCAGATACGTTGGCCCTGAGTAGGGGCAGGGGAGGCAATTTTTAAGTCTCCCAAGTGATTCTATTGTGTGGCTTGGGCAGTAAGAGCAGAAACGGGTTGGGGAGACGGTGCGGTGGGTAAAATGGTCGCTGTGCAAGCAAGAAGACATGTGTGTGGATCCTCATCACCCGTGAACAAAACTAGGCATGGCAGCACACATTTGTAATTCCAGCACTAGGGAGGGAGAGATAGGGGGAACCCGGAGCTCACTGCCCAGCTAGCCTTCCTGGTTCAGTGAGCTCCAGCTTCCGTGAGAGATCCTGTCTCCAAAGATATACTGGAGAGTGTCTGAGGAAGCGTCTGGCCTCTGTACACACGTGCACCTGCACATGTATATATGACACACATGAACGTGCACACACGTCACACACAGACACACAGACTCACACACACACATGAATATGCACGTACACGCACAAACACACAGCAGAACCATCCCCAAAGTTTAGAGCCTGACTTAAGTAACTCATCCCAGTTCCCCAGCTTTGGAGGGAACACAGTAGGACCTAGAATCCAGACCCTCTTTTCTATTCCGTCTCACCTTCAGAAAAGCAGTGGGCTAATTCCTCTGTCCCCGGCCATTCCCACCTCGGAACCCTTCTGGGCACTGTGCACAGAAAGGTGGGCTAGGTGAGAGTGTGCCTCAGGGAGAAGAGCGGCCTGGCCAGTTCCTGCTTCTCCTGTCACCTAGTGAGCCACGGCAGCTCTAGTATGGCCAGATCTGAGAGTGCAGAGAAGATAGAAATGCAGATTTGTGGTCGCTTTTGTTTTTGTTTTTCTGAAATACGCTATGTGAATATTTTCAATTTTTAAGAAGACACTGTAATCGTCAAAGACAGTAGACTCATGAACTACATTCTGCCTGCGGACCTTCAAAGTATAACGGAGGTAGTCTGAGACTGCTCATCTTCGTCACTGAGGGTTGTGTGTGTGTGTTCATTTTCCTATGTGTGTGCAAGGCTGTAGAAGAGGCTAGAAGCCCTAGGTGCCATTCCACAAGCCATCCACTTTGGGCCTTCTGTTTGTTTTAGGCCGTTGACTGGCCTGTGGTTCACTGATTAGGCTAAAGCAGACCCAGGGATCTGCCTGCCTTTGCCTCCTCAGCACTGGGATTAGAAGCCTGTGGGCTCTGTGGCGCACGCCTGTACTGCCAGCACGAAGGGAGGCAGAGGAAGGCACATGTCTGTGAGCCTGAGGCCAGCTTCTACAGAGTGAATCCAGGACATCCAAGGAAGCCCTATCTCGAAAAACCACAACGAGAACAAGAAAAGCCTGTGCCACCACACTTAGTTTTTGTTTTTATTTTGTTTCATTTTATGTGGATTCTAGGGATTTTCCCAGGTTCCATCTCCCCAGAGCCGTCAGTGAATTTTGTTTGTTACTAAAATGCTGACTGATACCGTTGGACCCACTGCTGCCCTAGGCCCTGTGAGGCTGACGCGTGAGCATCAGTACCGGAAGGGAAGCTGCCAGGCAGCCCTGCTCCTCAGGTCTCCCTCTCAAGGGTATCCACGTCCTCACTCACCACGTCATCACAGCTTTAGGCCGAAGCACCAACGAAGTACCACACATTTCCATAAGGAAATTAAAATGAAGGCCCACTGCAGTTTCTGAGACGCAGCTTAATTTATTTTTAAGTTCTTTTTGAACATCAAATGAGTCAGAGTTACTAACATCGCCACGGACACTAATTTTGCTAAGCACAGTTGTAAAGAGAAACTTTTTGTACGTTGTACAATAAGGTGGAAGTTTCCATTGTGCTCCCGACACAGTCCCTTAGTCAAGGAAAAGGGAAAAAAAATTAAAAGTGGACCCTCATACATGCTTATTTTAATAAGAAACGGCCCATATATGCAAGTACCCAGCACGGCCCCGGAAGCCCCTGGCTTGAAACAATCTAAGGTATCAATGAATAACAGGCAAAGCTTTTTAGTGAGCTGCTGGAGTTGATGCCAACTGACCCTTTAATCTGAAATACACATGCAGCAAGCGTAAACAACAATCATTCTCAGAAGGTAATGGAGATACATAATACACGCTGTATCAGTGTTCTCTCCCTACTCGTGACCTTGAATTCTGCCGAGTTTTTTTTTTTTTAAATGTAAAGACTCTAAAATTAGAATGTGTTCGGGTGAGACTCCAGCGCAGGTACATTTCTCGGAACAGCGCCACAGCCCCCGAGTCAGCAGAGGTGGGTGATAGTTTCTGACCAAAAAAAAAAAAAAAAAAAAATGCCGGAGGAAGGAGGATTAAATGGGAATTAGAGCAATTATATTTTTTTTATCGTCACCCTTCAAGTCATGGCAAAGCTGTCAGGTTTCTATTTTGAGCTGCTCTGCCCACATATCTCAACAACAGAATTTCTGCATAATTTAGCTCCTCTCTCTTTCTCTGTTTGGGTGTATTTATTATTTCGTAGGAGATGATGCAAGGCCTGCTCGGAGGTCCATTTGCATGCCTGTCTGCTCGGGGAAGGAACCTCTTTTCTGTTTATAGAGCCCCCGTAATACTGAGCCCTTCTGGCAGCCAGCCTGCCTGGCACGCACATATACATTCCATTTGCACCTACTCGAGGTTGACAAAGACACTGGAGAAGGTAGGTCAAGGATGTGTCCTTCCGTGGCATTTTGATGTGTTTCAAAGGCAGGTTTAGCTCCCCGGCCTTCCCCCGCCCCTCCTTTCAATTTAATTAAAACAACAACAATAACAAAAGGCAATGAGTGACAGTTGGCAGATCTGAATTATTCAACTGGAGGGTGTCCAGCATTTCTGATGCTTGGAGATGGACAAGTAATTACCTCCTGTCTGTGACTATTTTCTACCAGGCTCAGCCCAATGTTTATTGTAAACTATCTGCCGTTAAAAACTGTAATAGCAAGCCTTATGTTCCCGCACCATAAATTTGACTTCACTGTTTTTGTTTTTTTTTTAATTTACCTTCATGGTTTAAAATATATTTTTTTGAAATGCTTCCTTTTAAAGGGAGATGACAGAGGAATGAAAATTGAACAAATTCCAAATTCATACTTGAAAAAAAAGACTTCTGAGATGCACCCGGACAGCCTGACAGCCTCGTTCTGAGTACTGGCCGCTTCCCTACGCAGTGGACGAGGCTGCTATTAGTGACTTGCTTGTTCCAGCTTCTAAAAAGGGACCCAAAGATTGAAAGTTTGACTGACCACATTGACCTAGAGCAGTGGTTCCCAAACTTTTGATCTCGGGTCCCCTTTATACTCAAAAAATGTGAAGGATGCTAAGGGATTTTTTTACTCATGCAGATTCTGTACATCCATATTCAGTGTATAAGAAATTAGGGGTCCTCAGATATAGCTCAGTGTGTAAAGTGATCACTATGCGAACATGAGGGCTGGAGTTTGATTTTCAGAACCCATATAAGAAAGCCATGCATAGTGGTACACGCCTTTAATCCCAGCACTGGGGAGGCCGAGACAGGCAGATCTCTGTGAATTCGAGGCCAGCCTGGTCTGCAGAGTGAGTTCCAGGACAGCCAGGGCTACATACTAAGACCCCATCTCAAAAGACAAAACAAAACCAAGGAAACAAAGCCAGGCACGTTGGTATGCCCTTGTTATCCTTGCACTGGCGGGTGAAGATACGCGGCTTCCTGGGGTCTGATGGGCAGCCAGCCCAGCCTGCTTAGCAAACCCAAGTTCCAAGAGGAGATTCCATCTCAAAACACAAGGTAGACAGCTCTGAGGAATGATGTCTGAAATCGGCCTCTACAGACGTGGACACACATATAAACACACATACACATGCACACGCGCGCGCGCACACACACACACACACACACAGAGAGAGAGAGAGAGAAGGGAGAGAGAGAAAAAGAGAGAGGGCACAGGCAGTTAGGCATGGTGGCATACACCTGTAATCCCCACACTCAGGAGGTTGAAGCAGAAAGATCGATGCAATTTTGAGGTCATCTGGGCTTTGTAGTGAGACACTGTCTCAAAACCAAGAAAATAACAATAGAAATGAAAGCTGAGACATTCTTAAATGTTCATCTATTGGTTCGTTTAAAAAACAGTAATAAATCATTACATGTTAACAGTACTGAGAAGAACAACTGTACTTTCTGAAGCAAATGGTTGACTGAGAGAATCGTTTTAGATCTTTGACTTACTAGAAGACAGTTGGATCCCCCTGTCTGCTTTTTCATCCAATCTGTTATGATATATTGCTTTGGTTTAGGTGTGTGTGTCGGGGGTGGGGATCTGCCCCTACAGAGCAGCGTAGTTGGGAAAGAAAATGTTACAACAGCCTTCAAAAGTGGTCATGGCTATTCTTTTTGAATTTCCAAACAAAACACAACTACTGGTACTTTCTTAAAGATTAATAGCAGTGTGAAGTCTGAAATTTTATGTGGGACTTAAATTTTGTTTTACTCTATTATTTACTTTGTGTGTGTGTGTGTGTGTGTGTGTGTGTGTGTGTGCTGTGCTCATGCCATACCATGCATGTGGAGGTCAGATTTTCAGCTATCTGCTCTCTATTGCCAGCATTTGGGTCCCAGGGATCAAACACAGGTGCTCAGGTGTGGTGGCAGGTGACTCTATCCTTTGGGCTACCTTGCCACCTCTCCCCACCATTGTTGTGAGAGAGATTTCACTGCTTCTGAGTGCCGGGAGAACATCTCCCACTAGCCAGCAGACTCCACTACTGTGGGGCATTCCTTACAGCTGATGGACCATTATAAACACAGTAGTATCAATTAAAGCCCACAGTCCGCCCGAGGGTTCTTTCTGCCCAGTGGTGTGATGTTCCACTTCAGTTGTCATTTTGATGACATCTCAAATCACCTGGGAGATGGGCCCACCTCTGGGCATGCTAGCAGGTTTGATTAGGTCCACTGAGATAGGATGACCCCCCCCCACACACACACACACATACTGTGGGTGACTCAGTTCTCTGGGCTGGGACCTTGGGCTATATAAAAATGAGAAAGTGAGCAGAGCACAAGCAGTCCTCACGGTCTGATTCTTGACCGTGGAGGCCAGGGTCCTCTTTGCTGTCACTTCCCTGCCTCGACAGTATCCTTGAACTATGAGCTAAAGTTAAACCCTTTATCCCTTAAGTCAAAATATAAACTGCCAGCCAAGTATGGATGCGAGTGCACACACACACACACTGCCCGATTGTTTTCTGAAGTGATTGTACCTACATTTCTACTGGCATTAACTGAGTTTTTACTGTTCACATCCTTACCAGCATTTGGTATCATTATCAAATAGGTTTTAGTCATTCTGATTTCCTATGTGGTGCTATGTCACTGGGGTTTTAATGTGATATTCCCTGATCATGCGTGATGTTGAACATCATCTGTGTCATACTGTCATGTCATGTCATGTCTGTGGGATCTACAGTAAGGTGTCTGTTAAGAACTTTTGCCCATGATTTTAATTGGGTTCTCTGTTGTTGTAAAGTTTTAAGAGTTCTTTGCATATTTGGGTACCAATACTTTATGAGATGTGTGCTTTACAAATATTTTCTCTCAGTCTGTGGCTTTGACTTGTTAAAAACCAGTGGCTCATTCACAGAAGCTTCTTATTGCAAGGTGCTCATTACATCTCCATCCATTATTTAATTGGGTTATTAAGATGTATGTTTTGCAAATATTTTCTCCGTCTGTGGCTTGCCTTCAATTTACTTAAATCAATGGTTTTTCATACAGGTTCATGCGGTTCGTACCACAACTTGATTCATGCTGAGGTGTAGTACTTCTACCTATCACCGTATCAGTGCAAATTTAACACAGGCCTAAGACATGCCTTATATTACTATTGTCAAGATGGTTCTATTTTGTGAGCACACACCCAAGATTTATGGAGACCAAAGAGAATCACTGTTCCAGGCAAATAAGGCCACCATATTTAGTTCAAGCCTCTGTAAGATTAAATAGAATAAGAAATCCGAGTTTCCCAAAACCAAAATGCCAATTTAATTTTCTGCAGACAGGATTTGCAAAATACATAAGAAATATGATGCACCAAAGCTGGTGTTCTAACTCACTGGGCAGAGTCAATTTTGTTGACACTCCCCTCCCCGTGATTCTTGACAGAATATAATTTTATTTTTTCAAGAAATACATTGAAATGTGTAAAAATGTACAAATCCCTGGTGGCCAAAACTTGGTAGATAATGCCCAGTAGTGGGTCTCTCCCTTTCTCTCTTTCTGTCTCTCACACATATGCACCTATATACACAGATACATAAACACACACACCACACACAACTTTCCTATGCTTATTATAAACACCAATGTTACATATGAAACAAACATGAGAAGACTCTTACAGGTGGAGAAGAGGGAGAATGCCTGGGATCCACAAGACTCAGGGATAGCATTCCTGCTTTCTTGGCTTTTTTTTTTTTTTTTTTTTTGACTCTCAGACTCGTAATTGAAAGAGCCAGCCAACTGGAAACACCAACAAAGGCAAAAAGTCTTATCAAAAACCTGTTCTCTCTAGCTAACAGACCAAGAAAAGGGCATTTTAGCAAAATGGAAAATGTTAGGTAACGCTCTACACTGAATCGTGTCTCCTCAAAATTTTTATGCTGAGTCCCTGGCTCTCGGTGTGATACCTCTTGGAGATGAGACCTTTGGGAAATGCTTAAGGTTGGGTGAGGCCCTGGGTGTGAGTCTTTACTGTGAAATTAGTGGTTTTGAAAGAAGGGACTGGAAAGAGGGCTCAGCCGATGCATACCACCCTCCCAAAGGACTGGAGTTCAGTTCCCAGCAGCCACATCAATGCCCAGAAACACCCAGAGTTCCAGTGCCTCTGGCCTTGGTAGCACTTGTACCTACTTGTGTTGCCCTGTGCAGCAACACACCTACACAGATGATGGAGAGGTAGGCAGGTAGGTATATAGACAGACAGGCACACATTTAAAGAATAAATGAAGACATGTTACTTATTCCCTGCCACATAAAGACACGGTGAGAAAGTGCTACATCCAGGGAGAGAGCCCTACCCAGAGACCAAATTGGTCAATGTCTCAACCTTAGATCCCCCAGCAACCAGAACTGTGGGCAGTAAGTAAGCAGTAGTTTAAACTGGTCCAAAATCCCAGCCCGTGGTATTGTGTTACAGCTGCCCAATCTGGATGGCATGGGCGATGACTATTTTATTTCAGCCATGCACCATAGCAAAGACATTGCCTCCCCTGTGCCAGCAATTCTACACCGTGAGGCAACTGGGGTTGTGTCAGAGAGGCCAACGTAGCAAGTTCTTCAAAAGCTCCCAGGTGCTGGTGCTCCAGGGAGCATTGTGGGAATCCTTAGTCAGCAGAACTGGCCTGCCTCGTGTCATTCTTGCTGGGAGTCTAGACTTTCACATTCCACTTCAGTGTCAGTGGGGAACGCCTGGGGCGATGGGACTCCCCTCTGTCAGGGACAGTGAGAATTACTCTGAGGTCGGCAGCACTACCTGGCAGCCAGGCATGGTACCACTTTCCCTGTTGGAAACTATGGAGGGGGGAAGCCAGCTGAGATAAAGTAAGATCCATATTGTCTTAATGTAATATTTAAATGCCCAGGATTTTACTGAAACTCATGCATCATTCCAAGAACCAAGATGATCTCAAACTTAATGGGAAAAAAAAAAGCCATCACTAGATGCCAACAGCCACATGACAGGGATATTATAATTATATGACAGTGATTTCAAGGCAGCTGTGGACACACTGGAAATAGATGCAAAAGTAAATAGCAGAAAAGAAACAAGTGATAGAGGGGAATGACATGTCAGCTTCAGAATTTAGAGATAGATTGACTGAGGTTGTTAGATACAGCAGCGGAATGGAGACAGCAGAGAATAGAATCAGACAAATAGAAGATCCAATAATAGAAATCACTCAGTTCTAATGGCAGACCAAGAACAGACTTAAAAAAAAAAAAAGAACAGATTCAAGGACTGGTGGACTATATTTTTAAAAAAATCTTAATTGTGTCACTAGAGTCCCAGAAGGAAAAAAGGGGCGACGTGGCATGAGCAGGACTTAGGCAGTGGCTGCAATGTCCTAAACTTTGGCAAAAGATTCAAAAATGAAGTTGAAGAGACTAAGAAAACAAAAAATAGGTTAAGCCCAGAGAAGTCCATCTCAAGATATAGCATAGTTAAATTTCTAAAGAGTGAAAACCCAGAAGTGATTCTTCCAAGGAGCTGGAGAAAACCAGGGCAGGGGAACTGAATGATAGTGGAATTCTTGTCAAAAACTACAGATGAGGAAGGGCTCAGGAAAGAGGAGCAACCTTTCTGTCCCCTGCCCCCACACCTCAGGAGAAGGAGCCTTGATATATAGATATGTACACCTTTCTCTCTCTTTCTCTGTGTCTGTCTCTCTCTCTGTCTCTGTCTCTCTCTCTCTCCCTATCTATCTATCTATCTATCTATCTATCTATCTATCTATCTATCTATCTATCTATCTATCTATCTATCTACCTACCTATCTCCCCTGCCTCAGACTCTATATGTATATCCCTGCCTGGCTCTGTCCTAGCTGCTCCTGCTACTACTGCTACTCTCTCCCCCCTCCCCCCACGCACACGCTGGTCTGAACTACTTTTGAGTCACATGCCCCGTTACCTGCCATCTTAGTCTCTCCCCAGCCTCATGGCGACTCCCTCCTGGTGACTCTCTTATGGGACCTTTTCTTTCTCTCTCTGCTCCACCTGGGACTCCTTCCCTGGGATGAGAAGTCCCACCTTAACTCTCCTGTCCAGCTATAGGCTACTCAGCTCCGTATTAGCCAATCAGGGGTGGTGGAGAACAACTTTCACACAACACTGAGACAGGAGATGCTTCGATAATAAAGGCAGTGTCAACATCCAGACTGCAGCCACATCTCCGGGCACAGAACCATCCTTCAACACACACACACATGTACATATGTAGCCCAGAATGGCCTCAGTCTCCCAAGTCCTGAAATCACAGTTGTGTATCCCTGTGCTTAGCCCCATGGCACAGGGTTTTCTTAAGTGCCGGAAGAAAAGAAATGTCCATCCAGCATTCCATGGCCAGTGAAGATAGCCTTCAAAATTAAAAGCAATTGAGACATTCTCAGATGGAGGAAAACTAAGAGCCTATCACCAGGAGAACTGTTCTAAAGGAATGGTTAAAGGAACTTCTCTAAAGAGAAGGGAAACAGCAGAAGAAGTACACACGGGGCACCAGGAAGAGACAAGGACACGATAATAGAAGGAAATATGGAACACTTGCAGGAAAAACAACAATAAATGATAAATGCAACAGCTTTTGAGTCTTTTGTTTAACTTTTCTTTCTTTCTTCCTCTTTCGAGACAGGCTTTCTCTGTGTAGCCTTGGCTGTCCTCGACTCACTTTGTAGACTCAAACTCACAGAGATCCTCCTGCCTCTGCCTCCCTGAGTGCCTGGATTATAGTCACGTGCCACTGTGCCTGGCCTGTTGTCCAATTTCTAAAGCTGTGTTTTTACTTGAAGTAAAACAATGTTTGTCCCCCACTCCCCACTTTGGTTTCAGCCATACAGAGGAATAATTGGTAAATGGTTGTAGTATAAATGGAGGATGATAAGGGGTACAAGGTTGCAAAGGAAGACAGTCTGTATTTATTGTTTAATTACCCAAACAAGTAACTTTCTTGCTGTGTAGGTGAGGCTGGTTTTAAACTTGCCACTCTTCTGCCTCAGCCACTCAGGGACTAAGGTTACAAATATACAGCACACCCTCTTGGGAGATAACGTTTCTTTTCCTGTCTCTCCTGTGTCTGTGTGAGGGTGTCTGGGGGGGGGGGCATTAGAGCCCTTGGAACTGGAGTTTACAGTATGTTGTGAGTCCCCTGATATGGCTGCTGGGGACTGAATTTAGGTCCTGGAAGACCAGCAAGCACGCCTAACTGCTGAACCATGTCTCCAATCCAGGGCATAATTTTTCTGTATTTCACTTGAACTGGAAAAATAATAACTCAGTAGACTGTGATGAATTGTGTACATACAATGTAATATCTAGATAACCAGTGGGGAAGCTTTATAAAGTGATACACTCTAACACACTGTAGTATGGTAAGTCAAGATGGATTTAAAAAAAAATTCTTTTCTCATATGTTGCAGCCTGACTGCCTTCCCTTCCTCCCTCCCAGTCTCTCAAGATGGAATCCTTAAAAGGAAAAAGAAAGAAAAAGTGTGACAGTACACACAAAGGCAGGAAAAAGAAAACAGAAGTGAAAACTAGAATAGAAAAGAAAATTAAATTAGCCTAATATATTGTTAGCCTAATATATCAATCAATTATTTGATATATAAATAATAAATTATTAACCTAATATATCAAACAGCCACCATAAGATTGAGTGGTGCATATACACTAAAAAGAAGTGAGAGTCTGGAAAGATGCTTGTAGCTTAAGAGGACTTGTCCTTGCAGAGGGCCTGGGTAATTCCCAGCACCCATATGGTGACTCACATTTGTAACTCCAGTTTCAGGGGATCAGATGCCCTCTTATAACTTCCTCCAGTTCCAGGCATGTACATGCATACAAGCAAGAAACGCACACACATATGGTAGAATAAATAAATCTGAATTTTTTTAAATAAAAAAAAAACTGAAAATTTTAGGCTAAGCAGTAACAGAAAAAAAATATAGGAAAAATCTCCAACCAATTGTAAACTAAAAAGCACATATCTGAAAAATATGATACAAATGAAAAAGGCAGTCCCAAGGGAAATTTTAAGATATGATGCACTGAACGAAAATGAAAATACAATGTGTCAAAACTGATAGGATGCAGACAAAGCAATGCAGAGAAGGAAATGCAGACTATTAAATTCATACATTAGAAAAAGAGAGGTGTCCCAAAGTGCCTACCTTAGAAACTTGCTAAAATAAGAGCAAAATAAATTCACAATAAAAAGGGAAAGTAAAATTGACAACAAAACATAACAAAAAAACAATTAAGGAACAAAGAACCATGTCTTTGAAAAATAACAACATAAAACTGATGACTTCTAGCAAGACTGAGAAAGAAAAAAAAAATGAGGGCATAAATTATCACTGTCAGAGCAGAAAGAGGAAATCACTACAGACCCTGCAGACAGCAAAAGTACCGCAGGCCACACTGTCCACACAAAGTCGACAGATTAGATGAAACAGATCAAGTCATGAAAAACAAAGCGCCACAACCTACCCAATGGAAAATATCACTTAAATAACTTGTAAGGAAAAAGGAAGCAGACTTTTAATTTTAACGTTCTCCAAGAAAGAGGCTTAAGAGATGACTCAGCAGTTAAAGGCACTGGCTGCTCTTCCAGAGGACCTGGGTTCAATTCCCAGCACCCGCATGGCAGCTCACAACTGTCTGTTCCCCTAGTTTCAGAAGACCTGACATTCTCTTATCAATGCACATAAAATAAATTTAAATAAAATATATGTATACATACATATATGCACACACATATCCAAGAAAGAATTTCAGGTCCAAATCACTTCAGTGGAACAGTAAAAGAGCTAATCAATCCTACATTATGTCATCCAGAAAGTAGAAAAGGGAACAGTACATCCCACTTCAGTTTATAACACTGGCATCTCCCTATATGAAAAACTAGCCATAGACAGAAAAATAGAGACTCAAAACTGGCTTTTGGGATGGGTTTGCGTAGACTGAAGGCTTCACCCTGTAGCCCACACCAGCCTTCATTCACAGCGGTCCTCCTGCCTCAGCTCCCAAGGGCTCGGATTACAGGTGTGTACCACGACACCTGACGCTCCCTGATTCTGGAGCTCTGTCATTTCAGCATACGATGCTGAGTGTGCAAGGGGAAAAGGGACCTCACTTTTTAAAATGCGAGAACCCCGAATCTCACACTTTATAGCAAAATTAACTCACGACGGATCTGGAACTTAAATGTGAAGTATAAAATAGCATATTTTTACTGTGCGAAGAGCTCTTAACTTGACACCCCGCATCATCCATATATAGGAAAATTGGCAAACTGGATGCTAACAGTATAGAAACTTGCCTTAAAATTTTAAAATTGGGGGGCTGGAGTGATGGTTCAGTGGTTAGGAGCACTGGCTGCTTTTCTAGGGGACCCAGGTTCAATTCTCAGCACCCACACGATAAATCCCAGCAGTCTGTAACTCCAGTTCTGGGGGATCTGATACTCCAGACATACATGTAGGCAAAACACCAATGCACATGAAATAAAAATAAATAGACATATATATTTTGATTTTTCAAGACAGTTTCTCTGTGTAGCCCTGGCTATCCTGTAGCTCACTTTGTAGATCAAGCTGGCCTTGAACTCAGAGATCTGCCTGCTTCTGCCTCCCGAGTGCTGGTATTAAAGGCGTGTGCCACCACCCCTGACTATAAATAATTTCTTTTAAAAAGTTGAATAAGAGGAAAAACCTGATCTATATTTAAATATATATTTACTGGTATGTATGTGTATATGCCATGGCACATGGGTGGAGGTCAGAGGAAAACTTAAAGGTGCTGTTTCTTTCCTTCTATCATGTAGGTTCCAGGGATCAGACTCAGGCTGCCAGCTTTGACAACAAATACCTGTCCCCACTGAGCCATCTCACTGCCTCAAAAGTTTTGTCTTGGAAAGGCACCCTTTGAAGGGTTAAATACACACATTCTATACATATATCCACATAGAAAAATATCTGGGAGGCACATATCTGACACAGAAGTAGGATCTAGAATATATAAATAATTCACAAAACGCAGCAGTGAAAACAAGCAGCGGTTCTCCCAGAGATAGTGAAAAGACACAGAGAAGGCAAGGCTCGCAGCAGAGGAGCATAGGCGGAGAGGGTGCTCAGCGCTACAGGCAGGCAGGGACAGACACAGAAACTGCAGCGAGACTAGATGCTGTTACATCAATATCATAAGAGCTAAAACAAAAAATGGTGATCATGCCAGATATCAGCAAGGATCGGAGGAGCTGGCGGAAGCCCGGAGTGCAGCCACCCTGGGAAACAATTTGTTATTTCTTTAAACACTGAACCTGCAACTACTATGGAACCCAACAATTACACTCTTGGGCACTTACTCCTCCCAAATGAAGACTGTGCTCACACCAAGTCTTGTAGGAGAACGCTAATCACAGTTTTAGTCACAGTAGGCAACACTGGAAAGAACCCACGTAGCTTTTGTGGACGGTCAAACAAACCGTAGTATAACCCAAACATGACTGAACAATGACAAGAGTTAAGCCACATTTTTTTCTTTTTTTGAGACAGGAGCTCACGTAGTCCTAGTGGATTAGAACTCACTACGTAGCCAAGGATGACAAACTTCTGGTCCTCCTATTTCCACCTGCCCAGTGCTGCGATTACGAGCACTTGCCACCAGACCTGTTCTTATGCGGTGCTGAAGACACAAGCCCAAGACCTTTTGCGTCCTGAGCAAGCGCTCTATCTACTGAACTATGTTCTCAGCTACTGAGTTGCTTTTTAAAAGAAGTTGCAGATAAACCAACAGCCTCTGGGTGACTCCCCAGAGATGTGAGCTTAGCGAACAAAACCACCTCCAATTACTGTAGAATACAGCTCCCCCACCCTTGTTTGGTTTTTAAAAACGGGGTCTTGGACCAGAGAGATAAGTCAGTAAAGGCACTTGCCATTGAGCTGAGTTCAATCTTTGGGACACACGTGGAAAAAGGAGAAAACTGACTCCTGTATGTTGTTCTCTGATCTTCACATGTATACCCCCACCCTCAAGCGTGCTCACTAAATAAATAAGTAGATAAATTTAAAAAATAATTTTAAAATTATTATAGTTTATATGTAATTATGTAATTTAAAAAAATTTAAAAAGGAAGAGGGGGAGGGAGGGAAAGAGGGTGGCAGAGAGAGAAGGAGGGAGGGAAGGAAGAAATAGGGATCCCCTGCTGCCCAGGCTAGGCTCAAACTCCTGGGCTCACATGACTGGCCCATCCCAACCTCTGAATCTCTCCTGAGACTTACCAGTACATCCACACACTCAGATCTCTATCATATTCTGGAAATGAAAATTATAGAAATTGATTACTGGCTGCCAGGAGTTCAGCAGGCTGGAAGAGAAGTAGGGGGGGCTATGAAATGGCGTCGCGGCACCCTTGCTCCTCCTGGGGGTGTGGAAACTCTCTGGGTTGTCACCTCCTTCCCCTGCCCCACCTCTCCATCCCTCCCCTATCCAGATTTCAACTTGTCTACAGCCAGGACTTCCTCAGTAGTGTGCTCCCCTCTAGCTGGTGGGGGTGTTGCCTGGTTCTCACATCTAGTTTGGCGTGAAATCTCGGCTATATTAACAATAACCATGATACTTATATCCCTGGCATTGTGAGATAGCCCCTACCCTCAATCCTAGGTACTCAGGAGGCTGAGGCAGGAATCAGTTGAGCTCAGGGACTTAAGACTAGCCTGGGTAACACAGTAAGACCCAGTCTCAAGACAGATAAACAGCAAGAAGAAACTCACAGCAACAATAAAATTGACAAACAGCAAAAAGTCTGAAAGTCTGGTCCCTTAGGCACGGGAACTATGCTATTGACAGATGGCAGCACTTAGGAGTACATGGGATCCCATGCTGAGGATTTGGTTATATTTAAGGCAAAACGTGTCTGTAGAAGGATTGTTAAGTAGAAGTGGTTACAAGACCAGACTTGTAATTTTGAAAGGTCACTGGGATTTGTCCCCAGAATATCCTTAATAGCCAAAGAAGGTCCCCAATTACAGGCTGCATTTTGCTGTCACATCTCCTTAGCCACTTTTAATATGAAATACTTCCTTGGAGCTTTCTCTGTCTTTCACGATCTCGGCCTTTCGGGGAGTCTGGCTATTCTGTAGAATGCCCCTTGATCTGGGCTTGTCTGATGATCCCTCGTGATTAAACTCAGCTTATGCTTCCTGACAGAGATGCTCAGGAAACAGGGCTGCGTCCTTCCGGGGGCGCCGCAGAGCCGTTCCGCCTCCCTTCCGAGGGCGCCGCAGAGCCGTTCCGCCTCCCCTTGTGGTTACTAAATTCTTTATCTCCTTTCTGTCTAGGTCTTAGAAGTTATTGTACGTGTCCCATCATTCCTCAAGGCCTTGCTGTTTGGCTTTACAGAACTTAATGCATCTTACCCGAATCATTTAACACTCTGGGGGCCACGTGGGAATTCCCTGCTCTCAGGGTCCGTTCCCTTTCCATCAGTTACATCTCCTGTGAGGCTCAACTTTCTCTTGTCCTCATTTACTCATTTACATATGCACACCTCCCTCTGTCTCTCTCACTCTCTCTGCATGAGAGACAGAATGAGATAAACTCATGTATTTTTATTTTAATTGGTGAATCTCGTGGCTTTTTGATCTTTCTGTACCATTTTACCATATGTTGGGTGTTTCTTCTACATATAACAGGTAGCTAGATATTTTTCCACCCAGACTGACTCAGTAGTTTTTTTCATTTTTTTTAATGGTTTTATTTTTATTTTTATTTTATGTGTATTGCTGTTTGCCTGCATGTGTGTCTGTGTGAGGGTGTCAGATTACCTTGGAACTGGAGTTACAGACAGTTGTGAGCTACCATGCAGACACGGAGAATTGAACCCAGGTCTTCTGGAAGAGCAGCCAGTGTGCTTAACCCCTTCCCACCCTCTATAGACAGGGTCTCTCTGTGTAGCCCTGGCTGTCCTGGAACTTGCTCTGTAGACAGGGCTGGCCTCGAACTCAGAGATTCCGTCTTCACCTCCCCCCGCCAGTCCCCATCTCCCACTCCCCTGAGTGCTGGGTCTAAAATGTACCACGACTGCCTGGCTACTTAAAACAATATTCATTTGTATTGGTTGTAAAAATAATACATAAATATTTATTTCTGCCAATAGACTTACATTTGCTGAACCAAAAAAAAAAAAATCTAAGATGTAATCTGGAGAAGAAATCGCCACTGACAAGCATGTGTAATTTGAGCCCATCTGTGGAGGCAAAAGGCAACGTGTGTGTATATAAGTCTACACTCATAAACACTTCTGGATGTTTCTACAAGAACTGGATAACATGAGTTATCTCTAAGTTGGGCTGGAGCTGGGAGTTACTTGTAGTTTATTATTTGAACTTTAATGTCTGTGAACAGGTGTTACTTGGATCCTTGAAAGGCCCAACATTTGCCTAGCAGACACGCACAGCCTGTGACACACAGACACATGCTTACACGGTGGGTTGTGCCTGAGGCTGAGAGGTTTGCTGAAAGAGGAAAGTCCAGGCTGGCTGCTCTGAGAACAGCAGGGTGAGGGGTCAGGGAGGGGTCCTGGGAAAGAGGACGTGTGAGTGGTGTTCTGAGCTCAAGCAGTTTGGCTTCAGGGAAAGAATGTAGGCCCCGGAGTCCAGCAAGCCTGGGTCTGAGGCTACTTCCTCTCTCTAACCCCTACTCTGGGCAAATGTAGGAACTCCTGCAGGTTTCACAGGATTCTTGGGAGGATTAGAAATTATGATAGCTGTGTAGAGGTCAGAAACAGTGCCATGTAAGCACTCAGCATCTGGGGAAAGGAGGTGGTGTTACCAGAGACGGGGAGCCAAGAGGAGAGCCATATTTGGGGGGCGGGGGCAGCCTGTGGCTTGCTGGCCCCATCTTTGAGGGCTGGGGGGAGTGACTGAGAAAGAGTCTCCAACTCCAGCGAGGAACTTTGGTCCAATTTTGAAGACAAAAGGTGTCTATTGACCGATTTTAGGCAGAAGTGGTTTGAAGGTCAGATTTGTAACTTTGAAAGGTCACTGAAAGGAAACTGAGGAACAAGGCAGGGGGTTAAAGGTGAAATTAAGGACAGTCTAGAAGACTCTTGTAATCCAGAAGGAAGATGAAGAAGACTTCAATTAAACCATTAACAATGAATAAGAATGAATAACAATGAATATAAAAAATCGTTAAGATCTGAACATCTTTTGGATGCGACAGGCAAGAAGAAAGAAGGGAACAGGCTGGAGACCTTCCTTTTAAGCATCTGTGTTCGTGAGATGGGTGCGGGGAGGCAAGGACAAACTTGAGCTCCAGGAAGGAAGGGTCCAGCTTCAGCGTGTTTAGTTGATGGTGTCATAGGATCACACACGAGATGATTTAGTGAGCTGCTGGACCCGTGACGTGGGAAGTCAGAAGGAATGTCTGTGCTGAAATTAAGCTGAACCTTGGTGGTGCAAGAGAGGATGGATAGCCCAAAAGGCAACGGCTATTTTGGGGAATGATCAAGCAAGACAGGATTATGAGGCATGGTGGATTACTTGGTTTTAAGGTTCTAAATAGAGGGTTGATTAATAGTTTCAGTGTCAACAATCAGAGACTTAGGAAGTGTCAGGGGCTTAAGAATGACACCAGGAGGTCTTTGCTAAGGGTGATGAACATAAAAATAACCAAATGATTTTGGATGTCTCCAGCAAACTCCTGAGTGCCGGTGCTTCTGTGAGGAACCATTAATAAGACTTTCATTGCAACTACTTGGCAAATGGTAGCCTCGATCTATAACTGACAATTATATCATTTGTTCTGATTACAGAGCTGAGAATATGGACTGGAGACTAGCCAAGAGAAGCTATTAATCACATTAAGGAGAGCATTTGCTTGAAATGAAAATATTTGAAAGCTCATGTTCAGAACTTCGGATGTGAACTGGATGTGGTGGCCAGTGTCTGCAGAGGCAAGAGGACTTCAAGTTCAAAGCTAGTCTGGACTACCAGCCACGTGTCCAGACTCTGTCTCACAAACAACCTTTGTGTCCCTCCCAACCCCCCAGAAGTAACACCTGAGACAGGAAACCATTGAAGAGAACTCTTAAGAACTGCGATAAGGATGCTGAAGAGTAGCTCTCCACAAACGACAGTTTCTGGCAGGGGTGCAGGAGGGGAAGGACCCAGGCTGCGGCTGGGAGTTTGACCATGCTCCAGTGAGTATATGGGCGACATAAATTAAGCTTGGTGTTTTGTTTCTTTGTTTCTTGTTCTCTTTGTTTGTTTGTTTCTTTCTTTCTTTCCTCTATTTTTGGGTGGGGGGTAGAAGTCTCAAGAGTGCGAGGGGGCAGACCTGAGAGGACTAAGGAGTGTGATCAGGGTACATTATGTGAAATTCCCAAATATCCAATAACCAACATAACCATATTATGTTGGAAAAAAAAGAAAACCAACTCTAGGTGTAGTTCATTATAGCACCATTCTTTTTTGTTTGTTTGTTCGTTCAAGACAGGGTTTCTCTGTGTAGCCCTGGCTGTCCTGGACTCCCTTTGTAGACCAGGCTGGCCTTGAACTCACACAGATCTGCCTACCTCTGCCTCCTGAGTGCTGGGATTAAAGTCATGGGTCACCAGCCTTGGCCCCAAGAGGAGCATTCTTATAAGAAGAAAGAGGTAAAAGACCAGAGAGGCATGGAAAGACATATTAAGAACCTAAGCATTTGCCTTCACAGCATACCCTGTGCCACTTACAGGCTACGCTGAGGTAGCCACTGTGGACTGATGGGTGGGTTTGACTGTGGAGATTCCCACCTGAGCCTTTTGGGCACAGACTCCCTCAGATCAGTTACAAAGTACTAGATGGCCACATAGGAACACACCCTCCGGGACAAAAGACTCCCAAACCCATCCTGCTACCACTGGTCACTTCCTTCCTTGGACATTTTTCACTCTTCTTCTTACCGCTTTCCCCATTTCCCAATTTTCCATCTCTGCCTTGTGCTTAACAGACGTGCAGGGATTCTCATCACCTTATCGCCTGGCTCAACTGAATTCATATATGGGTAAAATGACTGCACCGGTTGGTCTAGAACAGCAAATTCTAGACAGACAGACAGACAGAAGCGGAACTTCCCTGGGCCCAGCCCTTCAGTTTTATTAAGCAAAATATTGCGTGAAAACAATGTTAAAAAAAAAAAAGAAGAAGAAGCCAACATGCCTGTAGGCCATCCTGGGGAATATAATAGGTTAAACTCAATCCTGGGTTATTTAGTGCACACCTTTAGTCCCAGCACTCAGGAGGCAGAGGCAGACGGATCTATGTGAGTTGGAGGCCAGCCTGGTCTACAGAGCAAGAGGGTGAGTTCCAGAACAGCTAGTGCTACACTGAGAAACCGTGTCTAGATCTCCCTCCCACCACAGCTTAAAATGTTTTAATTAAAGTTTTAAAAGCCCCCCAAATATGGAATAAGTAGGTTGGCATCCAGATGAGGAAGTCTGGTGGGCATGTGCACTGTGTCTGACCAACAGGCCTAAAGACTGTCTTCTTGCGGACCGTTGAGGCAGGAAAGGGAGGGAACAATGGCTTCCTGGCTGGTTCGACATTATAGACTAGTGTGGATGAACCCAAGCAATAGTGTTTACACCAGCCCCATGAGCTTTACTCCAAGCCTCTGAGGCACACTAAACATCTCCCCAGACTGGCTGTTTATGAAGGATTTAGAGGAGGTCAGTTTGTAGGGTGACACGCAAATCCATATGCAGTACTCAAACACAACTATTTACACTGCAGGGGTGTGCACACTTGTCGTTGATGGAAAGAGGACCCTTTCCTGGCTACGCCCCTTCAGGTGGTTACTGGACAGCTGAGAAATGACCACAAAACAATGCCAAATAGAGCTGGAGGGCTGAAGAGCGCTGACTGCTCCCTAGAGGCACAGGGTGCGACTCCCAGCATCTGTATGGTGGCTCCCAAGTGACTGTGAATGCCCTCCTCTGGCCTCCACAGATGCTACACACATGTGGTGCACACACATCCATCCAGGCGCATGCTAACAAACATAAAACAAAAGTAAGTAAAATCTAAAAAGAAATAGTGCCAAGTAAAGTCCTGGTTCCCATTCCATCTTAATCCTTGTAAGTGGTTAGACATGACTTCACGATTACCCTTGAGTTTTCTTCACCTTCTCAGGGCAAAGGCGGAGCCAGATCTGTAACATGTCATCTATACGTGGAAGGCTTTAGAGCAGCTGGGACCACTCCTGCCAAGGCAGGAGGAGCTCGTTACCGCCCCGGTACCATGCAAGCAGGCTGCTCAGCCCTCCGCTGATTCTGGGCGATACAAACTGCTTGTCCAGCCTCTAGTAGCCTGGCTCTTTGACATAAGAGCCTGGGCATCCCTATTGCCCTGTGGTTGGGTGCCACATTTTACAAGTTTCTGCTCTCCCTAATGTAGTTTTTGGGTGGATTCTCCTATGCAAGTTGGCCAATATTCCCCAAGCCATCTGGGCTCAGTTCTTGCAAGGCTTCTCTCGTGTGATGTGTCTTTCCTCTGTGAGTGCCACTCCCTGCTTGGTCCAGGATTTTAGCACCTGCCTGGACTTGGATTAGACTTGCCCCATCTGGTTTCCTGACACTCCCTCTCCCCGTCGCTTCCTCCGTGCCTCCTGGCTGCTATTGCTGTGGGTGACGTTCTCTTAAAAGCATACGCTCCAGCCACCTGAAGAACCCATGCCTTCATTTCAGCAATGATGTCACCACCCAGTCATTCAGTCTGTGACTCTTTAAGCCTGTATCACATTATTTTGATTATCTTCTGCAACTGCATTTCAGGGATTGACTTCTTCCTAATGGCTAGACATTAGTCAGGGCGGGGGCAGTTGGTGAAGGCTGTGACCAAACACGGCGGCACCATTATCTGTGTCATTTAAGTAAAGAGATTGATTTTCTCCTGTAATTTACAAACTGGACTTGAAATTCCAGGAGACTGAAATTCGCTCTGCTCATCGCTTGACACTCACAATACAGAAAAGCAGGAGTGTCCTGGGTGCTCAAAGTAGGGGGGCGTCCCCATTGTGGGAGCAGAAGCAGGGTTGCCTGGATGAGCAGGTGGCCTCTCAGGGTGACGCCCGATGGAGAACAGACATCCTGACATCTTGTTCTTTCTCTGGGCCCGTGGATATGCGGTGCCAAAAAAAAGCTGCAAGCCTGGAGAGTTAGCACAATTACCTCAGGAATGTAAACCTCAAGATCATCTCCATGTTGGAGTCACGTGCGCAGATGCCGTTCCCAAGGGAACCAGTGCAGAGACTGACGGCCCGTGTCACGTGACTCCCACTCTCTGCGATAAACCATTATCACCAAAAACTTTTACAAGGTGTCTGCAGTATGGCGCGGGGCTTTACATAGATTTGTTTTTCTCTTCACTCGGGGAATCACATCTGGACATTAGATATATTTCATCCAAAAATAGCGTTTATCCAACTTTCTGTCACTTGGGGAGAGAAATCTCTTTCTTTTTTTAAACACAGACTCTGCTTATAATTCGGTGTAGTTTTTCATGGCTCTCAGCCATTTAATAGAAAAATAAATAAATAAAGGCGATCAAGTTGCCTGCATATGTGCATGTGTGTGTGTCAGTATGTGTGCGTCAGTGTGCAGAGAAATACAATGATGATTTTATACGCACATCTGCATTGTCATTTTCCTCTTGCTCATTAATTCTTTTAAAAGCATGTCACTGATTTTCCCAGTTAGTTTAAGCCCTAAATTTGGCCCTAGTGTGAACTCCATTGAACAATCCTCAGTGATTATTTCAGAGCCGCAGAACATGAGTTCGAAGATGTTTGTGTCTGTCTTCTCATGGACTAGATTCTACTCAAATGGGTTACAGCCTCTGATCTTGAGTTTTGGAAGAAAGAAAAGAAATGAAAACAGAGTTTTTAAAAAGAAACGAGATGAAGGGAAAGAGCAGAAGGTTAAAGCACCAGGTGGAGGGGCCTCTTTAGAGCAGTTTGAACACATTTAGAGACAGAAATTGAAATTAAATTTGACCAAAGAAAAATCAGCAGGCTACTTCTCCACCTACTGCATTGACACAAATTGAAGTAAATAAGAGTTGGCTCTGGAAGGGACTGATTGAAATGAGGAAGCACAGAGCAGTCAATCCAAATTCCACACTCATCAAGGTCCTCAGTAATTGGGAAACTTTTTTTTATCTTTGGGGACAGGACTCTGACCTTTCTTGCTTTGTAGCGTCTGCCCATCTCCCTAAAGAGAAGCCTTTCATTTGTACTGTGGTCTTTCCCCTTTTTATAGCTCAGCCTCGTTGCCTTCCCCTGTGTGAGGGAGAGAATGTCTGATTTCCTGTCCACCGGAACTGTCTGCCCAACGTCGCAGGTTCTCCAGGACAGCTTGTGCACAGCCTCTAGCCTTCTCACTGGCTCTCCCCTCTTGGAGGTATGAGTAATGTCGTGGCTACGGCCTGAATGGTGGACTGAGCAGCATTGCTGAGCTGTGGGCTATAGATCCTCAGTACCGACGGTCCTGCACAGAGTAACCCCCTCCTTTCCCTCTGAGCTGAACCTCTGACAGCACCATGCTTTTAACAGATGTGCTAATACCTGATCTCCAGCCACTCAGAAGAGTCTCCAGTTCATTAACGAGCCTCCAGGCCTTTGCAACCTGTAAAGGTCTCCACAGTATCAACCTGAGATGGGACCTTTTGAACCATTTTAATTCTGTGAACTATTTTTACAGACGCCTCTTCTGTTACATCTTGGCATAAATGAAACAAAGTTTTTATTTGTTTTCTTTTTTGAGTTGAATTTGGCTCTTGGTATTTGCAAGCTTCATTCCTCAACTCTAGAAATTTATCAGATATGTATCATGGGTGGAATAAAATTAATTTTCCCACCCACAGTAGTTCATTAGTAAAGTAAGGGAAGAATTTAATGGATTTGTGCTTGAAATGCCTAAAATTATTTTACCATACAAAAGGTCTTGAAAGACTAAGAAAAATGAACGATAACAATTAAGTTGCCTCTCTAAACTGCATGGCTGTGCCTAAGGCAAACGGCATCCTAAAATAGCTCATTGTAGAGCTAAAAAGAGGGAGAAACACATGAAGGGGCTCAAAGGTGTTGCACACGGAGCAGAAAGCTTTTTAAAAATACCAACATGGTGCGTTTTCTTTGCTTGCAACCGGAGTCCCATATTTTCAGGATCCTTCCCGCTTCCATTTCCTTTGTGTGGGGGTGTTACTTGCTTCAGTTCGAACCCTCTGCAAGCTTAAGGGCAAACCTTCGTTCTCCCCAAATCTACAGAAAAGCTTTGTAGTCTGCATGTATTGAAACCTACTAATTAACAATTTGACACTCCCTTTGTGAGGGAAAAAAGGCTAACAGGGCAGGCATAGCAGGGAGGGAATATCTTTGAAACATCACCCCCAGGCCTTGCTGTAGAATGCCAGGCTCCTAGATCATGGAGGGCAACGGGGCAAAGGAGACCCTGATGGCCATCTAGGCCAAGACTCTCTTTTGAAAATGAAGAAAGGAAGCATGGAGAGGGTTAAATTTATTCTCTCAAGGGCAACAGCCAGTTAGGGGTCAACTGAGGAGAGTCCTGTCCAGGGCCTTCCTTCACTAGAGCATCCGAACACCAGTTCTTGCTTATTAACTTGATGAAGGCTTTCCAGAGAAGACTGCAGCCTGAATCCATTTTCTAGCTATTAGTCTTTATTAAGGCATCTAATTGAAAGCAATGTGACTCGCTGGAACTGTCCTCTAAAACAGAATTCTTCACCAGTGGCATTTGCATATTGTGTCCTTTGCTCTCATCCCAAGCCCAGGTCTGACAGCGTTTTCTCCTGGATCCTGCTGCAAACATCACCCTTTGGTGTGTTTCCTCCACAAGGCCAGCTGTGACCCTTCCTGAGGATGAGGAGGTTCTGGAACCTTTTGGGTCCCCTGAGGCTTCTTGGTCTGGGGTGGTTGTGGTGGTGCCAGTAGGGCTAAGGATCAAACACAAATTTCTTTCCCATTATTCTGGTAGCATTCACCAAACAACCATTTTCACTCTTCTGATTTTCCAGCTGCTTTATATTCTTATTTTCTGAAGTTATAAAAAATTCTTTTAAGTGATAAATGGTTGTCTTTTGGAAGGTCAAGAGAAGAGTTGGTGTTGAGATCTAGAATTCACTGTCTCCTGCCATTTTATTGGAAAAATTCAGCATGTCAGTGTTAGGTACTTGACAGGTTTAAAACTCCTCAGACACAAGGGGCCCATACTCTGAGTTGATCCATTCTGAGATAAACTAAACCAACACACAAAACCAACTAGTTTTAGGTAGCTTGTTATTAGTAAAATTGCCATTATGGCCAGCCATAGGCGATTCTGCAGTCAGTGCCTTTTAGTCTTCTTTGTGCCTCTCTGGGGACTTTGGTCTTTCTTCATCCCATATTCACTCACCCCAGTGTGGAGCAAGGCTAAGAGAGCTAGAATTAGGGGAAGGTGGATGTGAGCAAGCCTGAGGCACAGTTTAAGGAGGTACCAAGAATTCAACTGTAAAGATTAATATCTTACACATCGCTTAAAAACCCAAATCATTGCAAAATCCTTGATGAATAAAATGCCAGTATTTTAAAGAAAATGAAACACAGTGTTACTTGTTTCTCTTTTACCTGAGGATCCAATGTGGATCCACATGGCACTAAGAGTTAAGGTCTACAAATAAAATGGAATAAAGTGTGTGTGTGTGTGTACGCTCACGTACTTGTTCACATGTTGTAACACATTTAGAACAGGCAGGGAGAAGACAGAAAGATGGACAATAAAGTCAGAAGAAACTTTAGTCTCCGAAGGTTAGCCCAGTCAGTTTTCCAGGTGAAGAATCAGAAATTAAATGTGTTGCCTTCAATCTCAGAGGTCTTTCAAAATACTAAGGCTCAAGGTTATTGACCACGACCAAGGTTATGGTCGTCTTCTAGGTGGACCTAGAAGTCCTATGGTGGCTTCCAGGACAGGTGGACCACTCCTACCCATCCCCACCCCCACCCCACTCCACCCAATTTACACACAAAGGACATCAAAATTGGGACAAACTATTGAACCATACTATATAGAAACAGAGCACATTTGGAGGGCTCTTTGAGGGAGGCTCTCACTATTTAGCCCAGAACTCAGTGATTTGCTGCCTAAGCCTCCAGAGTGCTGGGATTATAGGTGTGTGCTATTATACCCAGCTCACATAGCAAGAATTCTGAATGAGGCAAAGGAAAGCTACAGGGGTGTTATTGCTTCAAATCCAGTCTTTTCTTGTCCCCATGAGTTAGTCTAAGAAGTCAGTGTTTAGTTGTAGATACTATGATCAACTTGGCCTTACCTGAGAGTTTCCTAGATTTAATGCTTGCAGGTCCCATGTCCCAGGAAACCCCTCTGTCCTGGATAGGCTTCCACAGCTGGTCAGCCCACCACAAATGGCCTGTACCCACCTGAGACCACCCTGCCATGTCTCCAGTAGTTGTGGAAGTGGATATTCTACTATTCCTAAGGATAAGGCAGAGTCCTGGTGTGTGACGTACAGGAGAACGTCGATTCAATTTTCAAGTTTGGAAATAGGTACTGGGGTGAAGACTGTCCCTTAGCCTCTAATGAGAACCAGATGCTTTTCAGGGCACGGTGGGTGAGGGCCTGTAACCCTAGCACTAAGGCAGCCATGAAGACAGGCAGGAAGATCAAGAGTTTAAAAGCAGGATGGGCTCTGCAGAGAGACCTGTCTCAGAGAGGAACACGGACATTGGATACTATGTAAGGGTATAGTAAGGGTCTGTCATCTAGAATCCAAGTACCCAAGCACATCCCAAGTTATGGTACTCATGCCTAATAGACCAAATAGACTTTCAAACTTTTTGCTGTTTGTCAATTTTATTGTTGTTTTGTGTTGCTTCTTGTAGCCCAGAAGTGTCTGGTAAGGACCCGTGGGTAAGAGACAAGAATTGAGCCTGGCAGCAGCCTGCCAGAACAATCCTAGAGATTTAACCACTGTTGCCAAGTGGAATCAGGGTGGAGGGAACGGAGGCAGGAACTACCAAATCAGTGACAGGAGTCTGGCATGACTATAGGACCCACTGGGGAGCATCTTCATTAGGCACTATGACAAATCTGTCCTCAGAAGAAAGCCAATCCTAGGAGAGGACTGGTAGCAAAATGCCAGGCAGTCCTTTGGGCACTTGCATGGCATATAGAGGTCTCTCACCTGGGCACTGAGAGGAAACCGCGGACATGAAGGCAAGAAAGGGAAGGAGAGCTGGCTAGCCCACCAGTTATCTTTTCCTCTGTGATGTACACACACATACACTCATGCACACACATGCCACTGCAGTGCAAAGTCTCCCGGATGGAGCCACAGATAAGAGCCCAATGGGCAAGTGTTTAAGTGGATCAAGAGACCCAGGTACACAGCAGCCCAGGCAACTGTCAGTCTCATAGTCTTTTTGAGCAGTTTCCGCTGGGCCAGTTGACTTAGGAAGGTTCACAGGCATCACCTAGCCCGTGGTCATATTGCCTATTACACAAATTAAAGGGACTGAAGAGTCTCCAAAGCAGTCACATGCTATGGAAAGACTCTGATCAGACGGTGCAGTTATGGAATGGGTAGGACAGAAGGGGCTGGTAAGGTTCAGGTAGGAAGAAGCTGCGGGAGGCAGAAGAGGTGCCCTCTGAATGCTGAGCTAGGTCCCAGGAACATCGACACAGTTGCAAGGCATTGGTCTCCACCAGGAGTACCATTGCCTAATGCTGTTCAGTTCCTCCGGCCCCTCCTACAAATTCCATAAAGAGAGAGGCCTGTGTCTTGTTCAGCTCACCTCGTGCAAATGCTTGGCCCAGTCAGTGCCTTCAACAATGCAGGTATGCAGGGAGAGTTCCTGACAGCAAATTAAAGTGGAAATCTAGAACTAATATACAAAGTCCAGGCTCTATTTCTTCACTCAAAGATGGAGACAGACCCTGATGACTCAAATTGATGTCCGCATCTAAGTGTTCAAAATGAGAGTAGAGATTATTTCTGTCACATGTGTTAGCCATGCCATTCAAGCTTTGAATGTTAAGTATAAAACATACACAGACTTTCTTAAGCTTGCTATTGAGACCAAATGTATCCATCCATTCAGGGAATATAATTTTATCTCCCCCAAAACAGCCTATAGTACCACGCAAACCAGAGAGACCAATTCAGAGAAATCAGGCAGATTTTGTATTCAAAACCTCTCAGTATTACGCAGGCTGGTTATATATCATAAGGAGGCCATCTTCAGGGTCAGGGGTTGCTGATGATCAACCAAGCCTGAGGATCTCTCGCTGCTCTTTAGATTCTGAACCTCTTCCTCTTCCTTTGTGTGTACACATGTGAGTACAGGTGTGGATTTCATGTGTGTGTGTGTGCATGTGGAAATAACTTTGAATGTTATTCCTCAAGAGCCATTCATTTACCTTGATTTTTGAGACAGGGTCTTTAGCAAGTAGGGTAAGGCTGGTTAGCCAGCAAGGACCAGAAGCCTGCTTCCCCAGCGCTGGGATTACGAGTATGTGTGCTACCTGGCCCAGCTTTTCCACATGGACTGCAGGGATTAAAGTCAGGTCTTTGTGCTTACAGAGTGAAAATTTTACCTGCTGAGCTATTTCCCCAACCCCTCCTTTATCTCTTTTTAAAAGGGACTTGTTTGTTTGTTTGATTAATGTGCATTGGTGTCTTGCCTGCGTGTATGTCTGTGTGAAGGTGTCAAATCACTTGGAGCTGTATTATAGACAATTGTGAGCCACCACATGGGTGGTTGGGAATTGAACCGGGGTCCTCCAGAAGAGCAGCTAGTGCTCTTAACCACTGAACCATCTCCCCAGCCCTATCTCTTATTATCTTACTTCTTGCCCCACCTTCTAGTCCCCTGTTTTCTTGGTCATATTACAGTAAAGAGACTGATCGCTGCCCACACACCTATCTTCTTCTAGGTGGGAGTCCCCTACACAGCTGTCTGCCCTTTTCCTACCACATCACTCCTCACGACAACAGCTGCCGGCTTTGTTTCCACTCTTCTGAAACAAGACTACACAACAGCTTCTTCTCGGAGTCCATGGGGTTCATCTAAGTCCATGATTCATCTAAGTAGGTTCTGTCCTTGCATCCAAACATGTCCCAAGCTTCTTATTTCTGTTGTGGTAGGCATGCCCAGTGGTACCCAGGTGAGTTCCGAGTCAAGATAAAATGGCTAGCAAATAGCCAGTGTGCCTGCTGGGAAGCATCAGAGTATCTGGAGAGGACAGACTATTGAACTTTCTACTTTAGAGCGGGACATGTCAGGATCTTTTGGACAAGGCCCTTGGGCTACGTTTAAGCACTTTATTAAGACCATTAAATGAATTCTGTTGTGCAAAGCAGGGAGAATTCTCATTGCCCCTGCCTATGTTGTAGGATTAGCTAGATACAGGTGATTGGGAGTTTCTTCCTTACTTCCTTTTTCATTTATTTTTTTCTTTACAAAGAATGGCAAACCTTTAAAATAGGGAAAAATAAAGTGGACTTTATCTCCCTAAAAGAAATGGCTGCAGAGCAACCAAACCCTCTTCTATCTCCAGAAGGGAATTGTGGCAAGAGAATGGCTTTATGGGGAATTACTGGTATTATCAAAGGCTTTTCAAAATAGACTTGAAATGAATGGTTATATGCTGGTTTTATTACTGCTTTGCAATTTTTTTTTGGTATGGTATTTTTCTCTCCTCTATGAGATGGTTGCTAGGGCTCAAGAGCAAATAGCCTTTATTGTGTTGAATTTGGGACTGAAGATAATTATCTTCATCGTGCCATTTTGACAGTTATATTATGAGCTTTGAGTGAAAATGAGCCCATGTGCTCTAAGCTGTTTCCTCTTCAGGTGCCCTTCAGGTTAGGATGTGTGTTCCCAGTCTTCCCCTTCCCATTTCTGCTCTAAGATAGCCTTGGGACCGAATGATGCTGGAGGTAAACCAGATGGCCCAGTGTGGGCATTTCTGAGTCACAGCCCGGCCTGCTTTGAACACTCTCGTTCCCAGTCCGTGTGTTTCAGGTGACCATATGTACATGAATCTCAAGGATGCAGTTGGCTGTTACCCATGGTGTGCCATGTGGCTTGTCACACACAAACAGCAGGAGCAAATCAAGACAGAGTTTTTTCACCCACCATGGGTCTTTCTTTTTTTCTCTTCTCCCTTTACTTTTTGTTTTCCTGATTTATTTTTATCTTATGTGTGCAATTTTTTTCTTCATGGTGTATGTGTGTGTGTGTTTGTGTATGTGTCTCCTTGTGTGTGTGTGTGTGTGTGCTATGTGTGTACCAGGTCAGAAAGAGGCAGTGGAACCTTTGGAGCTAGAGTTACAGGCAGTTGTTAGCTACTGTATAGGTTCTGGGGATGGAAGTTTGGTCTTCTGGTCTTCTGTAAGAGAAGCAAGGACTCTTATCCATGGAACCATCTTGTTAGCCACCCCCACTTCTCTCTCTTTCTCTCTCTCTAAAGGGGTTTAAGTAGCCCAGGCTGCCCTCAAAGTCACTGTGTAGCTGAGATGACCTTGAACTTCTGGCCCTTTCCTGTGCACTACCATGCCCCGTTTATGAAAAGCAGGGTGTTAAACCCAGGGCTTTGTTCATGGTAGGAAAGCCTTCTGCCAATGGAGCCACGTCTCTGGACCATCAGAGTTGTTTTGTCGTCATTTCTGACTGATGCATAGTTGGCAATGCTTCTTATCTCATCTGCCCCGGACATTTCTCTAAAGAAAGGTAATGAGCCGAAGCAGGCTCTCACATGCACCAGGGAAACACTGCTAAAAGAAACTCCTCTTGAATAGCAGCCATTCTTCTCTGTTCCTTCCTATTGCCCGAGTAGGAGTTTGAGACCCATCTATCATGTTCAGATGACAATTATAAAGGCATGTGTGCCTCTGTTAGACTCGAAGTCTTCTTTGGTTCGCCATTAGCACAGGTTTTCCCCTTACATGGTTTTGCAAGTCTCTTTATAGCCTTGGGTACCCTGTGGACTGTGATATTGCAAGGAGCCATCTGTAACCTGTCCACATTAGTGGGGCCACAGTGGCATGTGATACTGTCTTTCACTCTGAACATTGACAACCGACGAGCTGATGAAATCCAGGCTCCCGATGCGCATGGCACCTCTCGGCAGTCTTGGATGTTCTTGTCTCTGGTGGTTCCTACTGCTCTGTTTATCCCTCCAGGCACTCTGGCAGCTGACTAATCCTGCCCTATTGGTCTCTATTGTGCGAGCTGATAAGCCTCTCTAAATTCCTATCATAGCACCAGGCATGCGTCTCGGTAATGGGGAGAATTAGGCTCATGGAGGCTCTGCTGCACACGCAGAGGCCCCCTGTGTAGAGCTGAGCCTCCATGGACATGCATATTGATGAACTGACAGCTTGGCAAGTGGAGTCCAGAACAGTTCTGTTGGTTCTCGAGCAGCAGCATTAGGGGCCACTGACCACCTCTACTTAGGCTCCTAGTTCTTATCCTTAATAAGTGATTTGTAAAGTTTCTGAAGTAGGAGAAAAAAAAAAGAACTTTAAAGATCATCTAGTCAACCTACTTTGCTGATAAGGACACTGCATTCCACTGTGGTTAAGTAATTTGCCCTGGGTGAAATAGCTAGAGAAGAGCTGGATATGAATTCTACAGTGGAATTTCTCATTGGATTCAGCAGAGGTAAATGCCCAGTTTCACAAAGCTTTTAGAATAACTAATTTTGATAGCATAAGGCACTATGGGAAATCTGGAAAATAACACATGGCACCCTCATAGCTCTTAGCAACACAGGCATGGAGAAATAACTGCGTGGTTTGATGGGAGGGCTTCACTGTGGGTCTAACCTGGGGTAAACTGGGGCACTCATCCTGGACCTTAAGTACTAGTGTGCCTACTACTGTTAGCAAGAGATCTAGCTTTCCTAATATGGGTGTTAGGAGTTAGAGTTAGATCAGCAGGTAGCATTAGAAGACACAGGAGCTGAATTCATGTGCAGTGTATGGACATAAACTCCCCATTCTATAGCCCCCTGGGCCTGGGCCAAGATGACTATGAGTTTCCTGGCTAGAAGACACCCTCCTCTGCTCCCATGCACCCCTGGAAGCAGTCTGGGCATATAGACTTGGGTGGGGACTTAATCCTTCTAAACTTCGGTTTCTTCATCTCTGATACACTATAAATAACCTCATAGACAGTGTTGGCTGACGGTAGAAACTACATTGGGTAACGTGAACTTTTTAGCACTCAGTAAATTCTTATTATTTCAGCCATTGTTGTTTAGTTGCTACTTTTGCCCCAGCCCTAAGTCGGTGCCTTTTCTCACCTCTCACCTCAGCTTCCTCCTGTTCTCATTGTCTGGAACTTCTCTGCCCTGCATCCTGCTCTCCACCCCTTCCTGTTTCTGCTTCGCTTATTTCTACTCTTCTCTCTCTGGGTTTGATTCCTTCTGTCCCTTCCCCTTCATTCCCCACCCAGCTCCCTGTTTCCTCAGCTTTCTTACAGTTTACACCCTCGATCTCAGCCTGTCACTTCTGTCCCCTGCTCATTTCTCTCTTCCGTCTTACATGTGTCTCTCCGCTCTCCCTCTGGCTTCCATGGAGTCTCCAGGACTCACCTTTCTCCTATCTTCCATGCCCAGGGGAAGCTCAAGTCCTAATCCCAGTCTCTCCTCTTCATGGTTTTTGCCTGGGATCACACTTGGTTCTTGTGTCAGACTATCTCTGAGAAGTCCTCAGGGAATCCTACCTCATGGTATTCAGACCTTCATGTAATTCATTCCCCTCAGCGTGGGCTGGACCTTGTGACTCCCATCTAATAAAAAAGCCTATGGCAACACTGAGAGGATATCACCTTTAAGCTTAGATTTAAAAAAATGAAAAAGATGGTGCTGTCTGTCCTGATGCTTTTTGGCTATAGGGAAAACAGCCATTATTCTGTAAACTGCCTGACCGACAGAACATCAGACCAAGAAGTGAAAGCCTCAAACAGCCAAGAGGACCTGTGGCTGCCAACAACCAACAGAGCTCTTCAGCCGCCCAGGAGCCTCTCCACAGCCCTGTCTGGTATCTTCACTGTACTTCCGTAAAAGATCACAAGCCACAGCTTCCAAGGCAAGATGCTTCCGGATTCTCAACCCTGAAAACAGTATAAGGCAACCGGCGTTTGTGACTTGAGGTAATTACGCCTTAGGGTAACTTCTCTGGACTCTTTGGGCCTCAGATGTCCTGTTTAAGAGGAGGCAGCTGCGGATGCCAGAGGCCTGTCCCTTCTGTTTTCCACAGGAAGCCCAGTGCAATTTACACCTCATTGTTTTTTAAGTTCCACATCTTCGTATTTGCCTCACATTTTGGCTCCTGATTATCTGGAGTCTGTTTCTAATTTCTGACGGAATTGCAGTGGCCTATTGTCGCCTTGCTCTGCGTGACATGCTGATTTCATGTCAGAGTCAAGGCTACTGTCTCTGTCCTCTAATACTCTCTCTTGTTTTGTAAAATTCCTACAGAACAGGTGACTATAGAGTTACCCCCACGACTGACTGTAGTGCTTTGTGACCCCCAGGCAATGGTGGATGACAGACAGACAGACAGACAGCCTGTCTACCACCGAGGCATCATCTCTTATTTAAAAACTTACTCTCCAAATTTCAGGGTTCCTTCCCAACGCCTGTAGAGACTGGACCATATTAAATAGAAGCTGAGTTGAAGTTGGACGGAATGTCTCAGGCACTTAGACCCAGAGTTCTCCTTCAGTGAAGCACGTAGGGAAGGAGCCAGGGCATGTCTGCATGGCTAATGTAGAGGAAGATGGTATCCCTATCTTTCTGTTACCATTCAGTCTTTAAAAAGAGGCAACATTTTTTTTTCCTTAAGCAGGGCCTGTAACCTAGGATCCATCACTTATGTATGGTGTCCATGGCAACCAGGCAATGGTATGGGATCCCTTCTCACTGGGGAATTCCTTTTATGGCTCATTTCCAAAACCAGCATGGCCAGTACAAGAGTCTGCAGTTTCCCAGTTGCTTAGCAACCAGATCCTATGCTCTAGTCTCTAGGAAAAGCAGGCAGATTTTTTTTAAGTGTTTGTCGTCAGAATCATATGGTACATTCTCTCTACTTTGTCTCTTTAGAATAAAATAATTAGTGTGTGATAAGGATGCAGGAAGGGCATCCGCTCCCTCCTTGTCCATGCCTCCATTGCTCCTGGAGGGCTGCTGCAGGCGGGGAGAGGGAGGGAAGTGCTGGCGAGCCTTCAGCTTGTAATTAAGCAGTGTGAACCATCTGCACATTGAAAGCTCTACATTTTTAACGTCTCATGGGGACATCAAGTATGTCTTAAGCCAGCGATCTGTGAGGCATAGCCTCCCTCCCTCAAACCAGAGAAGCCAGACTCCACCCACAGGTGTCACTTGACCACATCTTCACTTACATTCTGAGGGGGCTGGGCAGAGTCAGTGTGCTGAGAAGGGGCGTGAGACCTTGTATATTTGGGTGATCCGCTGTGAGTTTGCACTGTGGATGGATGGTTCTGTCTCTCAGGTGACAGGTGGGCTGTTACCCACATCTAGTAG
>CM053746.1:15608496-15640709 GCA_028658305.1 Pachyuromys duprasi | reverse complement strand
TCTTTCACATAAAGGACAAAGAAGTATCCTGCTGGTGGTGCCAAGAGGCTAAGGCTGAGAAACTCTAACTTAGAGGAACCCGAGGACACAGCTGTCTTGTTCAAATCCAGCTCTCCGGGTGATGAGGTAAAGGGCGGGGGGGGGGTGTTCAGCCCAATCAACAGACACAAATGACAAGAAAATCCAAAGCCCCTACAGCAGCTGTTTAAGGGAGTGTTGATCAGTTAGCCCTCTGCAGTTTGTGTCGGTGGGCGTAATCCATACAGAGCCCTCCCTGTGAGGAAGGACAGCAGGGTTGACCCGCAGCCTTGGCACCAGACAGAACCAAGCTCATAAGCTGACAACCAAGATTAGCCTTCATGCCTGGGTTCTTAGGGTTTGAATCAGGCGGGCACTCTAACACAGCAGGCGCTTCACCCGCTGAGCCATTTCCTCGGGCTGGGAATTACATTTGTATTATAAAAGCAAAGGCCAAAGATTACGTGTGTATGCACACGCACGCACTTGAACATATCTCTCCATGCACCTGGTGTGGTCACGGAACGTAAGGCAGGCACCTGATGGTATAATATGTGCACTCATATATACAGCCTTTTACAAGCTCTTCCCCAGTGATGCCGAGAATGAGGCTAAGGGCTGTGTGCTACGAATACGCAATGGCCTTCCCTATCATGTCAGCTATAACAATCAGATTTCCCTCAGGATAATATGCTTGTGCCAGATGTCACAACGTTACGTAAGCAGGTTTTGAACCCATTTCTATTTTCAGGTTATGTTACCTCTTGTGGGGTAATGACAGACATTTACATTTGGTTTGTGTGTGTTATGTGGGGTGAGGGTGGTGGTATGTGTGTGTGTGTGTGTGTGTGTGCTGGGGACTGAGCACACAGCCTTCTGCATGCTAGTCACATGCTCTATGACTGAACTACACCCAAGCTCCCAGCAATGCATTTAGCAACCTTTTCTTTCCACATGCTTGAAACCTTGAGAAAACCTAAGGATCCCTCTTAATTCTAATAAGCTAATTTATTTTCACAAGATTGGAACCATTCCTAATTTCCCAAGCTATAATAAGTGCCCTGTAAGGCCCCCGGCTTCTGACTTGGCTTTGTCCAGAAGCCTCTCAAGCCCCCAGATCACTTGCAGTGCTCCAATTTTTATTATTTCTTTCTTGAAATCCAATCCAACAAAACAGCCAGCTTTCAGTCTGTGTTTAAAATAAAGGTGGGCAACATCTCTTTGGTTTTTTTCCCTTATTCTTCCTAGCAAGTTCCCTAGACAGGTTAGTCTTTTGGAGACAGAAACCTCAATGAGTCTCAAGTCCCCTCTTGAGTCATAGCAATTGGCATCTCATCTCCTATCGTTTGTCAATTTTCTTCTTGCCTTCTCTTTGCTCTTGTTAAAATCCTTCTGTCCAGGTTTCTCTGACTCTCTCAGCCTCACTTAATCTCATCACATCAGTTTCTTGTTGAACATGGACAGCCCTTCAGAAGCCTCTAGGTTTTGCAGCTTCTGATCTCAGGGTAGTGTGATCCCACCCAATTCTGCTCTGCTGACTTAAGCTCCTACCAGGGCAGGTCTGAACATGTTTCTGCTAAGATTCTCCCCCTCCACCGGAGATAATTAAATGATGCTAAATATAGAAGCTGCTTGCTCATCCGTCCCCAAAAGATTTACGGACTCTCACCTGGAAGCCACCAGAACTGGGGAAAATGGCAGAGGATGCTTATCAGCTTCTATGAGCCCAGCTTCTAAGAAGATAGTACACAGCGGCTTTTGGTAGGAGCTGGAGAAGTCACTGCGGACTCCAGAGCCACTTGAGTTGGGGTGGCTTGGGGCTTACCAAAAGCACCAGAAGCTCTTGAAACTGTGCAGGTCAGGGTAGTGTGGCAAAAGAGTCGGAGGCAGGCTCTGTAGAGGTCAAAGGGCATCAGGCGACAAGTCTGGGATTCAGGATGACAGATAGGAGATTCAAACCAGAGCCCCCTTAGAGCCCTGAAGGCAAGGCTTTATCAGGGCAGGAGCTAAACTCAGAGTGTGAATCCTGCGATGAGGCTAGCTGATAACTAGAATGGGAACCAGGAGGAAACAAAAACAAGGAAGGTGAGCTTGACGCTTTTTGAGGCAAATATTTCCTTCCCTGTTCTTGGAATACCAGTAGAGATTCTGGGTCAGTTAGCTAGTCAATTAGCCGGTCATGCTAAGACGGTATTCCTCAGGGATCAGCTCACCACAGGGCAGTTCTCACCAAGTTCCCGCATGATGCTAGTTTCACAAGGCACTCCAAGAAAAACATTTCTGTGTCCAGTAAGTTTAGGATATTTGCAAATTCCAGGTCCTTCCTGGAGATCCACAGCATTTTTAAAAGCCCTGAAAAATGCCTAATGAAAGTCTATTTAATTGTTTCAAGTCAGCATTTTTCAGATACAGTCAACAACAGGATCCAGCAGGACCCTTTTGTTATGTAATGATGCTGAATATCCTGTGGACACACATTGAGAAACATTGTTGTAGAACATTCCTACTCCTATTCCCAGGCCCTTCACAACCTGGTCCTGCCCTTGTTTCCCAGCTTTTCCTTCCTTCCCCACTGACATCCCAGACATGTTAAACTTTCCCCTCTGCACACTCCTGTTTGACGTTTCTTCTTTATACAACAGGTGATTCATCATCAATCTCAAACACAGAGGAACAAAAACAGAGTGCTCTCACTTCCCTGAACCTTCCTTACCTCCATGTCTACTTATTCTTTGAGGTTTACTTCAAAAGTGGCGTTTGATTCATGCTCTGTCCCGTCTCTGCGCTCAGCTTCTCATCACTATAAATAACATTTCCTCTCCTTTAGCCCCTCCTACCCTGTATCTATTACTCTCAGGACACTTTGTGCTTTTTTTTCAGAGGCTTTCCTAACCTTTCATGGTTTCAAACTCTCTCTACAACTCTAGGATGACCTTGAACTTCTGATCCTCCTACCTCCATCTCCCAAGTGCTAGGATTGTAGACATGTACTACCACACTCCATTTGTGTTGTGCCCTTGTATGTGCTAAGCAACCAGTTTACCAACCAAGCTACAGTACGGGCCCACTTGGCACATTTATGCTTTTTTCTTAGGACAAGACATGCATCTGACTCATTTTCAAAGCTCCCGTGTTTGTAAGAGAAAGCAGAAAGCATGGCTGCTGACCTCTGAGGTGCAGCAGATTCTGATGGCAACCACTGAGCTAACCTGTTGCCAACCCAGGCCCTGTCAGTGACAGCCCCAAGGCACTTCTCCACACAGCACTCCTAACAGGCCTAAGCACTGGGGCGAGGTTGGGACGAGAAAGAAATCTCTTTGTCAGCCCTGAAGTGAAAGGAGAATTTGGCAAACTGAATGTGCGAGCTGTTAGTACTTCACACCGGTGTCTGTCCATAACTGAAAAGAGCAATTAGCAGAAACGATTCATTATACTTTCATGTTCATGTCTAGTCTCAGGGCTAATTATCTGTACAATTAGCATGTTACCAAATGCAAATAATTGATGAGCCTGACTTCTTGGAATGAAACATGAGACTTGTGAAATGTAAATAGCTCTGAGTTACTAACAGCCTCACTTACTTTGACTTTCCAGTAGGGCAGAGCCTGCACTTTAAAAGAAACAACGGGAGAACAACCTGTTGGTGTTTAAAAAAAAACAAAAAAACAGCAGATAAAACAGAACAATGGGTGTGTGTTCAGATGGCTTTGGGTCTCACAGCAATACTTTCCAGCTGTGTGCCTTAGGAGTGTTAGGTAACCTCAGTTTCCTCCTGTTACTGCTACTTACAGATCTCAGTTTTGCCGTTCGAAAAAGCATGTAACGGCAGTCCCCCTCCCCGCCCCCCACTCACCCCCCCCCCCCTGGGTAAAAAGGCTGCTCTGGAGCTGAAAGAACTACCACTTGCACACGGGCCACTGTGGTCATTATCATACCTGTAGATTCACACTCTATTTTACGTTAATGGATGGCCACTTGCATATTTCTGCAGAAGGGAACAGACTTACACAGATGTCTCTGCTATGGCACCATCTATATATTTATGAAAAACTTCTGTGCTCTGCAAATGACCTTCTAAAAACAACAAAACTTGTAAGGGAAGAAATGAGGTTGGGACAGACCACTCAAAAGGTATCCAACCCTAGGACTTCAGCACTCACAAAAACAGTGTCAGAACTAATGAAATATCGGGCTTCTTAAGCCTCAACTTGCACAAACATTTATACACTGCACCTCAGCCCTGAGTCCTTGGGCTCCTGCTGCAGCTCCGGAAGGGTAGGTCCCGGAGGCCGGACGCCTCTAGCAAGAACTAGCTGCGTCAAAATTAAACAGTTAATTTAAAGAGTAGCCAAGGGCCCAGGGAGGTAGGTCAGCTGGGAAACGCTCACCATACAAGCCTAAGAACCTGAGCTGGATCCCCCACACCTAGGGAAAAAGTCAAGCATGGTGACTCTCCCTTGTAATCTTGGTGCTGGAGAGACAGGCAGATCTCTAGGGCTTGCAGTTCAGCCATCCTAAGCTGACTGGAAAGCCTCAGGTACCCGGTGAGAGACCCTATCTCAAAAACCAAAGTGGGTGATTCCTGAGGAATGGATCGTCCTGAGGAACACCTGAGGTTGATCTCCGGCCATCACACACACATGCACACGTGTACGTATAACATGCCATACGCAAGAGTGGTGTTCTCAACCATGTCATCTTTTTTAGCACAAAAGGAAATGTCTCCGCAGCTTATCCAACTGCACTTGAGGAAAGCTTGGTGGGAGGGAGCACACTGGTTCTTGCTCTGCGCCCCGCCCTGCAGCTGAAGAAGACAGCTGTGTGTATTCTGTGATTTTTTTTTTTTTCTGTCAGGCCTTCAGAATGCCCACGTTGCTGTACTGAAGGAGTAGTTACGCTGTAAAAGCTTGCCCCTGAACGTTTCGGATCATTAGTGTACTAGGAAAAAATACTGCCCAGGAACCAACATGACTTCTGGGACTTGTCAGTTCCCTTGTTTGCCCATGGCCCATGAGGTCATTCATGTTTAAGTAACACATGGTATAGCGAGATAGTTGGTACTAAATATGTCCTACTTGCTAGGTGTTGTGGTAGGACCTAAATCCTGTGGTCTAATCTGCATATAAACCTAACAAGGTGCCCTGACCTCTGAGGCTCAGGGACATTAAGCCACATGCTTGAGGTCACAGGTTCTAATTAACAAACCAAGGCCTCCTTCCTGAAGCCCTCCACCTTGCACAGAAAACTCCCACTCTCTGGACTGTACTATGTTCCCAAGAATAGATAGAGGTCAGAGAGAAGAATGATATCTCTGGCCAATATAATGAGCAAAACTGCCTTCGTAACCTCGAAGCACGAAGCACGAACAACTGCTCTCATTTAATCCTCACCCAGGTGTTATCAACACCACTTCGCATACCAGAAAACCAGAGCTTAGAATTGAGTGAAGGTAAAGCCAGACTCAAACACAGGCCTGCCTGACTCCACACTGGGTGTTTCTTCTCCAGTCTAGTTACTTTTGTGTCTTTATGTTTAAAGACAGTGTGCACTCAAAGTTGGTGAGCCTGTCTGTTTTGTTGTTTAAGATATTTAAGTTGGGTGTGCCCCTCCTCTTATTCACTCTCATGGTGACTTTCACTGTGCATACACTGCAACTACAAATTCGCACAAGCACACACGCATGCACATAGACACACTTGCCTACATACCCCAACAATGCACATATGAAAAATAGTCACACATATGTGCATGCAACACACATGCGCATCCACACTGTGCCACCAACAATTCTTATGGGGACAGCTCATCATAGCCCCTTTCAGCACAGATGTAAAGGTCATCCTCTGGGCTTCATTGTTTTTATATATAGTTTTTCTTTTCTTACTATTTAAATTTGCCATTTAAACATTTCAGAGGAGCTGGGTGTTTTGGAGGCACATCTTTAATCCCAGGACTCGAGGCCAAGAAAGGAATATTGAACCCTTGCACTTCAAGACCAGCCTACACTGCATATCAAGAATTGCTTTTTTTTTAAAGCCCTAAAAACTTTATGAATAAATATCTCAGATGAGATTCTTTAATTATCATGGTGATGGCTATAATTTTAAAAGAAAAAGGTTGGGTCTGAGGATGTAGTTCAGTGACAGGATGCTTGGTTAGCATGAGTGAAGGGTCTGGGTTCAGTTCCTAGCACCAAAGTAGATACAAAGAGAGACAGACAGACAGATGTGGGGACAGAGAACAAGTATGACATAACAAGTGTCAATGATGGCATGGAAAAATTGGAACCCTTATACACTGCTCCGGAGGAATGGAAGTGATGCAACTGCTCTGAAAAATTAGCCTTGAAGTTCCTTCAATGATTAACCCTAGAGTTACCAGCCAATCAAGCAATTCCACTGCTAGATAACGCCAAGGAGACATGGATGCATGTCTACACAAAAACTTGTACACAGTCAAAGAGCCAGAGATTAAAATTGTACTAAGAGCCGGTCTTCTGTCCCACATTAGACAGCTAAAGTTATAATCACTGTGGGCCTCAGATCATCAGGGGTGTGAAGCAACTGGCTTTCTCACACATTGTTGGTAGAGTGTCAGAGAGCACAAGTACTTTAGAAAACTGTTGGGCAGTTTCTCATCAGTTTAAAGTTACTAGTCTAAGTTGGGCTTGATGTGCATGCTTTTAGTGTCAGCAGTCGGAATAAAGAGGCAGGCAGATCTCTGAATTTGACACCAGCCTGGTCAACAGAGTGAGTTCCAGGACATCCAAGGTTATCTAGAGAAACCCTGTCTTGAAAAACCAAAATAAAAGAGAGAAAGAACCAAAGAAAAGAAGAACCAAAGAGCAAAAGAATAAAAAAATGAAAGAAAGTTGTTAGTTTCCAATGTTACACATACATACTTACCCAAGAGACATGGAAACATGTGCTTTTGAAAAACCCTGTGCCTTGATCATACCATCCCTGAACTGATCCAGTCCAAATATCCATACAAGAATGTAGTTTTTAAATGATGCTATACTCAGTCCAATGGAAGAGCACTGAGCACTAAAATGAAACTAACCGCTGCTGGAAGGGTGTATCCATCCATGATGTATCCATCAAATACTATGCTGAGCACTGTAAGCTAGATTCAGTGGGGCACTTCCTACTCCATTCTCTGTTGCAGGAAACTGCAACATTTATGGTTAATGTACTGGTTACTTTTGTCAGGTCGACACAGACTAGAGTCACCTGGGAAGAAAGAACCTCAGTTGAGAATCTCCTCCATCAGGTTTACTTGCCGCATGAAACATTTTGTTAATGAGGCACGTGACTGTCCCGTGGGTGGCGCACTCCTGGGCCTGTGGTTCCAGACAAAGCAGACAAAAGCAAGCCATGGGGAGCAAGCCAGTAAGCAGCATACCTCCATGGCTTCTGTTTCAGTTTCTGCCTTGTGTTCCTGCTTTGACTTCCTCTGTGACAGACGGGGACCTGAAAAGGTAAACTGAAATAAACCCTTTCCTCCCCTAGTTGCTTTTGGTCATGGTTTTAGCACAGGAAGCAAAGATAACTAGAACTATGTGAGGTGGGGTGGGGTGTTCAAAAAAGTAGAAGCCTAAAAGGAGGATGGGGCAGGGAGCGAGAAATGTGATGGAATTTTCCGCAATGCTGGGCACAGTCTAACTCTTATGTGTGATGTGTGTATTTGTTGAAACTCATTGAATGGTGTAGTGAAGATTTGTGCTATACATACAGATTTTACCTTATGAAAACCACCCTAGTAACTTTGTCACAATGGTAATGTGTTTGAAATTCTCAACCTTTTTTGTTTTCTTTTTTAAATTTGAAAGTAGCACAGTTGAGTAATCACATTCAGGACGACAGGATCCAGGTTTCTCACTGTAGACTTAATACGGAGAGACTGAGTCTTGCAGTGTCAGTTCAGAATTTGGATTAAAGACAGCAACATGAAAGCCGGGCTTGGTAGTGCGTACCTTTAACTCCAGCGTTAGGGAGGCAGAGGCCGGCCTATGTGAGTACGAGGTCAGCCTGGTCTACAAAGAAAGATCCAACATGAATTCATGATTATGTTTTGTTGTTGTTCTGTCTCTATTTCTTAGGAAAGTGTAAATGAAAAAAATCACACTGGTAGAAGGGGACACTAAGTGATAAAATCTTGGTTCCAAATACTACTTCCCACTGAAAGTAAACACTGACATATATGTCAGTGTTTACATATATATAGACATATATATATGTCTCTCTCTATATATAGACATATATATATATGTCTATATATATATGGTTAGGACTGACATTAGCAAACTACAAGATGAACCTGGAAGATGCTGGGAAGGACTCAGGCTAAATCTAGAACAATGTTAACAAGCTATTAAATAATAGTATTGATAGATTACAACCCAGACAACAAAATAGGAAATCTGTAACTCTCTCTTTCTCGATTTCTCTCACGCACAAACACACACATATACGTACACGTAAGCTAGTGGATAAGAGAAATCTTTGCTGTTACTACTAGCAACCCCAATTGGTGAGTGATATAGTTAGAAAATCATCAATGGATGCCAAAACTCATGGATAGACTTTAGATGGGAAGGGCATATTTACATAATCTCAAAATATCTCCCATAAATACATATTTAAGTACCAAGGTGGGGGTAGTGACTCTACTGTGGAGAATCTGGGCAGATACCATCTCAACCAAATGCTCACATTTGACACCATCAGTAGTAAGTGAATCTCCGTCATGTTTCATGATGGAGGTTGAAAAACGTTGAGTAACACTCAACCCAAATTTAACTAGGAGGACATACTGGACAAATGCAATTGGAGGAATACATTATGGAAGAATTGATCCTCAAGTTTATTTATTTAATTTAATTAATTTTTTTTAAAGAGACTGGATCTCACTATGTAACCTTGGCTGGCTTGGAACTCCCTAGACAGAACAGGCTGGCTTTAAAGCGATCCCCCTGCCTCTGCTAGGATTGCTAGGATTAAAGACACTGCAGGACCATACACTGGCCTGGTTTAAAAACATGGTAAGAACAAGGAAGACAAAGACCAAGGAACTGTTGAGATTACAAAGAAGGGTGACGCCATATCACAGCTGTTCGTGATTCAAGACCTCATCCTTGATTAAAACAGCTACAAAGGAAGCCATTAGGATAACTGACAAAATCTGATTCTGTTAACCTCTCCGAGGTTATATAACAGAATGTCCTAGTTTTTAGGAAAGTAGAACTAAGCTGGTTAGCCATAGAGAAGTATAATGTTACCAACCTGTTTTCAGACGTCTCAGATAATAGTTTCTATCTATCTGGCAATGTCTGCATCGAGCACATCTATCTGTTGTCTACATATGGATCTATTTTTTGTCTCTCTGTAGAGAGAAAGCACATGCAGCAGAGTGTAATCAGCCAGTCTGGGGTTATGAAGGAGGACTTCATCTGATTCTCAATAACTTTCTCTAAGTTTGGAATTACTTCAAAATACAAAGTCACCCAACAGTGATGGAAAAGCTGCTAGGATAATATTCCCTGTGGGTCAGCCAAGCTCCTGCTCATGTTATGAGCAAGGCCACCGGGAGCTTTTGCCCTAGACTACCTTTTCAAGAACGGCTCTATAAGGAAGAGTACTGGAGGATAGAGATTACATTCCTTTCTGGAGCAAAAGGCAGGTTGGTTTTCTGTTGAGTGAGTATAATGATATAATTTCTCCCTCTGGGTGGGCATGTTGGGATTCCTCAGTTTTGATGTACACCTACTTCGTGCATAGGATCTACCTGAACACCTCTGTGTTATTCTTGGGAGCAACAGGGACTGAGGCAATGTCACGCTTTATGCAATGTGGTGTGCCAAGAACAATCTAATGCTCTTTGTTGCTAACCCAGGCGTTTTGTGTCTGCTGCCAGCATCCCTGACGCTAATGGATATATTAACTGCGAGCAGGGGAAGTCTTGAAACTTCTCTTAAAAACAGGACATGTAAGAGGGAAAACAGTTGGTCTAGGGACACAGTTCTTTGAGCTGAAAAAGTGCTGCCATGTAAGCCCAAGGACCTGAGTTCAATCCCTCGGTGTCCTGTAAAAAAGCTGAGTGCTTATCATAACAATACTATGCTGGGCGTGGCGGCACACGTCTTTAATCCTAGTGGTCCATGGCAAAAAGGCAGGTGGATCTCTGAGTTCAAGACCATCCTGGTCTACATAGAGAATTCCTGGTCAGCCAAGCCTACACAGTAAGACCCTGTCTCTATAAAGCAAAAAATTATTTTAAAAAATTCAGGATTTCTTATTAAAAACTCCAGCTGGAGCTGAAGACAGGTGGTCCCTGGGGTTCACTGTCCAGTCTAATGGGTGAGTTCCAGGCCGGCAGGAGAGCCTGCTTCAGAAAAATGGACAGTGTCTAAAGACTGACATCTGAGTTGACCATTGACCTACACACACACACACACACACACACACACACACACACACACACACACACACACACACACAGTCAGCCAATTTGATAGTTTGTGGATACATATTTGCTGTGTGAACTTTTCCTGGAAAAAGACATGAACAAATGTGAATTTACCCCGTATCTGCACCAGTGACAGACCAAAGAAACGATTCCATCTGAGCCCACTTTTGTAAATCAGTGAGTTTTACTTGTCAGTCGGGCTTACTTATAGCAGCACAAGCAGGGGTTACTCAGAGGCGCGTGGGTGACCCCAAGTCATTTCTACACTAAAAGTCTTACTCTCACACCGGCGATGATCTAACAGGGGCACAGATGGCTTCTCCCTCTTCAGTCTAGAGGGCAGAGGAGTTCAGAGAGGAGTCTAGAAAACAATGGAGAGCTGGTAACAAATAAGAGGGAAAAAGAAGGGTAGAAACAGAGGCTCAACCATCGTCAAGAAGCAAAGGTCTGAGCAGCCCGACATCAATAATAGAATCGGACATGTGGCATCAACGGCATCAATGACAATATTGCTCAGTGGGCGGGGTTTCCTGTTTAGTTCTTGTCATACGTGTTTCTATTAATCGGAGACCCAGAAGAAGTGGCTCAACTAGTGGCAGGCTAGTCATGCCTAGAGAATGTGGCGTTAGGAGTGTTTTTCTCAAGAAGCAGGTAACTGTGATGGTGTCGAGCTAGAGCATAAGTGTTGGCACCTTCCCATTGATCCTACAAAGACCAAGCTTCTGCCTTGCTACTTTGTTAAGTTATGTATTTTTGAAGCAGGGTCTCACTGTAGAGTCCCAGCTGGCCAGAAACTCACAGAGACTGCCTTTGCCTCCTGAGTGCTGGGATCAAAGCTGTGTGCCACCACGCCCAGCCATTTATTGAAACATTCTGTGGTCAAGGCTGGCCTAAACCTTGTGAGCCTCCTGCCTCATCCTCCATGGTGCTAGAATTACAAGCAGGTGCCACCATCCGTGGCTTGAAATGGTCTTATTTCTGTGCTGGCAGTAAGCTTTCATGAAACCCTTTTGCAGGCATGTCCAACCTTTTGACAGTGAGATATACTGTTGCCATCTACAAAGTTCATGTCTTTTTTTTAAAAGACACATACACACCGTGTAATGTTTTAAGTAAGTTTACATCTTATGTTGGGTTATGTTCATAATCATCCTTGAGCACATGTGGCCCACAGGTGGTAAGTTGGATAAGCTACAAATGCTCCTCAAAATTTGCTCATTAAAATCCTTGCTCCCGGGGTGAAGGATTCAGAAAGCATTTGAGGGAGGACAAGAGATGTCTTAGACAATTTTCTATAGTAATAGCAAAATCCCTGAACATTTTGTGGAGAAAGGAGACTTACTTAACTTCCACTTTTGGAACCTGGAAGTCCATACAGTATTGCATTGGCTCTAGTTAGAGCCTGTCTGGCTGCATTACAATATGGCAGATGGCGTCAGTGTGGAGTGTAAAAGGAAGCGATCACATGGTGAGGCAGGAAGCTGGAGGCCAAGATGAGTCTCGAATTTTCTATAATTACTCACTTTCAGGGCCAGAGAGTTGGCTCAGTAGGTGAAGGCATTTGCTATACATGCCTGATGCCCTGAGTTTTATTCCCAGAACTCACATAAAGGTGAAAGGAGAGAACAGCTCCACAGAGTTGTCTTCTGACCTCCATATATGAACTGTGGTACAGGCATATATGCATGCTCACATACATATGTAAATACACAATGATAATACACTGTAAAAATTAAAAAAAAAAACCACCTCACTTTCATGAGGACTCGTTTACTTTGCAAGACCAGCATTAGTTTCTTCCAAGGACTCTGCACCCGATGACCTGATTTCCTCTCAGTGACGTCCAGCTCTCCCAGGTTATACTACCTCCCAGTGCTGCCACATTGAGGACCACGATTCTGCTGCATGAGGCTTTGGGGACTCATGAGATCCAAACATTCAACGCACAGCAATGCACAGCCCCTTCAAGAAGGCACAAGGATGAGTCCAGGACAACCAAAGCTGCACAGAGAAACCCTGTCTCAAAAAACAAAAACAAAAAACAAAAAAAAAACCCAAACCTGAAAACCAAACAAAAGAGAAGGCTCAGAGAACAACCTTCCTTAATAACATCTGAGGTTAAAGTGGGTTTCTAGAGACACAGGTCCTCATTAGACACTGAGTTCACCAATCCTGCTATCATGTCATCTCCCCATTCCTGCCTTTCCCCCTCTTTAAGACAGGGTCTCACTGTGTAGCCCTGACCAGCCTGTAACTCCTTATATAGACTAGGCTAGCCTCAAGATCACAGTGGCTACCTCTCCCTCCTGAATGCTGGGCTTAAATGCATGTGTCACCACGCCTTGCTTGCTTTTTTATTATTGTTGTTTTGTTTTTAAATAATTCTTTCTTAACATAGTTGTTTGTTTTATATATTTTTCAAGAATTCTATCTTTTCGAAAATCTGGCTTTGTCTACAGAATAGCTGCTCTAACATGAACCACTTGGCCTTTACCAAAAGTAGACTTGGTTGATTTTCTTTCCCTAAAGAATGCATTTGAGCCAGGCATTGTGGTTCATGCCTTTAATCCCAGCACTTGGGAGTTAGTGGCAGGCAGATCTCTGAGTTTGAAGCCAGTCTGGTCTACAAATCAAGTTACAGGACAACCAGGGATACACAGAAACCCTTACTTGAAAAAACAAAAACAAACAAACAAAAATAATTGAAAGAATTGTATTAGAAAATGCAGTCAGAATGGCTCAGCCAATAAAGTTAGTTGCCACCAAGGTTGATGAGCTGAATTCAATTCTTGGGACCCACATGGTGGAAGGAGGAAACCTAATTCTATAAATTGTCTTCTGACTTGCACACATGTGCTGTAGCAAGCACAGGCAGAGGTGGGCACACATGCACACGTGTGCACACTCTTACATAACAAAACAGCATTTCATAGAATTAATTTGAGGAAGCGTTGTCTATAAAGATCCCAGGCAACTAAGGAAATAAGATCAAATTAACAGAGATAAGATAGTTTACAGTTAAAAAAAAAAAGGCTTTGAAGGGAAGATAACGGAAATGGATTTGAGAACTGCACAGGGCATGGAGGTGCACACCTATGGTCCCGGCACTCAGGAGGTGGAAGCAGAAGAATCATTCTCCAAAACCAACCAAGGAAACAAAACTAACCCAGTGCTTCTCCTCTGTCTTCCAAGGAGCAAACTGTAGGGAAAGGTGTTTGTTTCTCTTTATTTCTTGTTCTCAACAGTTAGGAACACAGCCCTGAATGACTTAATGCCTCTTAATGTACTGGGCAGTGAGAGCCATCAATCACTTCAACCTTCCCAAGCATGTTCCTATTGTCAAGTATTGTTTATCTTCACAGTTAAGTAAAAACCAACATTTCTTTAGGAGAACTAAGGTCTATGATTTTGTGTGATGTCACCAAGTTCAAAGGTTAGGCATGAGCTACAGAAGGCCTACAAAGAGAAGAAAATGACAGACATGACAAGGAATAGAGTGCTTGCTTATTGTGTACAAGGCCCGAAGTTCAAACACCCAATACCCTCCCGCCCCCTGCCACAGTTTCAAAGCCAGCCTGCCTTGCCTACCACAGTGGGTTCTAGGCTAGCCACTGGCCTTTGGCAAGACCCTCTCTCAAAAAATAAAACAAGCAAAACATGACCAAGAGAATCAGACTACAGCTTTTTATTTTTAATCAGCAAGGGGATAAAACTAATCATTTGATACTAGAATCTCATGTATGGTCAGCATAGAGTCAGCCTACCCTGAGAACTGTTATAATTATAACACAAATTTATAAAAGCAAAATAAAACTAAGACCAGAAACATAAAACTTGAAGTAAAATGTTTCTTTTTTAAAAAGTTACAGAATGTGTTACATTATTATCATGAATTTTTTTCTGTCAAGTAAATTTTACTGTATCTTATTTCTCTAGGGATCAGAAAGCTGTGTGCCATGTTGGCATGTGGAAGGCGAGCAAAGCTGAGGAGCCAGCTCCCTCAGATTGAGCAGCCCCACTGTGCTGTGAACACTAACTTAGGTAAGATTTTTATGATAGTCTATATCCAGCCAGCCGCTAATATCACGTGCGATGCTAAGTTCTGGCTGCCCCCTCTTATCTGGTTTCCTATCTGGGACTATAAAAATGAAATCCTTTTATAACAAACAGAAAATAAAAAAGCTTTTATTTGTTGATGTAACTTTGGACAGGTAAAGGCGTGAAAGAAATGTGTCTTTCTGGTGACTGGCAACTCAGAGCCTAAATGGAGCCAGAATTTCCTAAAGGGCAAATCTGACTTTTTTTTTTAATTCCAATTTTCAATGTACTTCCTCAAAACCATTCTCCCATTGCTTATTCTTTTTATTGTCAAGCTGTCAAAATAGCAACTTCCTGCTTAGGTTATTTTTATATGAATGCATAAAGTGCTTTTTATTAGATTTACTTTGGGTTGAATTAGATGGCATCTTTTAGAGGGAGCGCATCATTCATACAATGGCGTGGAGGTTGACCTGGGGGCATCCTCCTGAGAGGGCGGCTTCCTGATGCTGGGTCATCTTTTGTTCCCTCAAGGCAATGTTAGACCTGCACAGCCTCCACCGTGCTCTCTGCCTGGGCCTCGCTCACCTCAGCAGCGGGCTTGCTGCTGCCTTACCAAGTCTCTGTTCCTACTATACGGGCAGCGTACTTGAGGAAAATAAAACAACAGCAAGAGGGCTGGGCCACATGCCATCTCCAACCCTAGCATTCCACAGAGGTCAGATCTTTAAAGATGGGGGTGTAGATAGAACTGTCTGACACATATGGTCTACTGTCAAAGAGGTCATCTGGTGCTCATCTCACAAATGGGGCAGAATTAAAGTCGGGAGGAGTGAGATGGGGGAAGGGGAATGCATATGCAGAAATTACCATAAATGCTGATAGCTGTTGCTTTTTTTTTTTTCATCCATAAATTCTGGTTAGGACTAGATTCTGTGTCACAAACTTTGAGGAAATTGCTAGAAAAGAAATCACCTATGACCCGCATTCTGTTGGCTAGGCTTGCTACTAATGGAGAAGGCACGGGCTTTGCTCAACACCTCATATTTTTTTAGAACTGCAGTTACTCTCGCATCTGCCAGCACCAGAGGAAATTGATGGTAACCAATTGTCTAGGTGCTTTTGTTAGTGCCTCTTTTCTGCTGTGCTGGGCTACACAATTACCAGAGCCCTTGAGAATGCTTATTGTCAATAGGAGTAATTTCACATCCCATCCATTTAGTGAAAAGATGTGAAAATTGATCTCCCGTTCTGTGGTGAGACTGGAACCAGAGCTCAGGCTGCTAACGCCTTGAAAATAAATATGTGCCCATCACTGTTTTCATTAGGTATCGCTGTCACCCAGCCTCTAGGGAAATGAACTCAAGTCCAGCTGTCTTTCTGTGCAAGTTCAGATGTGTTCCCAATCTAGTGGAGTAAGCTGTCACTTTCATTTATTGTTAAATTTTGTAGTGGTGGTTGTAAGGGTTGGCAGCCCTGAGGAGAGTGATTCTCTGCTTTACCCACAGACAGGAGAACAACGTAATTTGACACTGACTGCCAAGGAGGTCCTTCCAATTCAGCTTATTGTCTGAGACTTTTTTTTTATTTGGTTTCAAAAGTCTCTTCAAAAGGGCAGCAAAATTAGCCTTAAATAGTATTTCTTGGATCGCCTTTAACAGTGGAGATAAGAAGGAAGCGTCTAGTCTTGACAGAAGTTTCTTTACAACTTGTTTTTATCTCGCCAGAATAAGCAAGGGACTTCAAAATGTGTTTTCATTACAACTGAGGAGCAAGTTATAGCTGATATCTTCCTCAGAGAAAGCAATCTGCAGCCTGTATTATTATGTCTCTCTTGCTTTCTTCTTCTTGCAAAGCAAAGAGTAGGTTTTGTTTGGCTTTTGTTTTTTTTTTTTTTTTTTCAAGAGGGCTCCTGTTTCAATTAGCACAGCGTGTCAACAAGAATTTGCATTTCCAGGATCCGGATGGATAAAAACTGCTCTTCCAGAAGACCAAAGTTCAGTTGCCAGCACCCACCTGGAAACACAACTGCCTGAAACTCCAATTCCCAGGACCTGATACCCTCTCCAGGCCCTACAGGCACCCGCACATGCATGGCATAAACAGACAGGGATGACACACTCCTGCACACACATGTACCAACACATTTTTAATAATTGCACTCCCAGAAGTTCTATCTTCCACGGCAAGGAACCAGACTTTTTTATAAAATGACTTTTGTATACAAAGAACTGCAGTCAAGATGAAAATCTGTAACCTAAAAATGAACTTTGGAAACAGAAGGTAAAATAAAGCCAGAACAACTGTTATTTTCTGTTTTCTTTCTTGACAGGTGACATTAAGCTGACTTTGAGCTACAGACATGACATCATCCATGGGGTACACCCAGTGCCAAACATACTGCATTCTTTTGATCAAAACGGAGGGTTTGTGCAGACATAGAGACAGAGGCTGGCGAACTCCGGGGCTGGCCTAAGTCTGCAGACAAACAGGTCAAAGCACATTGGAGTTACACAACTCCTGCACATGCCCAGCCTCCTCCCTCGGGCCAGCTGGAGAGTTTACATTTGTCAATTGCTTCCTTCAGGGCCTGGCTCAAGACTCACTTCCTGCAGGAGCTGGTCTTTTCCTAACCCGCCCCCCTCAGCCAGCCCTGCTGCACATCTGCTTAGGACTCATCTCAACACTGCTGTGTTCTGCCAGGCCCTCTGTCTGCATTTTCCCTCACTCTCAGTTTCTTGTTTGCCTCTATATTTTGGCTTAAGGGGGGGAGGGGGAGGAATATCTTATACTTGGACAAGTAACAGAACGTATCTTGATCATATCCACCCCTAACTCCCTCCCATTGTCCCCCATCATGTCCCCTCCTCATTTTTTCCCCTTTATTTAATAACCCGCTGGGTCTAATTAGTGCTGCCTGTTGGAATCTGAGCTGACTGGTCTGCTTGGTCTTGTGAGGGTCTTGTGCAGGTATGCTAGCTGCACTGAGGTCATGACTCCAATGGCCACACCATGTTCAGAAGACACCATAGCCCAGCACAGCCCTCCTGTGCCCTGGCTCATTCATTCTTTGAGATTCCTCTTCTGAGATGTTCCCTGAGCCCATTTAGAGGTCGCATTTAGGGCTGAGCTCTCCATAGTCACTTAGACTTAGCATGGGCCCAGTTGCGGCTCTGCCTTGACTGCCTGCCCCTCCCCCTCCCCACCACACAAAGAAGCTTCTCTGGCCAAGGCTGAGGGCAGCACTAACCTACGTGCACACCTGACTATTTAAGAAGGCGGTTTGACAACGTGTCGGAGCAGACCGACAACGGCAGCGTTCCCTTGTAGAGCCCATGACCTCCTCACCCATGGGCTGTTGACTACAATTACAGGACCAGGCATGATTCCGAAGGTCTCCTCTCTGAGCTGATCTCCCATTCCTCTGGAGCATATCCGTAGTGCCCAAATATAGAGCGAAAGCGGATCCTAGGCTGTCAGTCAAAGAGAAATGTTTCGCAGTCATTGTGTTAGGGTGGGTCCTGCCTTTGTCTCTGGTCCTGGAAACCAGACTCACTGCTTACTCATCACAGGGTTCTCCAGTCTGCTCTGATGATGGCATTGTTGACATGCTACCTGGCTGTGATCCAGAAACACATCCCAAGTCTCTCCTCAGTGACTTATGTGGAGTCGTCCTTCCATCCCCCATCTTTTGTCGCTGGTGGTTGGTTTCTGTTTGTTTTGAGGCTTCACCCTGCAGCCTAGGCTCGCCCGGAACGTGCTATGAGGCGCAAGATGTCTTTGAACTCTCTATCTTTCTGCTTCAGCTGCTTGAGTGCTAGGGTTACAGGTGTGAACCATCACGTTTGTCCAGATTTTATTATTTGAAGATTATTTTATTTTCTCTGGGAAGGGTAAGCGTGAGAGAAAAACAAACAAACATCTATGCATGCAAACGTGTCAGTTAGGGGGCAGAAAGTCCAAGACACACGGTAGCTGATAAAACAAATAGTCAGAGATGGTGAGGGGAAAATCAGAGCAAATATCCTGAATCCAAACCGATTTGAAGAATAGCCAAAGGTATAGCTAAAATACCTCAGAAACAGAGTCATCATCCTAAGCCAGATATATTGCTGCTCCTCTGTAATCCCAGCATTTGAGTCTCAGAGATCGGAGGATCAAGGCCATCCTTGGCTGTACGGCAAGTTCGGGGCCAGCCTAGACTACATGAGACCCTGTCTCAAAAAGAAAGAAAAAGTTGTGATTCTAAACCTGGGCCCACATGTTCTTAGGGGGTAAATGCTGGAGAACTCTAACGCCATAGGATAAACACGGCAGGGTTTGTGTTGTTATTTCCCTGAAATGTCTATTTGACTAAGCATGTCATGAGTTTTTCAGTTGTAAGTGAACTAACTTACATATACACCCAGCATACATACATATATGGGCGCACATTCAGCCCCTTTCATGCTTTCTCTTTGTGCTCATGTATCCACTGTATTATTTATGTATGTATGTGTACATGTGTGTTTGTGCATGAGAGCCTGTGTGTATGTGTAGAAGCTAGAGGCTGATGTTGGTTAAAAACTCTCAATTGCTTCTTCACCTGAGTTTTTTGAGGCAGGGTCTCTCTCTCTCTCTCTCTCTCTCTCTCTCTCTCTCTCTCTCTCTCTCTCTCTCTCTCTCTCTCTCTCTCTCTCTCACTGAACCTGGAGCTCACTGATCAGCTAGACTGGCTGTCAGGGACCCTCCAGGCTCTGTCTCCTCAGCATGGGGATTACAGACTCTCATTGCCATAATCAGCTTTTTATGTGGGTGCTAGGGATCCAAAGTCAAGCCTCTATGCTTTCATGGCAAGCACTTAACTTACTGAGCCATCTCCCCAGCTCCCCATAGGCTAGTTTTCCAAAAAGCTCAAGCTTTGCTTGAGACGTGCACCAGTGTCTTAGGTAGGGTTTCTGTTGCTGTGAAGAGACACCGTGACCACGGCAACTCTTACAAAGGAAAAGAACTGGGGACATGCCTACAGTTTCAGAGGTTCAGTCCTTAATGGTCATGGTGGGAAGCATGGTGGCAGGCAGGCAGACTTGGTGCTGGAGAAGGAGCTGAGACTTCTACCTCTTGTTTCCCAGGCAGCAGGAAAAAGACTGGGCCACTAGGAATTTAGGAGACCTCAAAGCTTGCTCCGAAGTCATGCGTCTCCTCCTACAAAGCCACACCTGTACCCAGGCTGTTCAGAGGGTCAGCTCTCTGTGTTGCTGCATGTCTTAAAATTTCAAATTTCACCTTCATGAAGATCTCGCTTCAGGGAGCAGAAGGCCCTGAATTGTCAGACTAGGAAGCTGCAATAGAACCAGTCATTGGTGTCGTTACCTTTTATTCACCTCGGTGGGGTGGGTTCCCTAAAACACGATATGGAGAAATGAAAAAGGACTGAAGAACATACAGGAAAACCGGCATGAAGAATACCCCATCCCTGACAGCATTAAAGGTTCCTCTGGGTCAATGACCTGGCCTGTGTATGCTTGATCTGTGACAGGATGTTGTGCCCCCCTAAAGCTGAGGTCACACCGGAATGGAGTGTGGCAGATGCTGTAGGGTTCCTTCCTCCTTCTCTGCCTCTGCTGCACAGCTACCAGACTCTCCGTTGCCAGCACCTCCATTTCCTTGCCTGAAGGTTACTCCGGCTACTGCTTGATAGGGCAGACCAGAGAGCCTGAATGTCACTCCCCTGAGAGCCCTTAGCCACTGATCAGCAGGAATGAGGAAATGCCCCTCGCCTTCAAATGGTGCCCCCCTCCTGTGTACTTGGTGTTAGCTCTCAGACTTGCCTAAGCAGGTTAGGCTTTACTGTTTATTTTCCTGTACCTTCACACCATAAGCTATTTGCACTTGAACACTTATTTCAGAGTTAACCTCTCTGAATTTAACCAAGATGGGTTCCCTCAGGTAAAGTCTCAGGATCTGTCCTTAAAACACGGAGGTCTTAATTGTTGGGATGTGAAATGTTCCCCCATTGGCTCATCCCCAGTGTGCAGTGCTGTTTTGGGGAGCTGTGGAAACAGTTGGATGCTGGGCTTAGCTAGCAGACATAGAGTGTTCATGTAGTTATGATTTAATTAGGGTTTGGTTGACTTAGCCTGGGCTCAGCAGCTAAGAGTGCTCATTTGGTGCCAGGTGGTGGTAACACACGCCTTTAATTCCAGCACTAGGAAGGCAGAGGCGGGTGGATCTCTGAGTTCAAGGCCAGCCTGGTCTACAGAGTGAGTAGAGCCAGAACAGCCAAGGCTACACAGAGAAATCTGTCTTGAAAAACCAAAAAGAAAAAAAGTGAGAGGGGAAAGAAAGAAAGAAAAAAGAGTGTTCACTTCTCCTGCAAAGACCCAAGTTCAGTTCCTAGCACTAACGTTGGGCAGCTTGAAACCATCTATAGCTCCAGCATCACATGGACTCCATACCTCTGATTTCCGAGGACACCTGCATGCCCCTGACCATACCCACTCACAGCCATGTACACATACACATAATTAGAAATAATAAGACCAAAACTTTAAAATAGACCCCAAAGTCAAATATCTGAGCTCTTAGTTCTGAGCTAATGAATACGAAGACAGAAATGTATGTTTATAGCCAAGGCATAAAGGGAATAATCAAAGCTCAGGAACACTGTTTCAGAATAACACACATGCTTCCAGCAATGTTCCATTCAACGGTTCCCCACTATTGACACGTGACATGCGAGCCTCGCTGTTGGTTGTTGTCACGGTGTATTCCAGTGCTGGGCGTCACGGAAGAGCCTCACATGAGATCTGCAAGCTTCCTTGATATACAACCCTACCCTTGAGCCCTACTCCTTGAACTTGACTCAGACCATCTCCCAGTCTCCATTCGTGCTGAAGCGGCCGGTAATGGGAACTGCTAGCATCACCACCCCTGCTGGCTCTCTTTGGTGCCCTCCATCCATCTGAGAAGAGAGTAGGGTGGAGGAAAAAAAGACTCGTGACTCATTGATTTCAAAGCTGTTGCTTTCGCTGCAGTTTTGCAGGTTTTTTTGGACGAGGTTTTCTGTTTACATGCTGCCTACTGACATTCTTTTTATACCCCAGGGTTATATGTTTACAGGCCTGTTGGAAAACTTCACACTACTATTTTCTGCACCTCAGTTGTTTTGAATGGTTTGAAAGTGACATGATATGAACACCACACACACACACACATACACACACACACACACACACACACACACAGGAAAATGTATCTAGATTCAATTAATTCAGCCAGTGCTATTAAAAACAATCATATTGTTTGACCCATCCCTATAACGAGAGCCTTTCACAATAGTTGTGTTTCCCTGGCTCCATCTTTGGGGATTGCCTTTGGGCCATTTCCGAAGCAATGTGTTTCTAGGGGTTCTCTTGGGAATGGTGCTGGGTTCTGTGGCGTCAGAGCTCCATTATCTGTAGGAGCACAGGAAGGAATTTTACAGTAATTTTGCTACAGTGAAACATTTGCCTGGAGGCCAAAATCGAAAATAGCAGCTGGAAGGACATTTGGAAAGGGCGGAGGGGGTGCAGGAGAGGTGGAGAGGGAGAACCGTTCACATTTGGATGAAACACTCACTACAAGGCAGAATGAGACAGGGCTGGCGTGGCCTAGCCTTGAAACTATCCCAAATTCAATTCTCCTCGGACTTGGCTCTCATAGCCAGTGATTTCAGTGCTGTGAGTGGCGGCCAGGGTCAGCACCAGCTCTCAGTAATGAACAGCGAGCACCGAGGCTCTTGGATGCTGACCAGCAGCATGCTGCCCTCCTCCCAACTGTTTCTCCAGCTCAAGTCCTCCCCAAATGCAGACCAGCTTCTCTGAGTCACTAAGCCCTGAATGACTAATCTCAAGCCCCTGAAGACTGGGGAAGAGACATTCCACCTTGATCAGGAAGTGTGGTTACAATAAAGGACCCAAATACTAGAAGGCTCTGGCAAGAGCGTAAGCGAAACAAACAAAAGAAGATAGCCCAAGAATAGAAACATCTACAGAGTCAAGATCTGAGGGACTGTGGCTGGGCACTGTGGCGCACACCTTTGTTCCCAGTGCTCGGGAGGCAGAGGCAGTCGGGTCTCTGTGAGTTTAAGGCCAGCACAGTCTACAAATAGGGGATAACCAGGGCTGTTATGCAGAGTAAACGGGTCTTGAAAAGCAAGCAAAAACAAAAACCTGAAGGACTGTGGGAGCCAGTGTCCAAAGATGGCCCCAGTGGTCAGGGATGAACAGCTAATCCCTCGCAAAAGTATTCCTTTTGAGTCTGTTGCCTTGAGACTTACTCAAAACTAATAGAATATAGCTGAAGGGACACTGGCTTCTGAGGTCATTAGAGACCTTGCAGTCTCTGAGACTCCAAGTTACAGTCTCTGGCTCTGGGGACGCTACAGCCAAAAGCCAGCTAACCAAATTGTGAACAATCCAAGGAGCATGGAGAGGCATGGAGTTACAGTTGGCAGCCTAAGCGTGTGTGCTATTGGCAGCCAGCTTCAGCTGTCCTCAGGTGCCATCTAACTACAACCATGAGATAGCCCAAGAAAACTGGTTGAGCCAGGAACATTCAGAATCAGGAGAGATGAGAATTATTTTAAGCCACTAAGTAGCTGAAATAGAGGCCATATAATGGAGGTCCACAATGCATACCCGTGATCGGATGTGCCTTGGATGGAGTCGTTGGGTAAGGTTTTGTTTACTTGCCTGTTCACTTACTCGGCAAACATCTGTAGGCTATGTGTGTCAGGCCTTGCACTGGTCTCTAGGAGCAGAGCAGAGCGGTGGGCAAACTAGTTACAGTCCCCGAAACTTGTAGTCTAGTGCTGAGAGGTGATCATAAATAATTGTAATCTTATGAATTATGTTGTCTTATAATTGAAGAGAAGGAGAAGGAAGAGCGGGTGGGGAGAGAAAGGAGAAAAGGAAGAAGAGGAGAGGGGTGTGTTCTGAGGGAGAAGAGGGAGGGCAGAACCTACCTAGCCTGAGTAATCAGCAACTGTCCCGCTGAGCAGGTGAGCTGTAAGTGCAAGACGAAGCTGGTGTGCTAGGGTGGCAGATGCTATGGGCTCTTAGAACAAGGGGGACATTAGAGAAATACTGAAGTGAGATGGAGCTTGGGCTGCTGAGATGGAGCTTGGGCTGCTGAGATGGAGCTTGGGCTGCTGAGATGGAGCTTGGGCTGCTGAGATGGAGCTTGGGATGCTGAGACGGAGCTTGGGCTCCTGAGATGGAGCTTGGGCTGCTGAGATGGAGCTTGGGATGCTGAGATGGAGCTTGGGATGCTGAGATGGAGCTTGGGATGCTGAGATGGAGCTTGGGATGCTGAGATGGAGCTTGGGATGCGGGTGGGACTGAGAGAACCATTATGGTTGTGCTGAAGGGATCTAGGGGAGGGGGCAGGAGAAGAAGAACCAGGGCAGGGTAGCCATGCTTGTCTGCTGCAGTGAGGGGTAGGTTTGGAATTTCTCCTACACGCAAAGGGAAACTGGTTAAAAAAAAGCTTTCACATGGAGGAGTGACACAGTCCAATTTACATTTTGAAAAGGTCACTTGGGCTGCCTGGTGGAGGACTGTTGCAAATGGGGCAAGAGAGGACTCTGAGAAGCCAGCATCTAGGCTCAGTGGTGGAGGGAGGTGTCCGCTGCCCCAGCTGCAGCCCCTGGTGTCATCGGGGCCATTGCTTCTCAAATAGACCGTTTGTTCTAAGGCGGGTAGCCGCCGGATGTACTCCTGATTGATGGCAAATGCCACGGGCCCATAAATTCACACCTGGAGGATCTCTAAATTGTTTCTGCGATGCCATGCCACCCTTGCTCTGGCTTGATAGATGAGCAGTGATTACTGTGAACTGAGCCTGGTAAGACTGTCTGCCAGGAGTGCTAGCCTACTTCCTCACTATCCTACGCCAAGCCTCCCTCAGTCTACACAGGCTACAGCATAACAGTCTACACCACAGTGGGTGAGGGGCTGTAGGCACACCCCATCCTCACTCCTGCTCTACCCCTACCCCAACTCTGAGCCAGCAGCAAACTCTGCACACGGGGACATGTGACATCTGAAAGTGCCAATCCATCTGGGTGACCAGATTTACTGCCTTGATGAAGCTGTTTTTCCTGACCAAGTTGGCTATTGTCACCGGCAGATACCAGGGTCCTTGTGCTGCTGTTAAATTAGTTGTGAATAAAAGGGAGCCCGAGTAACTAAAGCCTGCAGTCCCAATAGGTGAGGGAAAAACCTGTCAATAGTAATTATTCCCTGGGATCGTCATTACAAAGGTATTTAGTGCGGCATGTCTCCTTCCCTCTGACGTGCTCAGTATTTATAGATTGTATTTTCAGAGACTCGACAGGCACAGCTCTGACGAAGGCCTCTGCGAATACAGAGCCAGCCCGGGGTGTGAGGCAGGCACTGAACTGAGTGTGCTAGCGAACGGCACCCATTGATGTGCTCAACTTCACCTTAAGCAGACTTCTCCAGGTTTTCCACCATCCAGTTGTGGGCAGAGGGAGAAAGGTGGATGGTAGAGAAGACCAGCCAGGGGTGGAGATGAGGGAGGGGAGGTCAAGGCTGACTTCCAGATTCATGGCTGCTAGAGGCTGGATGTTGGGAGGAGAAAGGGTCATAGCCCAGCCTTCTTTTAAACTGTCTGTCTGCCTGCCTGTCTGTCTGTCCACCCGTCCATTCCCGTGTGTGTGTATGTATGTATGTGTGTAAGGGTGCACATCTGTGTATGCCCAGAAGAAAGCCTCAGGTATCATTCCTTAAGTGTTGTCCACTTTTTGTTTGTGAGATGGTGATCTCTCACTGGTCTAGAGCTGACTGATTGGCCAGCAAGCCCCAAGGATCCATTTGTCTCTGCCTCCCCAACTCTAGCAATATAAGGAGGGCCACCATGCAGACCTTCCTTAAGGTGCTGATTCTGGGGAAGGAATACAGACCTCACTGACTGAACTATCTTCCCAGCTTTCCTTTAAATTTTGAGACAGGAGCTCACTAAGTTGTCCTGGCTATCTTGAACTTGTGATCCATCCTCCTGCCCCTGTGTCTTGAGCAGCTGGGATTACAAGGCTACATGACAAATTGTGTCTTGAAGTCATGCTCTGAGTTCTTTAGCCTCATCACTGCCTTCACTTGTCCCCTGGACACCAGCTGTATTTGTTGACTATAAGCCCCTGAAGAAAACATTCTCTCAATGCTGGCTTACTCATGGACCAAACTGTGACGGGGTGGGGGTGGGGGGCCTATTGCCTCTTCAGGGATCTCAGCCACGCCCTCTTATTTATGTACTGGTTGTGGCTGCCTTTGTATTATAGGAGGAGTGAGACACTGAACACTGTGTGGCCTACAAAATCCTAAATACTTACTATCTGGGCCTTTATAGCAAAACTTTGTCACCCTCTTCTCCATTTAGTGGCCTTGGGGCAATAAAGCCTACCTACTATTTGCCTAAAAATTTAAACGTTGTCAATGAAGCCAACGACTGGGTGAAGAACACCTTTGTTCTCTTTTAGCCTGACAAACATTCATTCATATGTGGTTTAAAAAATATGTTCGAAGCTATGATTTCATACGATTAAAAGGTGACAAAATATTGAAGACAATGTAACAATTATTGTGAATGTCTGCATGCTGTGTTAACAGATCCATGCTAAATAATGAAAGTGACACATATTGAAGAGCTATTGTATGTCTATTTTACACAGTTTTTCTTGTCTTCTTATTGACAAACCTGGCAATTATGTTATTAGAGTCTACATTTTCATATAATGTACATTTAATTATTAGTGATAAAGTATCAAAGATAAAATTACCACATAAGAATTACACAAAATGTGGATATGTTTTCAATAACAAAGTAAAAAAAATCTTTAAAGTAAACGTGAACGGTATTATACATATATGCCATTTCCTACTAAACAAATCAAACTCTGTTATAATTAAAAGGCCAAATAAGTCTATGCATGGTAGCACACATCTGGGACCCCAGTGCAGGTAGTAGTGTGAGTTCCAGGCCAACCTGAGCTACATGGCAAGACTTGTCCCCCAAAAATAAAGAAATAAAATTAAAGCAAAAATAAGAGTTATACTAGTGAAGGTCAGAAATCAGGATGGAGCTAGCACACACAGGTCCCCAGGTTCAGTCCGTTGGCCCAGGACGGTAACCCCAGCACCGGAAAGGTAAAGCCGGGAGGATCAGAAGTTCAAGATCATCTCAGGACATAGGGAGCATGAAGCCAGCCTGGGCCGAATAAGACTCCATCTCAAGCATCAATAAACAAAAAAGATGAACGACCAGAAATGATATAAGTTAGGATGCTGCTTTCGGAAATCAAAATGATTCAAAGCTAAAATTTCAATGTGTAAAAACTTAACAGATTCTAAACGATATACACAAATGAAAGGATTCCAGTCTTACTCTGCAGTGTGTGGTAGCTGGTAACGTTAAGTTTTGGTATCACTTCATTTGCTATATCTATGCCTACCCCCACACATATATGGTACAAATTATTTAATATCATGCCATTTCAAGAATACTCTCAGAACCATAAATTGAAAGAATAATTTAAAAATGCAAGAAAATGGACCCTTGGTTCTAATGGAGGAGGGTATTTCTTTTGCAACAATCTAGAGCATTCTTGGTAAGACTGCTGCTTGACAGCTTGTGTAATTTGCATGTCTCCTACCTAGCCCTTTCACTGCTCAGATACTCTGATGTTTCCATCAGTGCTGTGGAGCAAAAGGCTTGGTCTGCTTAGCCCTTACTGGGCCAGGCAGTGGCAGAGAAAACAATGAGCTAGCCGACGGGAAGATGGTGGCTGTTACCCTAAGAACCACTTCTGTGAACAAGTGAAGGCTTATGTAGGGAATTTAAGGATGTGTAAATCAGCCACAAACAGGTGGGGACTGGAACAGCCATTACCCTGCAATGGTCCATTTCGCTGACGAACATTCTGAGGTTTCTGGATGTTCTGGATATATATAATATAAAGAACTATTACTGACTAGAAGGTCTATGGCCAGTGTTTCTTTTGCTCCTTTTGGAGTAGCTGACTCTGGAAATTAATACCTTAATCATTGAAATGTGACTTTAGAATTTACTGTCAGACAAAGGTAAAGAAAACAAAGGTCAACTTTTCAAAGAACGGTTTATGAAAGACAAGTTTGCTCACTAGATGTCTCCTCAGTAGTTTCACAGACCACAGATCTCTGTGGTGTTCTGATCTGGCCATCTTTAGTTTTGGGGTCCTACTGCAAGGGAAGTAAGGAAGTATATTCCTTGAGCCTCATGTAAGTTAGCCTGAGGATGACTGCTCAGATTTTCTGGTTATGCTGTATCATTGTGACAGGGGCAAGAGGCACCGTGTTTTCCTGAATGAATTTACTTCTGTACGCATCTCTAATCTCTAATGTGAAGTATCCTTTAAAGTGAGGCATCCATAATAGGGGCCAGTTGTGGTTTGGATGAGGTGCTCCCCATGTTGCCGCCAGGCATTGGAACACTTGGTCCCCAGTTGGCGACTGTTTGGGGAGGCTTAGGAGGGCGTGGCCTTTATGGAGGAAGTGTTAGTGTGGGTGGGCTTTGGGGTTTAAAAGCCTCTGGCCATCCCAAGTTTGTTTCCTCTGCCTCCTGTTTCTGGTTGGGATGTGAGCCATGACCACCTGTGGCCGTAGTCTTCCCTGCCATAAGCACTTAACTACTCTTAATGACTGCTCGTATGCTTACCACAGAGATTTGCAAACATTTTTTTTTTTTTTTCAATCTGCACGTCTTCTACCTAGCCCTTTCACTGCTCAAATACTCCCATGTTCCCAGGGAGTACCTTCCCTAGCATCAGCGGCGGCATGGAGCAAAGGGCGTGGTCTGCTTAGTCCCTGCTGGAAGCCAACTGCTCAAGTGGTCAGACAGTAGCATAGAAAACCTTATTACAATGAGCTAGCTGAGGGGAAGATGGTAGCCGTGGTCCTAAGAGTCATTTCCACAAACAAGTGATGGTGTGTTGTGCGTGCGTGTGAGTGTGTGTGTTTACCCCTGCCTAAGCCAAACATAATGTTATATGCCGTACACCTGCAGTTCCAACACTTAGAGGACTAAAGCGACAGAACTGGGAGTTTGAGGCCATCCTGAGTCTAAGGCTTGCCGTAACAAAATAATACAGTCTGGCTTACATTCTAGAAACTTACGTTCTCAGTTTTGTAGAAATTAAACGTCCAACGTCAAGGTACCCTCAGAGTTGGTTTCTGGGTAGCCTCCCCCCTCAGTTTGCAAGTAGCTGCTTTTTCTCGGTGTCTTCCTGTGGCCTTTCCTCTCTGTGTGTATGACAGTATGACTGGGCAAGGACGTGGGCAGGCCTTTCTCCTTTTAAAAGGACACCAATCCTATAGGACTGGGACCTTACTTTTTAAGACCATATTTAACTTTAATTAATTCCGTTTATGGATCTGAAACAAAGCCTTGTTTTCTCGTCTGGTTGGCACTGACCTCTAGAGCCTCCCAGCTCAGCTTCCCTGTCGCTGGGGTTACAGGTGGGCGCCATCATCCTCGGCCAGTTACCTGGTTTTTAAAAGGCTGGAGTTTCATTGGGAATTTAGGGGAAGCATAATCAGTCCACAGCACCTGAGCTTAGGGTTTATTGATTTCAGTCTTGTTTCATTCTTCTGCAGTGAGCCAGAAAATCCTTTTGCTCAGCATGCTTGAGAAGCACTAGCAGGCACCTTTGGTATCGTGGTTCTGGTCTAATTATCGAGGTTCTGCCCTTCCTGAAGGACACTCTGGTTAATAGCTCACCATTTCTATGCTTGGTCAAGCTCTCCTCTGACCAGCCCTTCTGTTAGGGGATCCCGAACTGGAACCTCTGACTGTGAGGAACAGCAGGAAGAAGGTGATTTCCAGATTTCTACTTGGCCAATGGGTGGGCTGTTTCCATGGTGGGAGCAGGAGGAGGAATGAACGGATCTTTGGTGAAGGGAATGTGTTTGGCTTTGTTGTGCTGACTCTGAGGTGCTATTTTATTTATTTATTTGGTTGGTTTTTTGAGGCAGCATTTCTCTGTGTAATAGCCCTTGGCTTTCCTGGACTCACTTTGTAGACCAGGCTGGCCTCGAACTCACAGAGATGCATCTGCCTCTGCCTCCTGAGTGCTGGGATTAAAGGCATGCACCACCACACCCAGCTAAAGAGAAGATTTGAACCTTGGACCTTTAGATTAAAAGTCATACTGGTTATTAGTGTCTGAGACTGAAATTGAGATGAAGGTGCTTAGCTAGACATTGTTATTATTATTATTTGCTATTTTTGTCAACGTGCATGAAGCACCCCCAATAGAGGTAGAGCCTCCCCTAGATTGGCCTGTGAGCATGTCTATGGGCATTTTCTTGATTGAAAATTAATGTGTGTGGGCCCAGCTCACTGTGGGTGGTGCCATGCCCTAGGGAAATTGCCAGTGGTCCCGAGTTATGTAAGAAAGCAAGCTGAGCAAGCTATAGAGAGCAAACCAGTAAAATGCCTTCTTCCGTGGTCTCTGGTTTCACTTCTGTTTCCAGGTTCGTGTCTAGGCTTCCCTCCATGATGGACTGTAGCTTGTAAGCTGAAAGTTTGCGCTTGGTCATGGTGTTTTATGACAGCATCTGAAAAACAAGCTAATACATATTATTGTTATTACAAGTCTCTGGTGTTCTATCACAGCAACAGAAAAGCAAACTAATACTCATTATTATTGCTATTATTATTATACTACTACTATTATTATATCCCTGTGTGCTGTGCTGGAAACTGAACCCTACCTCAAGTGTGCTGAGCAAGTGCTTTCCCACTAAGCTGTACCCCAGCCTAGAAATAAACTTTAGTCTTCACCAACAAAGAGTTGGAAATGAAATGCTTGGGAGGGAATGAGTGGGGAAAGAAGGTCGGAGTCAAAACCCAGAGAATTCTAGGATTTAAGACAGGAAAGCCAGGTGTGGTGGCCTGTGATCCCCGTACCAGGGGGGAGCAGGACGACCCTCAGTTCAGGCTCAGTCTTGACCACATAGCGAGTCTGAGTCCAGCCGGGACCGTCTCAAGAAAGATGCGGAGAGAAAAGGGAAAAGAAACAGTTTCTATTGAATAAGACTGGACTAACAAGGAGTCATTTTAATTGTTTGTAAAATGACAGGTATTGTCTGCACCTAGAACAGCCTAAAAGGCTGCTCTCTCCATCCCATCTTTACCCAGGCTGCCATCAACTCTCACTAGATTCCCAATTACAACCATTTTATATCATTCATCTTCCACATAGTACCCAGGGTAATATTTTAAAATACAAAGATAATAATAAAACCCTCTGCTCAGAACTTCAGAACTCTTGGATGTCTTTCTGTCACATTTGCTGACCTTCAAGTCTCCACGTGATGAGGTGTCTGCTCCTCTCTGGTCCCCGGTGTGTTCTCCCCCGTCTGCCATATTTGGGTTGTTCTGTTCTTGAGTGCATTAAGCTATGCTGTTCTCATCCCAACTGCTTGTTACCTCTCCCCAAGTTGTGAATTTTCATCTAGTCTCTGCCATCCCCTTCTGGTTAATTTTCACTCATGTTCTCATTAGCTGGTGTTCATTTTCTTGTGTAGGTCTATCTACCTGAGGATGTGAGTTCTGTGAGAACCTTGCTCTGCTTCTACATAGGACCTGTACCCACAATGGTGCCTTGTGTGCAACAGCCAAAAACATGTTTGTTTTTAAACAAATTAGTGAAAGAAGAGCACCCTAAAATCTAGGACTGTTGTGACTCACAAACTTCTCTGTAACTCTCCCAACTATCTAATCACAGTGCCACATGATCTCAAGAGTGAGCTCCTGACATATGATTCCTGACATATGATTCACGATGATGCAAGCACAGACAATAAATTTACCTTAAAAGTTCTGGGGGAACAAAGAGAACAAGAGTTAAAGTATGTGTTTATTTTAATGAAACTTTCTGAAGAAGAATCTGTTGTGAAAAACTGCCAAACGCAATTTCCCAAATGTGGACATTTTTTCCTGGGTGTGGGTTCCAAACCCTTGGACCATTGATGATTGACAAGTCCCAAAGCAAAACCCTCAGCCAATCCGCCTCACCCACCTTTCCCCTTCCAGCATGGAAGCTACACTAGCAATGCGTATCTCACTGTTTTGAGACTTCTTTCCCATCAAGAAACAGTATTGATAAGTTCATGCCCTGAAGAATTTCCAGCATTTCAGAATCTATATTATGAAACACTTTTGAAAAGTGGGTTATAGGCCCTTCTCTGCACTCCGTGTAACTTTAATAGATTGTGTAATGCCTCATGAAGGGCCTGAATGCATACCGCCCACATCTCCATTCTAAAACTAGGTTATGAGGAAAATGAAAACTCTGCAAAAACGAAAAAAAAATTTTTTTTTCTTCTTATAAAGCCCTAGATCTGGCAGGGAAATCCACATTGTGTAGAGGTAAGAACCCACATGATTATTCAGTTAGTAACCAAACAGCAAGAGACACTCCCTTGGAAATGTGGAAACTCTCATTTCCACAGCAAAGCCGAGAGAAGGCATCCATGCTGTGACGTCAATAGGCCAAAAGCCCTAAAAGGTACTTTCCTTAATTACCTAGTGCATGCCCTACTTCCCCCCTGAACAAAGGAAGCCTGCTGCACCTGGGGTTCAGGGAATTATAAGGTGGGGGAGGGCTG
>CM053746.1:15532129-15608396 GCA_028658305.1 Pachyuromys duprasi | reverse complement strand
AGAGTCAGCCATCAAGATCATGACTGAAACAGTCCCTGTTTCCCTGAATAGGGTCTTCAGCCCTACACCAAGTTATCATGGGCCCCATCCGTGCGGGGGTTCCAGTCCACATCCACACATGGTCCTTGATTGTAGAAACCGCATGTAGACATCCTTTAAGCCCTTCTTTCCCCCACTCTGGGGAATTATCTCTTCTCCAAAATGTTAGCTTGGGAAGATATCCTTATCTTCAAGCTACAGCAACAGAGCCCCCAAGCCCCCATCCCTCAAATCTGAACCCTGTTCTCTACTTCAGCCCAGGAAACTGATAAGACAGCTGTGAAAATAGAGTGTGAAGCACTCTCTTCTCATTCCGACCAACTGGAACCATTTGCATGCTTTAAAAAGAGGCCAGGAGGTTGTTCTTTTCCATTAAAAAAAAAATAAAAACTATATATATGGGGTACCACAACTAAAGAACCATTTTTACTTCGCAAGTTGAATGTGTCCACTCCTTACTGTGTACACATCTTATCTATACACGTGCCCATACACAGACACAGTTTCACACTATGTGTATTTTTACTGTTTTTCTTCTTTTCATTTTTAAAATTTTATTAAAGTTTTTTCATACAATATTTTTTCCAAGACAGGCTTTCTTTGTGTAAGCCTGGCTGTCCTAGAACTCACTCTGTAGACCAGGCTGACCTTGAACTCACAGAGATCCGCCTGCTTCTGCCTCGCAAGCACTGCGATTGAAGGTGAGCACCGCCGCCCAGCCATACAATAAACTTTGATCACATTCTTTCCCCTCTCCAGTTCCTCCCAGATTTCCCCAGTTCCCTACCCATCCAACTTCGTGTTCTTTGTTTCTTTCAAACAATAGAAAGCCACCACCACCAACAAAAGTACACTAAAAATCATGGGATCCATTTTGTGTTGGTCATCCTTGCCTGGGTGGGAGCCCGCCCTAGAGCGTGGCTGATATACCTCGCTACTCTCCATTGAATAAAACTGAGCTTCCCTTTCTCAGAAGGTAAACACCTCATATTTCAAAGCAGCCACAAAAATAGCGAGCCTGGTACAAAAGTCTTCAGATATATTCAATGCTCAGTTTCAACAACTACCAACATAAATCTATTCTGTTTCAGTGTTCTTATCGTAAAATACTAAATCTTGCTGTGCAAATGAATGTAGTGATGTGTAGCTTTTAATTTATTATTCATTATAGGTTCTTTGAAGCTTTTGGTCAGAAGAGTTAAACTTCACAGAGTCTATTTAGCCAGAACCCCATCCAAATTACTGAAAATAAAAGCCCTGCATTTATTTATTTTTTTTTTAAATCTTAGAGGCAGTTTATCTTCTGTAAGTTAAAGGCATTGCCAAGGAAAAGGCCTGCCAGATTTGCTTTCATGAACACACATGTATACACACACACACACACAGAGTAATTCTAAAGTTGTTATCTTTGTATGTAAACAGGTATTTCTAAATGAATGGTGAATTAGTCAGCTTGAGCTGTCAAAACAAAATGCCATAGACTGGATGGATCAGAAAACAGAAATTTACTTTTTCAGAGTCTAGAAACTGGGAAGGCTGAACGTAGGGAAGTGGCTGGACTGTAGGAGGGTTCTCTTCCTGGCTTGTAGACAGCCACCTTCTCACGTGCCCACACATGGCATGGAGAGCGCATTTCCTGATATATTTCCTCCTCCTCCTCCCCCTTCCACCCCTTCACTACTGACATCTCTCCTTATAAAACCACCAACACCATCACAAAGACCCAATCCTCACAACTCATCCAAACCTTCATCTTCAAATCCCATTGTATTGGGAGTGAGGACTTCATCATGATGGTTTTAAGTTCAGTCCATAACTTTCTTTTCACTTATAACATCTTTCTTCTTCATAAATTGCAATTATGCACATTACTTGCTTGCCTACCTTTTTACACTAGGCAAGTTCATAATAAAGATCACAGATTGCATATTAGATCAATGTTCTTAAATATGTCTTTTGGCATATGAAATAACCGTACAACAGTTCCTGTCAGTATTCTCCTTCTTGCTGAGCGACACATTTTCTCTGAAATTAACTGAGTGAGAAGTCATATGGGTAAGTAAGCTTTCTGGCTCTGTCCCTGGGCCTGGAAGCGGAGGCTTGGTGGAAGGGTAGCTACTCACACCCTAGTTTAGCTTGAACCATGGAAGCTTATCTAACCCTGAGCAACACAAACACCGAGGCCTTCTCAAGGTAACCAAGGTCTAGAGGTTGCTTATGTTTTTTCCAAACATAAGTAATGCTCTATTGACAGAAATTAGGATGCAAACCAAGGGACCGGAGGAGGAAATATCCAGGTTCTAAAAATTCCCCACAAATTTTTATGTGGGCAATTCATTTTCCAGCTTCTGTCTTCTACCATGGTTCTTGTGGATGTCCAGCTGTTGGTGGTTAAACTCACTCACAGAGGTGACCTCAGCAGAGAAGTGAAGTCACCCTTACAGAGCCCTGCTAAGAACTCACCTTGGGATAAAGGGGGCATGTTTTCCTCTGTGGCTGGAGATGAATGCACATTGAGGACGTTGGGCTAAACCTTGGAAAAGCAGAAAAGCAGGTAATTCTGTGAAGGGTGTTTGAGTTGCCAACACCCTGAGATATAACTTAAACATGATATTAGATCAGTACTACGCTTGTCTAGCATTGGAGGCTCTGAGTCGAATTCCCAGCGCTCCACCCCTAAATCTGGAAATGCTTCAATATTTTCCCCCAAATTTGAAGCAGATATTGAAATAAGGATGATTAGGTTGAAAGCTAGATGTGGTGGCACATGCTTGTAATATGGGTACTCATGAGGCTGAGGCAGGAGGATTGCAAACTTGGAGCTAATTTGAGCTATATAGCAAGACCCTATTAAAAATGTTTATGTTGAAGAGTTGCAATAAATTAATAGAAATATATATATATATATTGATTATTCTTAGTGTGCTGCATTTTGCTTGCATGACTGTCTGCGCTTGGGAGTTCAGCAAGTTCTAAGTTCAAATACTGATGCCAACATTTAGTGTGACTTCAGGATAATCCCTAAGGCTCATCATTTCTTCTTAAATCTGTAAAATGGAAATAATGTTACCTACCTCCACTACACAGTTACAGAAAAAATATGATAATATATGTAAATGGCTTGGCATAGTAAGCAACATAGAGGAAAAGCCAAATAAATGATGAGTACTGTTATTAGTTTAGTGTAATTGACCTTCAGTAGTTATATATAATTAACTGCGCTCATAAAAAGCCCAGTAAAAGATTGCTTTACTCACTAAAGCCAAGAACACCTTCTCCAGGGCACAAAGGAAGCTATTTAGAACCCTTCCTAGGATTAGTTACTGTATCTTTGGGGGGTATTTCAAACAGTGCTAAATGTTGTTTCGTCTTCATTTTTCACAGTGCTTTATACTCTTTCCTCTCAGTTCTTAGGCTTTGGTAGCTTTCTTGTCGGCCTCTTAAGGAGCCTGTCTTCTTCTAAGTGTCACTCTGCAGGAGACAGTCGGGCTATTTACCAAATCCTCTTTGGATATGAGCTATAAAAGACTCAGTCGGCTTCTGGTGGGTGTACATGCAAACCAACAGCATAAATAAGGGGCCTCAATGTAATACATAATATCACTAAAAATAACAGTGTACTTCCCAGTGATATGGGTTGCCTGAATGGGCTCTCCTGGCAGTCACAATCAGTGTGCTGAGATGAGCCGGAGCTGGCTCTGGGGTGTGGTGAATGGGGGGCTCAGCCTGGATTGTTTTCTGGGGTGTGGTGAATGGGGGGGGCTCAGCCTGGATTGTTTTCAGTGTTGGAGCTGGAGCCCAGTGTGTCATGCATGCTAAGTAAGTCCTCTACCACTGAGGAATACCCAGCTTGCTCCTTAGCACTCATTTATGGTGAGGGTGAATGTGAGCTTCATCTCTTGATTTCAAGGGGAAAACTGGAGGCCGAAGATTAAGTGAGGAGATAGGAACGTCTTCAGTAAAACATTGTCAAGTGGTAATATGAAAATGACGCTCTTGAGTCCTATTTCCCATCAGCGAGGTGCTTGAGAACAGCGGGCCTGATTAAGACAGAGACGAAAGCGTGCCGGAAGACCAAAAGGCTGTGTCTTGTTTTGTGGTCTCCTTGCTCCTTGCTCCTTGCTCCCTGCAAAATGTTCTGAGAATTGAGAGCTAAGAAACGATGGTAGGAAATTCTGCTTTTATGAATCGTATAAATCAGATTGCACTAATTGAATTCTAAAACAGGGGGGTGATTAGAAAATTATGGAGTAAAATGCTTTGTCAGTGTGAAGCCTTGCCAGCTGTCCCGTTGTGTCACAACGGAGCCTCATAGAATTATGACACCCTGGTGCTGGGAGCGTCCTGGCTAATGAGACTTGGTAGGACACTGACAGCATGGAAGCTAGGCTGACCCGTGAGTCTTACATAGGGCAGGCATATCCAGGCTCTATCACCCCAAGGGCTACTGTATGGGGATTCTCAAGGGTTCTCAACAGTCTCCTTTGAAGATGAATAAAAATTCTTCAGCGGGCCCAGGAAATGACACAGAGGGAAGAGGTGCCTGCCACTAAGCCTTAAGACCCGAGTTTGGTCCCTGGGATTCACATGGTGAAAAACCAGCTCCCCAAAGCTGTCTTCTGACTTTTGTACAGAGGCTATGGAGCATATGTGTGTTCCGGCTGCCTGCAAACAAATAAATGAATGTAATAAAAAAAGTCTCCGTTAACCTTTACATTTAATTATGCTACTTTGAGTAGAACATTGTCCTAAACTGGGTAAAAATAAAGGCAGGCACAAACTCATAACATTTATGGTTCTTATGAACCAAATATTTTCCGGAGCAAATTTGAACAGTACTGTATGGAGGCCATGATATTTAAGTTGACATTGCTAATTCAGTGAGATTGATGAGGTTATTTTTTACTGAAATGCACAGCTGATTACAGTGAAAACACAGAGCCAGGTGCCACAGGGAGGCTTTTTTGATTTAGCTGCCTTTGGTGGAGCGTGAGACCACCCTCTACCTTTTCTTCAGTTGAATCATTGGATTGTCTTCCCTAGTAGAGTGCTAACGCATCTTTCACAGACCATGGCTGATTCTGTCCTTTGTCCCTGGCCAGTGATAGCTGGAAAACGCTAAACGACGCCAATTCGATCTCAACACAAGGCAGACATGTGGCAGCACTCAGATGTGTTCATCTTGCTCTTTAACCCTTAGCTCCTGAGCTAAAGTAGATTAGTTTAATTCAGAGGCAAAATTTTAATTTCCATTATTAAATCACTATTTATGACTAGTAGCTGCTGTGTTAAACGTGGCCAAGTATTCAAGCCACATTTGTATGTTAAATGTGTGTATCTGAGTTTCTTTTTTTTTTTTTTTTTTCAAATTATCTTTGAAATAAAGTCACTAGCTATGTGGGCCAGACCGTGTATTTAACCTCTTCAACCCTCCATGCTTTTATCTGTAAATTGGGGACAAAGACACATAACACACTTAATCACATTGCACGGAGCCTGGACAGAAACATTACTCAACCTCTAGTGTCATGACTGGGTGATGGATTGGGGGAGGGTCTGTCCCGTCTCACAGTTAATGTTAAGGCTCCCTCAAATTACTTATGGGTGTATTTATTCTTAGAAAAAATTGACACTTTCTCCATCTTATGTAAAGCGCCATTAACATCTTTGGATAATACAGATATTTCTCCTAACAGGCAAGATAAGTATAAAGCAGCGTGTTTATCATGCAAATGTAGCTTGGGTGAAGTCTCTGGACATAACCCTCAGCCTCCTGCCTTCTGATTTGATTCCCCTTTCTCTAGTGAGCTGCCAGAGAGCTCCTGTAAGTTGTAATCATATCAAGCCGCCATGGTGTTTAGGATCTAATAGTTATTTATTTAAGTGTGCACGTGTTCACATGAATGAGTGCATGCCTTGGCATGAGTATAGAGATAAGAGGGCGACCCCGGGTGTGAGCCCTCCCCTTCCACAGTATTTGAGACAGGGTCTCTCTGTCGTTCACTGCTATGTACCACACTAGCTGGCCCAAGAGCTTCCGAGGCTTCTCCTGTCTCCGTCTCCCATCTCACCGTCGAAACATGGGGATTACAGACATGCTACCCTGCTCGGCTTCATGTGAGTTCGGAGGATTCAGACTCAGGTCTTCGTGCTTGTGCTATAAACGCTTTGTCCATGGAGGCATCTTCCCAGACCTTTTTTATATTTCTGTGGAAGACGGGCCTAACGCCCCTTCCCAGTGTAGCATAAAGTGGTAGAGCAGGCTGTGTCACGCTGTTGCCTCTGCTGCTGCACCTGCAGGGGGCGCTCTTCCATTCATGACTCATTCACAAGCCCCTTTGGTGCCCGGCAAATAGTCTACATCCCTGTCCAAAATCTACTCAAGCATTGACTCATCCATACTTGACTCCCACAAGTATAATCTATTCCTTCTGCCCTTGCCCTCACCCTGTCCCTTGCACAGATGTCTGTCTTAACTGCTATAATTCTTCACAATTTATCCTTGTTATGTAATGGACTGAATTGTGTCTCACCGAAAAAGATATATTAAAGCCCTGATTCCCAGTACCACAGAACGTGACCTTATAAGGACACGGTATCTTTGCAAATGTAATTAGTTCAGATGAGGTCATACTAGAGAAGAGTGGATACTTAATCCAATATCGCCTGGTTTCCTTAGAAACAGGGACATGGGACAATGGAGGCAGATACTGCAAGCTGCAGTTATAAGTCGAGAAGCCCTAAGGGACGCAGGTAAGCCCTGGGGGCGGGACAGAAGCAAGGAAGCTTTCAACTACCAGTCCCAGTGGGGCCCTGCCCCGTGACTCTGGACTCGCTCTTTTAGCCCAAGAGCTTTCTGGCAATCCGTTTCTGTTTAAACTTCCTAATCTCTATTATTTTGTTTGGGCAACCCTGAGAAATGAATATACTTTTCTAGACCATAAGCTCCTTGCAAACAAAAACCCTTCCTTGACTTATGTATGTGTTTGAGGCCATTGCTGTGATGCCCAAACCACTCAGAAGGACGAGGAAACATCAGTGAAACACAAGACTTACTCTTTCTTCTTAACCTGTTCTCAAGTTGAAACTGAAGGGAAACCATGTGAAATCTACTTGGGGCTACTGCATATGGCCACACAGACTAAACACTGCATGAGTTCACACGTGTATAATCTGGTGACCTTCAATTATTTATCACTGTGTAACTTAATTCACATAAAAGAGTCAATAGAACCTCAAAACTCCTTGCCATCTGTTAGGAAAACCATCACCATTGTGAGATTCAGTTCTTGCTCTGCCAAGCAGCCAAAGACATAAATAATTACCCTGTAGATCAGGAGTTGCAAAACTGTGGCCCTCTGGCCAAGTCCAGCCTGCTGCCTGTTTCTTTGTAAATAAAGTTTCACTGGTGCACAGCCATGCTCATGCATTTACAGATTGTCTATGGCTATGCAGAGAGAGCTGAGGGGCTGTGATGGATACTGGTTGGGCTATAGACTATAAAAACTAAAATGTTTACTCTTTGGTCCCTCAAAGAAAAAGCCTGCTCCAGATAATAGAATGTGCTAGGCATTGCCAGAATGGTTTATATTAAGTGGTGAAAAATCCCACTTTCAAACTGAAACCACTCATTTTTTTTATCACACTTTGGAAGAATCCACACTACCACGGTTGATGCAGGCATGCCAGGAACAAAGTTATATGTAGAAAATAATTTATTTTTTTCCTTAAAATGAAAGCCAGGGGCCTAAAAATAACAGAACACATGAGAGTCATAAGTGTGTATGGGTGTATGTATGTGTGTGGTGGGTGGGGGGCAAATTCAAGCCACTGCTGTCTATGTGACTTCTAGAAATAGGTGCTTCACGTGGGGGATTTTGGGATGGTGTCCAAATTGGAAAGAAGTTAAAAATTGAAGACTTGGATAGAGACGTATTATGAAGTGCAGGAGGAGGAGTGCTCCTCAAATGCTTACAAGAAAAGTGCTGCCTGCCATTGCATTCCTTCTAGGAGGTGGTGTGGAAGGTCTTAGACTTTTCTGAGAGGTCCCTCACCCGTTAAACAAACTCTGCCATGAAAGCCTATCACTCAGGCATCGACTGATTGGCCCTAGCCTAGACACCTAATCTACAGGTCAAGGGCTGCAGGAGAGGCCTGTTAGAAGGTACTAGCTGAGGCAGATACTGGCTATATCAACTACACACTTTCTCCGGGAGATCAAGCCCAGCACTATGAGAATTGTCAGTGGTTTATGTTCAAGATTAGAAAAGCAGAAACATAGACTCCTTGTCCCGACAAAGACAAGACAATTGTTACCTAAACAAATAACCCAATAACAAAAGTTACACTGTATCATGAGTGCTGACATTTCTGGAGGTCTCATTGTACTTTGGAGACTGCATCATTAACTATGGCCCAGTGTGTCCCATTTTGCTACTCTTCAAGGGTAAGGTTAGTTCATGGTCAGTTCAGTTCTCCCACACTCTCACTTCAACCAGGCTTTTTCCATGCCCAGTCCCCGAGCTTGTTTGTCTTTTGTCAGCTTGCTGTGTAAGCTCTAACCTTCTACTAATCGCTTCTTTTCTACACATGCGCTGGGAGGAAGGAAAGCTTTGCCCAGCTGCTGTGTTGGTGGCATTAGAAATGCATTTCTGATTGGAGTCCCTGGTGGTGTCTGTATTTGTTCCTTTCTCCTGTGTCTAGCCGACACTGCAACGCCTCAACACCTCCAGTTTTCCATCTCTGTCTTACCTTGTATCCTACGCCAGAGCAAACAGGGACCAGACTCTAAGTCCAGCCATTTTAGATCAGCCAAAACCTTTCCTTCCTGTTTTTTTTTTTTTTTTCTGTTTTCAAGGAGTTAAAGTGTCTGCCATCTAATCACCTCTACCCCTGCTCCAAATTCTCAGATCTCACATCTAGATTCTGACCTGGTTCCTCTCCCTTCATTTGTATATTTGCCATATGCGGTTTCACCCTCAATTAGTGTCTTTCCTTGAGTACATGGACATGTTCGTATCTCCTCTCTTTCAAAAATGCTTCCTGGACCCTTTGACACCTCTTCATTATCATCTATTGAACTCATATATGCTAAATTGATGTATAATGAAAGATGTAGAAAATTCCAGTCAATATGGAAAACCAAGATGATTGACAAGCATCTTCCCACGTAAGGCTCAGGAAGCAACATGGAAGAGGAGACAGAAAGCACGTAAGAGCCAAAGGATGGGAACAAGTGCTGCAGAGCGCTGTCTTCTGGACATGCTAATCCCAATCATGAACTCACAGCAGCCATGGTTACTGCACAAGGTCAAGCCCACCAAAAGGATGACATGGGTAGGGGCGGTGCTCTGCAGGCCTCGCCCCTTACCAAGTAGCTCTTTGCAGAGTGAAACATTCTTTTTGAGTGTGTGGCAGCTAGTAGGTTCCTTGTGCTCCATACCAGAGCACCTGCGGGCAGCACTGGACTTAGTGGATTATTGGTGGGGGGGGGGGTCGGGGGAAAGACATGAAGTTGGGAGGGGGAGATTTTAAGGGAGAGATGGGGTACGGTCATATTTCATTGCATATATGTATGAAAGACTGAAGAATACAGAAATATTTTCTTTTAGAGATGACTGAGAAGAACCTCATCCCCCCCACCCCACCCCCCGTCTAAACACATAGGAAGGGTACTTAAAACAAAAACAAACTGTTGCATCTTGCATGGCTTGGCACCCTGAACTGACTAGGATCAGCAAGGGAATGAAGAGAGGACAGACACACAGACACATACACAGAAAAGCTGGTGCCAGGTGGGCTGTGTGCACTGTGAGGGAATAGCAGCAACCGTGCAGCAACCCCACGCCTCAGCATGTTTACCGTGTACAGCACAGCTAGTCTTGGTAGGCGGTCTCTGCAGGCAAGCAATCTCAGACTGTGAAAACCCGGGAGGAAAAAGCTGCAGTTGCTAGTATTTGTACACACTGGCCAATTGCTTGTAAACACTTGTACTTGCACACTCTGTCAACATTTGCACTCGGATCAGAGGAAGGCTCTGCTGTCTCTCCAGGCCTCACCTGGGGAAGGCTTTGCCACTTGATGGATCTGAGGCATTGACCCCTGACATGGCAGTTCCTATGTCAACAATACGCATTTGCTCAGGACTTCCTTTGCTCTTCACACACTCACTCAAGGTTTCCACAACACACCATAAATAAATAACTTAAATAAATAAATAAATAAATAAATAAATAAATAACTGAGCTCAGATAGTATAAGAAATGTCTCTAGGTTTTAGAAATGAAGGAAGGTCTGAAAATCGTAATGAGAAAGAATGAAAAGTGTCTGACTGCTGGGATGGTGGAACATGGAACAGGCCATATGGGTAGGGAGGCGCTGGTGTCCCGGCAGCAGTGTGAGGAGAGGTGCAGGTTGCCAGACTTGTAGTAGGATTGGGGGGGGGGGGTGCCTCAGCTACCCATAACCCCAAATCACAAAGAACATTGAACCATTTGTCAGCCAGATGTGGTGCTGTGTGCCGGCAATCCTAGAAGCTGGGTGGCTGAGACAGAGGACAGCTACTAGTTTGGGGCTAGCCTGGGCTACATAGAAAAGACTATGATCCAAAAAAAAAAAAGTTGACCTGCACCATTATTGAACTGGGAATTACAAAAGTCCCTCTTATTAGATTCAAGACATATTAACAGAATGGGGCTGAGGACGTAGCTCAGTGGTGCTCGTGTACAGGATCCCATGTTCAATACCCAGTGCTTCAGATAACTGTGTGTGATGCCAACACTGGGGAGACAGAAGCAGGAGGATCAAGGTTAAAGTCACGCTGGGCTACTTAAGCAGTTCAAGGGCAGCTTGAGCTACCTGAGACTCTGTATTTTAAAAGGGGGTGGGAATTAGGTGTTAGGGAGATACTCAGTGGTTAGGAGTTTGTACTGCTCTTGAACAGGACTTGGGTTCAGTTCCCAGTACTCATATAGTGGCTCACAAGCATCCCTAATTCCACTTTCAAGGAATCCAATGCCCTTTTCTGACCTCTGTGGGAACCAGGTACACGTGTGGTGCACAGACAGACATTCGGGCAAAATGCATGAAGAATAAGCACAAAATATTTTTTAAAAAATATCAGCAAAGCTGGAGATCTATTCAAAGCAAAGTGTGGACAAGATTTACTCACTAGAAAGCAGAATGCAAGCCATGCTCTCCCTGAATGGCATGTTGGGTCTGAACTCCCAGCTCCCTTAAGGTCCTGAGGTCCAGCTTCAGGTGGTAAGAGAATGTGTCCGGATCCAGCGTGTTTCTACAGCCAGCCCTGCGGAACAACCTTCCCTGAGGATGAGCACGCAGCAAAGTATGTGAATCGGGCAAGACGACGGCTCATTGGAAGAGTCAGTTCACAAGGGGATTCACACTCCTAGAGCTGGAAATAACAGCCCAATCCGAAGCCTTAAAGTGCTTAAATATGAAAAGGAAGAAACAGAATCCACTAGGCAACAAAGGGAGCGGGGGAATTTGGAAAATATATTTTTTCCTAGAAATGAAAAAATGTAGTTCTAGAAAATCAAAGTGCAGTGGTTGGGCTGAAGTGTGGCCTAGATGCAGCTGCGGAGCGGGTTCATGAGCTGCTCAAGAAACACCGTTCAGAAACAGATCAAGGGGAAAGCGAAACAGGCTCTGGGCAGCATGGAGAAAGGAACGAAGCGTCCATGCAGCGTCTAATACAGAACAAGTCATCATGTGACTTCTAGATGTCTTCTGTCCCTCCTTTGGACAGATGGGGTGATTGTATCACTGTGCTACTTGGAAGTAAGCGTGGTCATGTGACTCGCTTCAGCCAATGCACTCGAGTGTTGGTTCTGGGAAGACTATTTGAGTCTGTGTACAATTCATCACACTTCTCTCCCGCATTTGCCAGGGCAACAGTTGTGGCCATCTCAGTGCTGGGAGGCAGAGACAGGCAGACTGCAAGAGCTCATGGACCAGCCAGCCGTGTGAGAGCATGAAGCCGTGCAAGAGCCTGAGGATGTAAACCTTTGAGAGAAATGAGACTATCAAGTCCTGAGCAAGACAAAAACAAATCCACAGATACTGGTTAAATCCTCAGAGCAGTTCTATTAGATACTATTATGATTATTATTTCCACTTCACCTGTGAAAGAGCCAAAACCCAGCGTTCTGAAACAAGTAATGTCTACAAGCAGATCTACCCCAAATCTCTTCCAAAGCACATCCTTTTCCTCTCTCCTCTCCTTTCCCCTCCCCTCCCCTCCCCTCCCCTACCCCCAACTCCCCTCCCCTCCTCTCTCTCCCCCTCTCATTCTTTTTTTGAGACAGGGTTTCTCTGTGTAGCCTTGGCTGTCCTGGGTTCACTTTGTAGACCAGGCTGGCCTGGAGCTCACAATGATCTGCCTGCCTCTGCCTCCCAGAGTGCTGAGATTAAAGGCATGCACCGCCACTCCTGGATGCACATCCTTTTTCAAACCTCAGTTTTCACTTTGCAAAATCCCCACAAAAGAGCTCTTACTTTCCCATCGAAAAGAAAATTGATGCTCACCAAAGTCAAAGCTGCCCAAGCATATAAAAAGTAATCAGAGCCTTCATATGAATTCAGTTCTTTCTGACTTTAAATCCTTGACACTCTCTCCTATGTTTCGTCACCTTCCATAATGTCTCTAGAACAAGGCTTACATGTATGCTGCAGCTACTGGGGCTTTCCTGCCACCCCTTGAATACGTCAGAAGTGTTCAGGTCTCAGCCTCCATATGTAACATTCATTCTGCTTGGTTGTTCTTTCTCCAAGCGGAAGACAAGTCCTTAAGTTGTCTACACCTTTGGGCTTCAGTCACATCTTGTGAAGGGCTCTTTGTCCCCCTTTCTAGCTCCACGGGAAGGAATTCTTTGCTGTTGTTCTTTTTCCTCAGTCGCTCAATACACACACACACACACACAGACACACACATATATATGTTGAATGAGTGAGTGAATGAACACATGGATCAGAATATCCGTAATAAGCGCTTTGAAATGTCCTAAGAATAATATGCAGTGAGCACCTGAGAGCACACACACCTCAGTACAAGGTATTAATGACTGAAGAATCGTGTAGGGCAGTGGTTCTCAACCCCAATGCTGCAACCCTTTCATACAGTTCCTCATGTCGTGGGGACCCCCAACCAGAAAATTATTTTTGTTGCTACTTTATTACACGACACTTTGCTAGTGTTATGAATCATAATATATATATATATGTGTGTGTGTGTGTGTGGTGTGTGTGTGTTCTCTGTTGGTCTTAGGTGACTCCTGTGATAGGGTCATTCACCCCCAAAGGGTCATGAGCCACAGGTTGAGAACCACTAATGTAGAGCGATCCGTTCACAGGCCTCTGGCCCTGCAGCCTGATTCCTTTCCTTTCGTATCTTAGTACTAGCTCACTGGATGAGAAGTGCTTACCCTACCCCCCAAAGTGAGTTTACAGAGGACCACTCTGCCACTCTCCACCAAGAATGCTCCCATCTCTTTTCTCTTTCTGCGTATCCATGTGGCCACAACTCCGTGAGAAACGTGTGGTAACTGCCCCCTTCCTCAGCTCACTTCATAGAGGAGGAAACCTCACCACAGAGATGCTGAAGATTCACCTTGCACCACACAGCAGATAAGTGCCTGTGCTTGGATCAGAAAGAAGAGAGATGGATGTTGCTGAGGGTTTTCACTTTGGTGTTGAGGTCTTGCCCGCTTGGTGCCTCAGAATGTGACCATGTTTGGAATTTGGTAATTGCAGATGTAGCTAATAAGGACAAGGTCACCGTGGATTAGGGCTAGGTCCTAATCTAACGTGACTAGTGTCCTTGCAAAAAGAACATTGTGAGGAGATGTGGAGAGGGTGAGTGCTGTGATAATGGACAGTTGGAGTCCATTTAGAAGTCAAGAAGCACAAAGGTTCCTGGTAAACAAGGAGAAGCTGGGTGAAGACAAGGGAGGACTCATGGTACATTCTCGGGGACTTTGATTTTGGACTTCCAACCTTTGGGACTGTGAGACAACACATGTCTTTTGTCATAAACTGCCCAGCCGTGGAGTGTCCCAGGACACTAATATGGACGGCAGAACCATCTTTCCTCTGTGCCATTTCATCTTTGACACTTCAGACAGGGTTGACTTCTGTGACGTTAGCAAATTAAAAAGAAAAAATGTGTGTATAAAGGGTCTGGAGGCTTCACCTTGTCAGAAATCTCTAAAATAAAGCCAGCAAATCCTCAGATTGTTTTACTTTCACTATAACAAGTCTCCTAGTTGACAAGGTGCGAGCTAGTTCTCCAAAAAGAGTAGGCTGTGGGAAATGTGCTCTTCTGGGTGCCTCTCCGTCTTGGGTTTTTAATTTCCCGTCTGTACCCTCCAGGACAGGCTGGACCTCATCTCCAAGGCACTCTGCTCTTCTGCCTATGTCCTGCTCCCATCCTCTATGCTCAACAGCCACTGTTGATTTTGTTTGTTTTCAACTTACCCCAGCTTTGACTTAAGTCTGGCAGTGACATTCAAAAGTATTTCCTTACCCTACAGGAGAGAACCAGAGAACCAAAATATCCAACCTGCTCCTCGAATCTGCATGCATTGCTTTGAATAATGTTACAGCTCCCTGGGTGCTGCTGTTGAGGCAAGAGGTGGGGGAGGCAGAGAGGCAGGTTCCTTGTGGCAAGGGAAGGGCAGAGAGGAACGGGAGAGCAGATATGCAGGTGTGCATTCCGGGGTCACTGACCCTTCCTTCTTCAATAGCTGTTCTAAAGCCTTTAACTCCTGGGAAACAAGTATTTTTCTATGTTTTTTTTTCTCCTGCTCTGAATCTCTGGTATTCTGATTTTCAGAAATGAAAGCATTATTTTGATCTAAGCCATATGGCCTTTCCCCCTTACACTGACGCTGTAGAGAACTCACAGGGGCAGATGTGGAAGACAGTAGCAGCGGGGTGGGTGGGTCCATAGGGCCTACATGTCTATAGCCTCTGTGGTTCTGTAGCTATGGCAACTGTGTGTAATGCCACTTGCATAGCATTATAACATGGCCCTAGAGTTGCCCCTGGCTTCTCAACTATTCCTCTTCAGTGTGCTCTCTATGCTGCTGTTTCCTAGCTACCACAGCTCTATTACCCATCCATCCATCTATCCATCATCATCTATTTATTTTTTATGTCATGCCTAAGCACTGGTTCTGTCTGTTCTGCTTTTGCTGGTACCTTGTCATCTGGTAGAAAAATTAGACAGCAAAACCCATTCCTTCCAGATGCTGTTAATTGCTAACAATTGTCTGCACTTAAACACGCTGAGTTGGACTTTCAGACCTTGGTGTGGATGAGCATTTGAGATTTCCTCTAGTTCTAAAGGCTCTTGTAGCCCATTAGTTCTATCAATTGTCTGTCTGCTACTGGAAAACCCATCTCTCTTCTTTGTGCCAGTTCTAACAAATTTCTGACAAGAGTAGATTTGTAGCAACATATGCAAATATATCCTATGAAACTTGCCTACGAGTAACTTATACATCTGTCCTGCATAAAAGAAAGTGGCATTGTGCTAATTCTGAAAATATAAACACAACTGGTTTCTTTCATTTATTGTTAAAAACAACCCCCAAATCCTCAGAGATGTTTCTGCTGTAATTAAATTTACATTTTTAAAAAGGACACTAGGTTCAAATTTTAGTTTCCTTATGTTTGGTCATTAATTGTGACATCACAAACAGCTGAGATTTAAAGTTCTTAACCTTTCTAGGCCCAAAGATAAGCAATATGTCAACACTCATAAGTTATGAGCAACCTCCCAAAGGGACTATAATATAGAATACACTTATAATTGAAATAACTTGGGAGAGGATTCTTAGAAGATGACAGCATCAACAGCATAGTTTCCCATCCTCTCTAAATCCTTATGTAAAAATAGGGACAATTACTATAAAGGGAAACTAAAAACCCATGAGCAACATTTGTAGCAAATGTGTCTTTGTCTGTTTTTGTTGCTACCACTGAATACCTCAGGCTGAATAATATAAAAGAATAAAGGAATATTTATCTCATGGCTCTGGTGGCAAGGAAGCCCAAGACCATGGCACCAGGTGAGTGAGGGCCTTCCTGAATGAATCCTAATATGTTGGAGGGCATCACATGGTTACACATGACATGGTTACTAGCCAAGTCAGGTCTCTTCCTTATGAAGCTGCTAATGCTACTCTTCATGAGGAACCCACCCTTATGACTTTATCTATATCTAACTGCCTCCCAAAGACCTTCATTCCAATTTTCACTAACACAGGACCCTGAAGATTAAATTTCCAACATCTAAATTCCATGCAAATGGGTAGGGATAAATAACAAATAAGACCTGCGTAACATCAGTGTCTAGGAGAAAGATAAGGAAGTTGCATTGAATGGACCTGAAAACAGCCAGCAGCCCTCAGTCAAAGAGAGCAGGCCAACCCAAGAACAACAGCAGAAAAAGGGTTTGGCCAATCACGGGGCATGCCTCTTGGGGAAAAGGTTAGGAGGCTGGAGCAGCTGAGCTCCGTGAACTTTCAAAACCAACCTGCCAGGACCTTGGAGAACAGAACCTCACACTGAAGAAAAATGGCTCAGAGGGAAATAAGGAGTAAATAGGACATTCACAAAACCTAAAGGAAAGAAAAGTTGCAGAGCAAAATGGTGACATAACCTGAAGCAAACAGCCTTGTTCTTAACATTTCCCAAAACCAATGGAGAGAGTCCTGAATTTTCTGACTGGCAAGCTACTTTAAAACAAAAGTTTGAGAAAAGTAATTTCCCATTAAAAGGAAAAATAGAAATATCAAGGTCATATAATTTTACTTTAAAAAAAATGAGGAACAAAGAACTGAATAACATCCCCACAGGCAGTAAGATCATTCCAGAAAAAGTACTCAAAGAACAGATTAAAACTGTAGCCTATTATTTTCAATGATATAAAAGACATTAAGAAAATAATATGCAATATGAAATAACAGAATAAGAATAAGAAACTCAGAAACAAAGAGGCAGAACTCAGGAAATAATTAGAAACAAAGCCAAAATAATTTAAGAAATGACTAAGCCAGAAAGAAAATAAGAGCAAAGAAATTCAACAGTCATATCCAAAGAGGATTAGGTGAAAAAGAGAAAATATTTTAAATGTTCATAAATTCAAAAAGACACAGAGATTTAAGAGAGTGATAGACACTGACAACAAAGATCCTGGACACAGAGAACAGGTTTGACTAGGAAGTATCAATATAAATTCATGAGGGATTTTATCTTTAGAGATATTGGTGCATGAGTGCACTGCTTTTTCTGGGTATTGCAAATGTTGCCTATTCTGTCTACTGCAAACTACAAGCAAACATTGAAAATAATGCCCCAGCCAGCAGCAGTAAACATCTCTAAGACCCATAATGTGATCCCTATCTACCGTTTCCCATTAAAAGATATCAGGGTATCCTGGAGAAATGGCTGGAGTAGGAAGTATACACAAAGTACCTGTTGTCAAAACGAGACATCAGGGACCATATCAAAAACTACTCAGTGTTCTGTCAGAAGTATGGAGGGGTCAAGTCAAGGAAGACGGGATTATTTGAATTTCAACAAATAATGACATTTTCAATGAATTAAAGCTATCAATATGTTTATTTATTTGTGTGCATACATGTACGTGGGTATATATGCATGTGTGCACTCAAGTTTGTGCATGTGTATGTTTGTGTCAGTGCATGTGTGTGTGTGTGCGCGCGCGTGCATGTGTATGTGTGTTGGCCGGAGACAAACCAACATGATATGATCTACTGAACCCAAAGCTCATTGACTGGGCTAGACTAGATGGCCAATGATCTCCAGTAATTCTCCTGTTTCAGTCCTCACCCTCAGCACTGAAGTTGTGGACCTCTGCCACAGAGTCAGGCTTTTATATATATTCTAGGAATCTGAGTTCAGGTCCTTAAGCTTTTGTGACAGGCACTTGACCAACTGAGCCATCTTCCCAGCTCCCAAATACATGTTTAAACACATGAATTAAGTATGAAATTTCCAAAAAGAGGAAAACGCTTACCGTTAGGAAATGCTAGAGAACTAAGTCACTATTCCAAAGTCTGGCAGACAAAGGAAGAGAACTGCATTTATTCTGCCTTTCCAAGATGAAAGGCACTACTGGGTAACCAAGCGAAAGAGATAAGAAGTGTCTCCTTATAATGTTTCCCACTGGAAAAACTAAGAAAAGACAGAATATTGACATCTTGCAACTCCAGAGAATGAAAAGATATGTTAAGCATCAACAGCTGCTGATGAGATCACTGTCAGCATCTTAGTTATTTTTTCCTATCGCTGTTACAAAACAAAAACAGCATGACCAAGGCACCTTATAAAAGAAATCGCTTAATTGGGCTTACAGTTTCTGAGGGTTAGAATACATGACGGGGAAGCAAAGGCCTGGCATCAGGCACATTTGAGAGCTCCCATCTTGATCTGCAAGCAGGAAGCACAGAGAAAACTCTAGGAATGGGGTGAATAGTTTGAAATCTCAAAGCCTTTTCTAGTGGCATACCTCCTCCAACAACACCACACTTCCTATTCTTTCCCAAATAGATCCACCAACTGTGGAACAAGTATCACAAGTATTCAAAGCATCACATTCTACTCCCTGGCCCCCACTGACTTGTGGGCATATCATAATGCAAAATGCATTTATTTTAACTTCAAGAGTGCCCACAGGCTTTTGATCTCAACACTATTTAAAAGTTCAAAGTTCAAAATCTCTTGTGAGACCCCAGGCAATCTTTTAATTGCAACACCTTCACCTTGTAAACTCAAAATGTAAATTACATATTTTCAACATACGTTCCTGCAAAGAACAGCACAGGCAGGCTTGTCATAGACATACCCCACTCCTGGAACAAACTTCTATGTTAGTTACTTTTCCACTGCATTCTCATTCAAAACACCACAGTCTAGAAAGGAGAGAGTCTGCAGAGACATGGGGATACGTGTGATGATCCCTTCAGCTACCAGGTTATTGAAACAGTGGTCCACCCCTATTTAAAAGTCCCCTAGGAATCCCATGTTAGAGGAGGAAAAAGGCTTATGTCTTGGTGCCCGACAGAGGAAGAACTTGTCTCACAGGAAGAGATTTCCTAATCTGGTCACCTTACAAGACAGACCCAATCTGAAATATGAGTCAATGGCACATGGTATTACACTTGACCAGGATTGCCTAATTATGCATGCCACTGGCCCTCTGTTTAAATATGAACCTCATGCTACTCCAAAGACAGACTCGGGGTTGGGGTGCCAACGGGTTCTTCTGTTACTCTTCCCAATGTGTCCACATGAAAGAAATCTTTCTCTGTTTTTCCTTACTACCTGTCTCTTTAATGGCCAGGAATTACCTGCTGAAGCTACCAGGGCTGAGTCTTGTTTTTCCTAAACACGAAAACATAATCAGATAGCATATGCTTTCTTTATTTTGCCAGAAGTTGATCCCTTGGCAACATTACCATGAGGGAGATACCAAACACCATTGCACTGTTTGTTTGTTTTTGTTTTTTCAAGACAGGGTTTCTCTGTGTAGCCTTAGCTGTCCTGGACTCACTTTGTAGACCAGTCTGGCCTCGAACTCACAGAGATCCACCCGCCTCTGCCTCCCAGAGTGCTGGGATTATAGGCATGTGCCATCGTGCCTGGTTTTGCATTCTATTTTGGAAGACCTTGGAAATGGATTGAACCTGAGTCCTATCTAGTATTGGTTGCAGCAACTGACTTTCAGAAAACCTAGAGAAAAGAGGACCATATTGATTACCACAAGCATGCAATTAGCAAAATTTAGACCTTGAACCTTATTAGTTGTAAGAAACAGGGAAGAACAGAGGAGGGTGTATGGCTTAGAATGAGGTTTAAGAACAGAGTTTTGTTTATTTGTTTGTTTTAATGGATAAGACCTGTGTGTTTAGGGATGCACTTCTGAGTGATAGCAACCAGGGGTGGCTACTGTAAGTCAAAATAGTGGTTAGCCATGGGAGGCTAAAGACTTGTGACCCACAAAAAGGGATCCTGCAGTGGGAGATGAGATCCATTTATCTTCCTTCCCTTCTTTTTTTCATGTTTGTGAGTGAGCCCTGGGCTCTGGGTTAAGCACACACCTAATGACTGGGCTACCTCCTTATACCTCAAGTTCCATGTCCTTAGAAAATGTTTAATTTCATTGTTTTATTGGTTTGAGTATTTTGACTGATGCATATATGTGCACTATGTACATGTCTGGTGTTGGGGGAGGTCAGAACAAAGCATTAGATTCCTTTGGAACTGGAGTTACAGGTAGTTGTGAGCTGTCATGTGGGTGGTGGGAATCGAACCCTGGTCCTCTGAAAGAACATCCAGTGTTTTTGACCACAGAGCCCTCTCTCCAGCCCCCACCCAGTTCCATTTCTGGACCTTAACATGATTTCAAGGATATTTGCCTTACAAATATTCACTTAACCCCACATTTTATGTTATTGTATATATATATATATATATATATATATATACATATATATAATTTTTTACATAAGAAAGAATTTTTGAAAAAACAAGAGAAATAATGAAAGTCAAGCTTTTCGTTATTTTTATTCATCTTTTCAAAATCTATAAACAAAACCTCTTTATTGTAAAATTCTGAATTTTCACAAACATATATACGGCTGCTGTTATAATTACAGTCCAGACAGAGCAGTTAACGCTCTCAGCCCCAAACTCCCTTGAGCTCTACAGCCGACTCCCCATCCCATCGAAAACCCTGACACTGCACTCACCATGACATTTTATGTCCCTGTGTTTTCGCTTTTCTAAAATATCACGTGACTCAAACCACACGGAGTGTAGCCTTTCGAATCTGGTTTCTTTCACTTAGCATCAGGCTTTAAGAGTAATCCACACTGTTCTTTTCGTTGCTGGATAATATTCCTTATACAGGTTCACCTCGGTCAGTTGTTTATCCCTTTACCAGAAAGAAATTTGGGTTGTTTCTAGGTTTTGTTTTGTTTTGGGGGTTTGTTTTTAGATACTTTCCCTAAATACCAGGGTACAGATAGATCTCGTGCGAAAGTAAGACTTTGTTTGTCATGAATAAATACCTAGAAGACATGCCGTTGCCACAAAGGCCAAGCGGAGGCCTAACTTTGTAAGAAGCTGTCAGCTCATGCTCTGAAGAGTCCGTATCCTTTTCAGGCTAACAGGCAGCACACGGGTTCTGGCGGCTCTGCACCTCTGGAAGCAGTGGTCACGTGACGCTAAAAGTTATTCTGACAGATAGGTTTCTGGTAAAAGGATACACAACTTATGTGGATGTGCACATTAGAGCTGCATCCCTCAGCCCAGGAACACGACAGTATCCTCAGTAGAAGAGTTAATTATTTTCTGGCAGTGAGGTAGGCTTCCGGTACATCATCTCGTCCGTGCGAGGCTGGGCTTGCCCCTCACTGCCAAGGCCGTGCACTTGCTGGAGTCCTTTCTCTTTAACGGGCCCTGAACTTCAGGCTCTGTCTCCTCTGGACAATTAGACACTGTCTGTTCTGCTCAACCTCTTTGCAGCTACGTCTCTCTGCACACGCGCAGTTTCGGAGCTGCCAAACACTTCAGGGGGCATTTGCAATCATAAAATCAGGCTCATTCTTCTTGTTGTCTTAAAGATTTTATGATCCTGAAGTTCTGGCTGCCTTGATTGCTCCCGGATGTCTTGAAAAAGCCTGATGGGTTTGTGTTTTAATCAGGTTTTTATAGCTGCTCTCAACAAAAGATTCATAAGCAGAAGTGGAAGGAATGCTATGAATTTAGAAATAGTAAAAGCCTGGTCCTCTTAATTAATTTTAAAAATGCTATTTTCTTATATGTTGACAGCTGGTTCTAAAATTCAGATGGAAAAACAAGGGGACTAGAATAGCTCAAACAATTTTGAAAAAAAATAGGACTATTCATACTTCTTATCCTTAATATTTAGTAGAGAGCTATTGTGTTTCAGGCAGTGTGGTACTGGTGAACAGGCAGACACAGAGATCACTTGACCAAATTAAGGGGCCAAAAATAGACCCAAACATACAAGATAGGAACCTTATCTAAAACACTAGTCAGGAAAATTTCCCAAACAGAAAACATCAAGCCACACATTCAAGCAACTCTCTCAATATGAAACGGGGTAAATACAAAGGAAATTACATTTAGTTAGACCACTGAAAACTGCAAGCAAATATACCTGTGAGGTTTTTGTTGTCGTTCAGAGCAGGGTTTCATGGAGTCCAACCTAGTCTCAAACTCACTAGATAGCCAAGGATGGCCTTGAACTTCTGATTCTTCGCCTGCATCTCCTATGTGCTGGGATTAACAAAGTAGCCACCTTACCAAGTGGTACTAGTGACTGAACCCAGAGCTTCATGCATGCCTCTTTCTGGCTCTGAGCTACATTCCCAGACCCATAGGCAAAAATTAGATTGTTAAAGTTATTGAGAGCTTAAAAAAAAAGACACATTAATCTCAAGGAAGCAACAGTAAGATTGGCAGCTAACTTTTTCAACAGAATCAGTGAAACCCAGAAGATACTGGGATGGCATCTTTAAAGAGGAGAGAGAGAGAGAGATTCTTCCAAACCTAGAATTCTATACCCAGTGAAATAGAGTAAAATGCTATACCTTCAGAAATTAAGGTGAAATTGACATTTTATAAAAATAAAATCACAGAGTATTCATTGTCAGCAAACACGTTCTAAATAAAGAAATGGATAAAGGAAGTTATTTAGATGGAAGTGAAAAGAATCCCAGCCAGATCAGAACTGCAGGAAATAATAAAAACCCCAGAAAAGGGGCATTTGTTGATGAACTGGAGGAGACATCATCTCCCCTCACATACAGCACACACAGTTTTGTTTCTGTGCCTTGCTCTCTCCTTTGCCCACCATCTGAGGCCAAATTAACACCAACAATCCCTTCATTGGCCACTGCTTCATTCACATCTTACCCACCTCTTCAGGACCACACTGCTGGGTACCAACACGTTTCATCCTTTTTGTTTGTATTTCACGATGTATATCTTAGTCTCTTGGAATACAGCATTGACAACCTTTTTGCACCTACCATAAGTGACCTGTGTAGTATATTTCTAACAAATGTCTATTGAATAATTAAATTTGTGCTCGCTTCAGCAGCACATATACTAAAATTGAATAATTAAATTTGTTGAAGAATATTTGGGCAATGATCTGTTGGCCATTATGTTTTCTAGCAGAGATTCTTCCAACAACTAATTAACATATATTATAAATAATATATAAAGACATATATCACGTGCATGTTTTTTAACCCTGGGGGGATGGAGAGATGGCTTAATAGTTAAGAGCATGTATTGTAAGGGTAAAAAAATTTAACTTGGCCCGAACCATGGGAACTTAAACTTGTGAGCTTTATGTTTCTAAAAAAACGCCCTTCTTTGTTCCTGGACTGAGAAGTGCAAACAGTCCCTAACTGTCCCCTAGTCACCACACCTGAGCACAGCCAATCACTGACTGCCCCATTAGAAAAATCCCTTATCCCTAGACCCCCTCCTGTTTTGCGGTTTTTGCCTTTATAAACTCTGTGATTCTGCTGCACCACCCCCTTGTGTGGAAGCTGTGTGCAGAGCCCCAGCGTGCCAGCTACTTGCTGTTGCATCAAGCTCTTGTCTTTGTGGGTTATTGGGGTCTGGCATCTATCCCGAGGAACGGAGGGTCTCGCCACCTCAGGGGTCCAACAGTATCAACTTCCAGAGGACCATATTAGATGTTTTAGGAGCCACATTGGTGGTCCATAACCACCTGTAAGTCCAGCTTCAGAGGGATCGAAAGCCTCTAGCCTCTGCAAGCTCCTATGCACATAACCCATCCCGCCACATGCTTGCATCTAAGAAAGGTATTTCAAGTTTTTTGTTTTGTTTGGTTTTTTTTCAGACAGGGTTTCTTTTTGTAGCCTTGGTTGTCCTGGAACTCACTCTGTAGACCAGGCTGGTGTCTAACTCACAAAGATCTGCCTGCTTCTGCCTCCCATGTGCTGGGATTAAAGGTGTGTGCCACCACTGCCTGGCCATTAAATTGATTTTTATCCTGAGATTTCACAAAGACAACTAAAGCAGACAAGAAAAAGCTTTAACTTGTTCTTGGAAGAGAGATCCACATGGGGAATGTCCATATCTCATCTCTTAACCTTTTGAAATTCATCTGATGCTTGTTCAATAACGTGGTCTTTGTATCACTGTCGAAAGTATAAGGCTGATTGAAGTATATTCACAGGTTTGGCATTTATGCCATTCTAATGTGAGTCGCTGGACTGTTCCTGGATGCTAAAGAAATAAAAGGCACAGCCCTTGGGATCTCCAGAGAATGTGAAATCTAATTGAAGCCTAAAACATACATAAAACACCCTGAGATGGACTCCAAAGGCACATTTTTGAAGCTGCAAGAAAATATGGTCTAGTACCGACTAAATCTGTAGCAGATGAGAAACCTTTTTAGAAAACCACACTTGGGATGTGGTGATTAGAGACAGTCTCTCTTTGCTCCCCTCACCCGAGTGGTAGTGTGTTTTTGAGATAAATTCTCATTATAAAGCCCCGGATGGGCTCAAAAAACACCCTTTTCCTATGTTAGATTCACAAGTGCTGTTGTGTGACAGGTGTTACATGTGTGTGCCACACATGCTGAGGCTTCACAGTCATCTGAGAAGAGGCAAATCCTGGTTCTGAAGGTTAGAAGGGAATATGTGGAAGAGAAAGGGTATGGGCTTTTGTTTTTTTGTTTTTTTTCTGAGCAGAAAGGAGTACACACAGAACACAGAGGCAAGACAGTAAGTTAGGCAACTACAAACAGACAGGCTTGAGGAGTTGAGGGATGCAGGATGCTAGGGAGACAGCTTAAAGAAGACATCAAATAGGTCTGATTTTGAAATGATGTGGAATTCTCTCTCTTTTCAGTAGAAATAACCTGTACTGTCAATGGCCCAGTCAGACCCCTTAGCTGATATAATGATGATCTCAGCCTCCTAGGCTATTATTTGCAATAATTTCTGCCTTATGAGTGTAATGGGAAAAACACATTGCAAAGTGAATTACTTTTGAATCATATTGCATGCTGACATTTGGGAAATTAGATCCTGAATACAATGTGTCTTGATTATTCGAGGTGCATTCCCACCATGAAAAAAAAATTAATTCAGTGCAACGATTCCAAGAAGAAATATCTGCATGCTACATTAAAGCCCTGTTCTTCAGCAGGAGTCTGCCCCCAACTTCAGGTCACCATTCAGACAAATAACCATGGGCAGGAACTATTATTCCCTGCCTAAGTAATCTACAAGGGTCTGGAGAGTCCAGAAATGCCCTCATTCAAACATATTAGCCCATCTGTGCACCCATTCTGCTGTATCCATTCTCTTATGTCCCAACTGCTTATGTGCCAGCAATGCCCCTGCTCAGCTGGCTTCCATTCATTTTCTGGAAAAAGCACAACCAAGCTCTCAGATGAAGAACAAGTCACTCTTTGCTTCCTCATTGCCACTCAGCAAATTCCTTTGACACCCTTGGCTCATCTTGCTATGAAAAAGCATGTGCTTTGGCCCTTCCTCTTCTTGTGTAAGCTTTTTTTCTTTTCTTTTCTGATGCTGTGCTGCTGGACTGAGCAACAGTAATTTCAGAAACCCCTGACTACAGAAGCACAGGTCAGGGATGAGTCTGAGGAAAGGGCTTTTGAAGTAGCTTAAATGCTTCCATTCCCAGCCCAAGTTTCCCTGTTTACTGAACATGTCTAATTAGTGTGTTAAATAGAGCAATGTTGTGGGAGGAAGAAAAGACGGGCAGGGAGAGAATAGGATCTCACATGAAGGCTAGACAGTAAATCTGGAAGTTAATTGAGGATGCTAAACAAGAATAAGGAAATAAAAGCAACAGTGAAGGGTCAATGATTTCCATGTACATGAGACCAGGTTGGTTGGGCTATGGTGGCACACACCTTTAATCTCAGCTCTAGGGCGGCAGGAGCAGACAGATTTCTTAGTGTGAGGCCAGCCTGGTTTACAAAGTGAGTTTCAGGACAGCCAGAGCTACACAGAAAAAACCTTGTCTTGAAAAACAAAAGGCAAAACAAAGCAGCAACAAACGACCAGATTGTTTCATCATTAAACTTATCCATTAATCATGCTCTCCCCTTCTTTGAGATCATGTCTTGTTATATAGCCCATGAGCTCATGATCCTCCTGCCTCAGTGCTTAAATTATAGGTATATGCCAACATGCTCGGCTCCATAGCCATGCATTTTATGTGTGTGTGTTCATATGTGTGCACATGTGTAGAAGCTAGAAGTCAAAGCCAGGTGCCTTCCTCAAATACTCTCCGCTGTATTTTTTGTGGCAGTATCTCTCACTGAATCTAGAACTTATCAGTTCAACAAGAAAGACTGGCCAGGGTCTTCCCCTCCCTAGAGCTGGGATTAGAGAGGTACACCACTAAAACCTGCTTTCTGCAAGGGTGCTGGGGATCCAAGCTAAGGTCCCCATGCCTGTGTGACAAGCATTTAACTAACTGACTTATCTCTCTAGCCCATGATCATGCCTTTGTATAAAATAAGACCCACACTGTGAGCCTGTATTTTTAGTTAGAGGGACCTCAGTTTGAATACTGGCTTCACTGTTTACTAGATTAGTGATCTTTGTTATACTGTTAACCTCTCTAAGCTTCTCTTTCTTTCTTTATAAAATGAGAATGTAAATACTATCTGCCACAATAGGATTAGTGTGAGATAAAAACATGCTACCTGTAAAAAGCTTAGTGTGCTACCTAGCCTGTGGCACACACACACAAAAGAAAACTTGCTTTTCTTATTTTTGAAAATTTAAACTTCTTTAAAGTAAACTGGTTTAAACCTCACTGATTAAATGAATCTTATACTGCCTTTTGGGGCAACAAGTTACCACCTATCTGATCTTTCTGATACATTTATGTTTTCATTGAGTTGCCTTCAGTCATATTGTAACTGTGTATGTAAGTATATCTCTGATTGTATTATCTAAAGCAATTGTTCTCAACCCAACGGTTGCAACCCCTTTGGGGATTGAATGACCCTATCACTTGGGGTCACCTAAGACCATTGGAAATAACGAATATTCACATTATGATTCGTAACTGTAGCAAAATTACAGTGATGAAGTAGCGACGAAAATAAGTTTATGGTTGAGGGTCACTGCAGCATGAGGGACTATCTTAGAGGATCGAGGTATTAGGAAGGTTGAGAACCACTGATCTAGAGGAGCAGACACATGCTTGTTTTTTGAGACAGCATCTAACTAAGTAGCTCAGGCTAGCCTTGAAATCATGATCCTCCTGCCTCAGCTTCCCAAATGCCAGGACTGTGCCATTAAAGCCTGCTTAGGCGTGTACTTAATAAGTAGTTAATATGAACTAGATATGGTACACATCTGTGATCTCAGCACTTGAGTGACTGAGGCAGAAGGGGACCTGGCTACACAGTGAGAACTCATCTCAACAACACAACAAATGTTAATATAGTTCACAGAATCCTGGAAACATATTCAATGACTATTCCTAATGGTTAAATTCTAGGTAAAATGAACACACACACAATTTATTATCCTAGGTTCTCATTACAAAGGGGGTATCATAGAGATCAAGAGACTCCAACAGAGTAGCAGAGAGAGAAATTAAGTAGCTAGATCAAAGCCTCGTTGTTTACTGGGCACACGCTCTGCATCATTTTCCAGTACCTTATAGTTAAGTGTTGTCTAAAACTGAGATCATTCTTTCAGCCTGTAAACTTCTTGCTTCTTGTATGGATTTTTTTTTTTCTTTTCTCGGCTAATGGTGCCACCATCCACCTCGTCACCTGAGTCAGGGTCTGAGTCATCCCAAACTTCTCCCTCCCCTCAATCTTCATCACACCCACTCTTGCAGTTTTTACTTATTCTACATTTAGCCAATCTCCTTGTTCTCACTAGCGCTGCTTTTCACTGGCGCTCCGGTCATCTCTGACCCCAAATGCTGCACCTGTCTTCTGTCCCCTCTGACTAGCTCTGTCACCTTCACGTCAGTCTTATTCATGGCCAGGATGATGTGACTTGACAACAAAGCTAGTGGAGCCAGTTACTTGTTGAAAAGCCTTCGGCGGCTCCTCACTGTCTCCAGAAGGAAGCCCAGGTTTCCTAGGATAGCCCTCTTGATCCCAAAGCACACTTCTTATCTAGTCCTGACAATGGTCAATTAAAATGAAGAGCTTATGTAATCGTCTCCTGTTTCAGACCCTGGGCTCTCGAAAGGTAGAAACAAAATCCTTTCATCTCTTCGTCTCAGCATCCACCAGTGTCCACAAAAAGGGTGAAAATGAAAAGAAAAAAATGGTGAGGTTAGGAACGAGGGAGGCCGGACATGATCCAGGTATATTGTATACCTGTATAAAATTGTCAAAGAATGAAAAATTAAGTTGAAAATGAAATGGTAACATTAGGTATGACTTCACTGGATCAGTGTATATTTTTAAAATAGTTTCTATATTTAAAAAATTAAAATAGTGGCTGGAGAGATGGCTTAAAATTAATATATATATTTAAGTTTATTTATTTATTGTTGTGAGTGTTTTGCCTGTGTGTTTGTGTGTGTATTGTGCACACTTGGTACTATGAGAGTTAGAAAAGGTTTCCCTGGAACCGGAGTTACAGATGGTTGGTTGTGAGCCACTCTATGGGTGCTGAGAACCAAATCTAGGTCCTTTGCATGAACAAGCGCTCTTAACTGCTGAGCCATCTCTCTTGCCCCATAAATGTTTAAAATACACCTTAAAATGTTTTTTTTTAACTTAAGAGGTTAAAATATAATATGTATCTCAAATGCATCATTTGACTCTGGTCTGTGGGTTTCAGGGTATCCAGGGTTGTACGGGCTTCACTACTATGTAAGCACAATGCTTTTTAATGCTAAAAGGAAGTCATTTTAGTCATTCTTCATTCTCTTCCCTTCTCCTGCTTAGGTTAACTGGGTAAGGCTAATCCCATGACAAAAATTCTTAAACGTGAAAAGTCCTTCTCAGCTGTGAAGTCAAACATCCTCAAAGAGATGAATATGAAAAAAATTTGTTATGTGGTTGTTGGTTTTGAATTATAGGGGGTCATGTGCTAGGGAGAGGCTTCTAGGATTAAGGGAGCCCCCCCTAGCTGAAAGAAGGGAGGAGGCAAGGGAAAGAAATCTGCCCTATAGCTATATAACTATGTGGGATCAAATCATGCTCCCAGTTGAATAAACCAGGAATCCTCCAGAAAGGAATGCAATCTGATTTAGCCTGGTGAGGTTTATGCTAGATTACAATCTGAAGAAGCATAATACATTGTGCTTGTTTAAGCCACTAATTTTGTGTTGATTTCTTGTAATAACATTAGAAAATCAATGTAATACGGCCTGCTGTAATTTGCTCTTTCACACAATAGTGTCTTTTGGAGATTGTTATTATAATATATCCCTACGTTTTGGGATTTTTTTTTGAAAGTCCTGGAGATCAAACTCTGGGTGTATGTTAGACAAGTGTCCTGCTACTGAGTCGTCACCAGCTCCATCCTTTGATTAGCTGTAAGTTATCTAAGGTAACACTTATGAGGTAGCAGTTACAACAAAAGTAATCTTTGACTTAGTGGACAGCAGGCGAGGCTGTGCCCCTGGACCACCTCTGGGCATTTTCTCCTGACATCATGACATATTTGCATATGTGTTGGGGCCTTTCGAAGGCAGTCACTTTGTGAAGGCAGAGTCCTCATGAATGCGATTAATGGCCTCATAAAAGAGCCTCCCAGATCTTACACTGTCCCCTTTGTGAGAAGTCAGGGTGGACGATGCCACCCTGAACCCGGAAGCTGGTCCTCTTCACCTGCTATAGAATTTGCTAGGGCCTTGACGTGGGACTTCCCGGCCTCTAGAACTGTGAGAAATGAACTCTATTGTCTGTAAGGCACTTGCTTTGTGGTATTTTATTACAGCAGCTTGAAGGGACCCAGACAGTACCTGTTAATAATGATAAACTATGACACAGTGCTCTGATCCCAAACAACGCAAAACCTAGGTTCACTGAAAGAACTTGCAGGAAATGAATGAGTGCACCAAATCTGATTTAAGAAGACAGAGCGAAGAGAAATTCGCCGTAGTCTGACTCCTGAAAAGTCAGTACCATCAGTTTATGTGGTAACTGGCAGCTGGGACTCTGGTGATGTAGGATTAGCAGCTAAAGAGACACCTGCCACAGGTCAGAAAGGCAGCCCAGGGGCAGATTTTCAAAAGGAATGTGCTGAGCCTGGAGATAACTAAGTCAGTAATTAGGAGAAAAGGAGGGATCTGGTGGGACAGGACAACTGAGCGCCAGTCCGAGCAGAGTTGAGCAACCTTCTTCACATTCATCAAGTTGACCAGCCTCGAAAACAAAAACAAAAACAACTACTGAGCTGCTCAACCGGTTCAGCAAGGCTGGAAGATTGAGCACCAAGATACTACACTATTTTATTTCCAAATACTAGCACTAAACAATCTAAAAAAAAAAAGGTGTAATTTACAGTAGGGCTAAAATAATAAAGTATATAAATACCTAATACTCACATGAAAATGTTTTTCAGAGTTTTATTACTTTTTAAAATCACGTGGATGGAAAATATGCGTACGTAGTGAAGGCCCTGCAGAGACCGGAGGCATTAGATTCCCTGAAGCTGGAATTACAGGTGCTTTGTAAGTCACCTGATGTGGGTGCTGGGAACCGTGCTTGAATTCTCTATGAGAGAGGTACACACTCCTACCACTGAGCCGTCTTTCCAGCCCCCAAACTATGTTTACAATTTCCCCATTATATTTAATTATTTACTGGGTGGGTGGATATGTTTGTGTGTGCACACAAGTGTCATGGCACACTTGGGAAAGTCAGAGGACAGTCCCCAGGAGTCATTTCTTTCCTTTCCCCATGCGTATCCCAGATAGGAAACTCGGGTTGTCGGGCTTGGCAGCAGGTCCCGTTACAGGCTGAGTCACCTCAGTGGCGTAAACACGTTTCGGTATCGCTAGTCAGTACGGAGATGCCATCCCAAACCAGAATAAAATACCATTTTACATTCGCTAGGACAGCTGTAATACGGAGAACAATGGTGGGTTGGTGGCGGTGGGGCTGTAGAGATGACGTAGCAGTAGCGGCCGAGAGGGCTTCCTGCTCTCTGGTTAATTCCCAGCACCACGTCAAGTGGCTCTCAACCACTTGTCTCAGGAGATCTGACTCCCAGTGGCACCACCCCCGCCCCCAACGAGTACTAATAAAACAAAAAGGCAAATATCAGAATCGGTAAGGATGTAGAGGGGCTGAAACTGGCATAAACTGCTGGCAGGAATTTTAAAATGGCACAGTTGCTTTGAAAAACAGCTTAGTAGTTTATCAAAAACCTAAATATTACATGAAGCTGCCACACAAGCCACTGATTGTGGGGATACAACAAAAGAATTTTGCTCACACAGAGCACGTGCACCGTTATTCACAGCGTCACTGTTCATGTTATTCTAAAGTGGAAACAACCCGAACGCTTATCAACCAGCACAGACACATAAAAATGTCTCAGAGTATTACACAGCCAGGCATGGTGCACAGCTCTAATCAGAGTTCTTGGGAGGTGGAGGCGGGAGGATCAAGAATCTGAAGTCGACCTAGACCGCGTGAGACCCTGTCTCAAAACAAAACAAAACCGAAAGGAAAACGAAAGGGAGTAACAGCACGTACTGCTACAGGCGCGGACTTGAGCAACCCTGAGCGAAGCGAAGGAAGCCGCTTGTCATCAAGTCGTCTTGTGTGCTGAATGACTTCATCCACGCTCAGTGTCCAGAGCAGAGAGAGTGGGAGTGACGGAAGTATCCTAAACCACATCGTGATGGCTGTGACCTTGGGAGGATGATCAAAGTCACCGAACTGTAGCCTTTGAGTAACGGATTTTAGGATATGTAGATTATAATTCAATAAGATATCGTAGCAGAAAAAGACAAAAAAAAAGTCAATGATAAAGCTGGCCGTTTATTTTTTAATACCTAAAAAAATAAAATTAAATTTTAAAAGAAAGGAGGTTTGGAGGAAGAGAGGGGTTAAAAAAAAACCCAACAAAGCCAAAACAAAACAAAATCCCACTTTCTTTTTTCTGCCTTGAGCAGGGTCACACTTGGAGCGATCGGGTTCTTTCTTGAGGAAAGAAAAAGGGAAATTAAACCCGATTCAAACAGGGGTTGGGGGGTCCGAGGAGGCAGCGGAGAATCTCGCACTGTCAGGTTCAGCCCCAGACTCAGCTCTGAAGGCAGCTGCCTCCTCCTTCCTGTCCTCCTCGGGGCCTTGAAAGCAGAACCGACGTACGCTGGCACAGTTTATCCCAGGCCAGCACGCGGCTTCTCTGCCAAATTTAGCCGTTGGCAACTTTCTGTGGAGAGTCCCAGAGGACTTGCTTGACCTCCTTTTGGAAAGCTGCGAGGGAATTCACTTCTGGCCTGTGGCCCAGCAAGCGAGGGGTGGCTCGGCAGGCTCCCCCATTCTCTATGAATTTAATGATAAAGTGTACCTGAGCACAGTCCAGTGGCAGGGCCAAGTCCCTATATGTGCGGTTTGGGCTAGGAATTTTCTAGTCGCCTAAAGATAGTTCCCAACGTTAAGTACTGTTATCAATTTTAAAAGAACTCTTTGAAAAATTATTTTCCTCCTCCTTCCTCCCTGATTTTGGCTCCTTTTTTTTTTTTTTTTTTTTTTGCAATAAAAGTATTATATGACTATTGTGGAAAACTTAGAAGCCAGCTATTCTTTTAGTGTGCTCTCGCAGACATGTCTGTATGTTTATAGTCACACACTTACACACATGCTCCACCATAGTAGTTATTTTATTTGTCTGAGTATATGTACATGTGTGTGTACATGCATGTACATAGGATATGCATGCTGTAGCACGTGAACAGAAGTCAAAGGACAGCTTGCAGGAGTTGGTTCTCACCTACCATGTAGGTTCCAGGGATTAAACCCAGGTTAATTAGGCCTCTTGTCAAGTGCCTTTACCCAGTGAGCCATCTCTTTGGCCTCATAGCAGTTATTTTTAAAATGACATGCATGGAATTATACTGTTTTTTTTTTTTTTTTTTGCGGGGGAAGGGGAGGCACATAGTTCCTGCTCCATGTAACAATGTGTCTTGGAGGTCCTTCCAGGTCAGTAGGTGTAAATCAACTGTATTCTTTTTGATGTCTGTATAACATTCTGTAGTACAGATATATTTAACCATTCCCTGTAACTCTATTTTTGAGATTTATTACATTTAATTATGTGTATCCATGTATGTCTTTGCTTGGGATGCGCTTTTGAACCCTGCGGAGGCGCCTGCGGAGGCCAGAAAAGGGTGTTGGATGCTCTGGAGCCGGCGCCGGTGGATAGCTTCATAGTGCGGGTGCTGGGAACAGAACTTGGGTCCTCAGCAAGAGGAATGTGATTCCTAACTACTAAGGCAATTCTCCAGCTCCTATTTTATTTTTTTATTCTTAAGATTGTTATAATACATTTTCATACACTGTATATACTTTTGTAGGCATATGAGGGTATTTTAGATATGTTTTCAGCAATGGTTTTCAACCAGTATGTCCCAACAACTTTGGGGTTGCATATCAGATACTTACATTATGATTTATAACAGTAGCAAAATTAATTACAAAGTAGCACTGAAATAATTTTAAAAAATAATTTATTTATTTATTTTATGTACATGGGTGATCTGTTTTCATGCACACCTGAAGAGGGAATCATACTCCATTACAGACTATTGTGGTTGCTGGGAATTGAACTCAGGACTTCTGGAAAAGCAGCCAGTGCCCTTAGGCTCTGAGCCATCTCTCCAGCCTGCAATAAAATTATTTTATTGTTTGGGGTTACCACAACATGAGGAAATGTTTTAAAAAGTCTTAATATTAGGGAGGTTGGAAACCATTGGTTTTAAGAGATGAAATTATTTAACTTTTATCCATTTGAAATTTCGTTTTTTGAACTTGTTTTGAAATAATTTCAAAATTACAGAGTCGCAATAATCTCTCCAGCTTGATTCCTTATCGTACCATCTCATTGCTTTTCCTTCCTTTCTTCTTTTTCTTCTTCAGCCTACAAAATACAATATGCACATTTTTTTTCTGAGCCATTTGAGAGTAAAGGAACACAAAGCACCCCCCCCCCCCGCCAGCACTAGGAACTTTAGTGTTTCTCTTCTACCTTTCTCTCTTCCTCCCTACTTTCCTCCTTCCCTCTCTTTTCTCCTCCCTCCCTCCCTTTTCTCTTGAGACAGGATTTCACTATGTAGCCCTGGCTGGCCTGGAATGCTCTATGTAGACCAGGCTGCCCTTGAATTTACAGAGATCTACCTGCCTCTGTCCCCAAAGTGCTGAGATGAAAGGCCAGTGCCACCATGCCTGGCTTTAGTAATGTATTTTCTAAAAGCCTACACAAACTCAGCAAAAGCATGAGAACCAGGAAAGAGATAACGTCACACACATACATTTTGGTCTCTCTTCAGCAAGCCCGCACTCACCCTTGTTCATAGTGTCTTTCGGGGGAGGGAGGGGAGAGCTGCTCTTGCCATGCTCACTGTTTCGCTTGCTCCGTACCCTTGTATATAATGAGTCTCTCTGCCATATTGGACTGCACTGCAGCCCAGCCCTGCCCAGTCCTGCATGCTTGGCTCAAAGTGTGCCAGCCCCAGTAGGCTTGGCTGTCCTGGACTCACTTTGTAGACCAGGCTGGCCTAGAACTCAGAGATCTGCCTGCCTCTACCTCCCTACAGGAGTGCCTGCCTCTACAGGCGTGTAGCACCACGCCCGGCCCGGCCTACCGTGTTTGCTGCTGACTCTTCATGCCTTGGTCTGTATCAATCACTGGGAAGGATAAGTTAATTTACTTTTTAATAGTATGCTGTAAAAATAATTTTTTAAAGGAAGACCAATTGTCCCAACACCCATTGTCAGCTGTTTGAAATGCTTTCACTCGTGTGGGCAAACAAGGACCTAATCTCTTTCATTAATCTATTCTTCTATTTGAGAGCCAACACCACACCTTACTTTGACTCTAAAATGTTTCATGTTTTGAGACAAATCTGGCTTTGCAGCCTAGGCTGCCCTCAAACTCAAATTCTCCTGCCTCAAGCTCCTGTGTTGAGATAATAGGAGTACAACACTTCCTCTGGCTTGCAAAATGTTTTCCTATCTGGTAGGAAGAGGCCCAGCATTATACTTTTAAAGAATGCACTTATCTGGACATGGCAATTCACACCTGTAATCCTAGCATTTAGGAGGTTGAGGCAGAAGGATCTATCTGTTTGAGGTGTTAAGTAGTGAAAACCTGTCAATACATAATAAGTAAACAAATACTATAATCATTCTGAACTTTTCCAGATTGTTAAAGTTCTCGTTAACTTGACACAAAACTATACATACCTGAGAAAGGAGCATCCGAGGAACTGCTTCCATCAGATTAGCCTGTGGGCATTAGTAGGGCATTTTCTTGATTAATGACTGATGTAAAGGAGCTGAGCCATGGAAAGTAAGCCAGTAAGCAATGTTCCTCTATGGCCTCTGTTTCAGTTCCTGTCTCAGGTTCCTGCCTGGAGTTTCTACCTTGTCTTCCCTTGATGATGGGCTATAAGCTGTAATTCAAAGAACCTTTTTTTCTGCAAGTTGCTTTTGGTCAGTGCAGTGGTCTCAGTAGGAATGGCCCATAGGGAGTGGCACTATTAGGAGGTGTGGTCTTGTTGGAGTAGGTGTGGCCTTGTTAAAGGAAATGTGTCACTATGGGAATGGGCTTTGAGCTCACTCTCCTGTGCTCAGGCTATGCCCAGTGTGACACACAGTCTCCTGCTGGGTTTGGATCAAGATGTAGAACTCTCGGCTACCTCTCCCGTACCAGTCTGCCTGTGTGCCACCATGCTTCCTGCCATGATGATAATGGACTAACCCTCTGAACTGTAAGCCAGCCTCAATTAAATGTTTTCCTTTATAAGAGTTGCCATGGTCATGGTGTCTCTTCACAGCAATGAAACCTTAACTAAGACAGCCACTGTTTACCACAGCAACAGAGAAACAAACCAGAGAGCAAATGAATTTTAGAATTAGCATGTCAACTTTATTAATAACCTACTGTAATTTTGATCGTAACTACATTATGTTTGACAAATATTTGCATAAATGACATCTTTACAATATTGAATCTCCTATAAGGAGACATGACATAGCTTTTCATTTTTCTCAGGCTTTGAAAAATATCTTTTGGTAAGTATCTTTCTTTGTGTATGTGTTGCACGTATAGTTTGTTTCTAGGTTTAATTTTTTTTGTAGCTATCACTAGTAGGATCTTTCAATCCTATTTTTTTGCACATAGTTGAGATTATACTGCATAAACAATTCTCAAACTTACATCTTAGCATAATTTTATACCAAACAAATAGCCTAATAAAGTATAATTGTATAATTATATAATTATTCATAAAAAATTTATGTATTGTGCTACTTTTTCATGTTGGCTAATAAACTAGATTGTTTCTAATTAAAAAATTCAAGATACTGGCATTCACCTAGTAGTGTTCATCTTTATAAATATTTGTTCTATTATTCTTTGTACATCTATTTTTGTCCTATATTATTCTTCAAAATACATGTGACATTTTTCTGTCTTATCCACAATACAGTCATCTTAAAGATAACACAAAATTGATTGTTGAAATAACTTATTTTTTTAAAGAGGTCTTGCTATATGGCCATGGTAGCTTTCTATTTTTTTTTTTTTTTTGGCTCAAGTGATCCTCTTGGTTCAGACTTGAGAATAGTTGGGACTTGAAAGCATGCTTGCTGTGCCAACAAAATTTCAATTTTTAGCACTTTGCTGATTCTCTTTAGTTCCTCCTGTCACTCAGCTGCTTTTCAGACATGATTAGAGAGTAACAAAAAGAAGACAAACCCACACAGTGTAACAACACAAACTGACACAGCAAGGGTCTTCACAGAGGCACGAAACAGTCAAGAATGACCCAAAAGAGTCATTGTTACCCCTGAAGCTCCAACTTCTGGCCAAGTGTGCTTCCTTTGTGACCTACACTTGTACACCTGACTTCTCCACATTTCTTGATGTGATATAAAACACTTCACACCTTCACACTTTATTATGTGCTTTATGGAATGACTTACACACTGTCTAATTTATGGGAGTGTTTTCATATGGAATGCAGATCTTTCTTGATTATTTATGGTTAATATAGGCATCAGTTTTCAAAGATCATAAGTTGGTGTTTCCACCTGCTTGCAGGTATCGGCCTGCTCTTTAGACCGCTCTCTGCTTGCCTCCTGGGACAGCTTCTTTTCCCCCTCTTCCCCTCCTCTTTCTTGTTTACTTCTCCAAGGGTTTGGAAACCCGATTACCAAAACCTTTAAAATTGAATCCAGTAAGAATTAATAGCCTGAAAAAGCTTCGGTTCGTGTCGAGAAGTGATGGGCATGATCTTTGAGGCATGCACTATTTCTGAAGATGGAGGTCCTTTTTCATTTCCTTTATTCCCTTGAGTCTTTGCTGTGCTCCACACAGTGATGGCCAGGTGGCCAAATTCCACATAAATGAAGTTTAATTACAATTATTAGGTTGGTATCATAATATTAAAATGTTCCTTTCCCTTTTCCCTTTGCCTCCTGACTTGTTCTTGCTGTTCCTTTCATGGCTAAATCTAGAAAAACTGCCCATTTGGTTTCAAACCAGGTTTGATAAGTTCAACCTCCATCTTCGTATCCTTGCTCCTTACTTCATTTCCTTACTTCCTTAACTCAGCTATACATTATTTTAACAATTAAAAAGCTCTATAATTGACAGAAATCTCACTTTTTATCTAAAGCCCCATTTGATTAAAAATCAAGCATATTTTTTTGAATGAATGAAGACAAAGGTGATTTACACACCTCTACTGTATCCCTGCTCTACTTTGTTCCTGCTTCATTAACAGTGCTGTGGTATTGGACCACATCCATGTGATCGCTCAGGGCAATGGCTGTTCTCCTTTTGCTGCTGTTTGCCCCCTAGCATTTATTAACTATCACTTAAACACCACGGGCGTTGAGTGTCAAGGTATGCCACATACCTACTGGAGAACTAACTCAAAGTTTATTCTACTAGTGGTGCTGTATTACCACTCTCTTTTTATCTGGATATAACAAACACCCCTAACAACAATAATGTTATCATTTTTTTAGACTTCTACCTTTAAGAAAAGGATGTCGCTTACGAGTGGGAAATGTGTGATTGTCCATGTTTTTTTTTCTCTTCATTATTTGAGCAACTAAAACCATTACACTCTTTAATGTTATTCCTCAGCCATTTTAAATTGTAGACACTATGCATCTGCTGATGAATAAATATCTTCAAGCTACTCAAGGTGCTACACACCTACAATCCCAGTACCCAGGAGGCAGCATAGGAGGATCATGAGTTCAAGGTCACTCTATACTACATAGAGAGCTTTCAGGCTACCCTGAGTTACATAATGAGGTTCTGTTTCAGAAAAGCACACAGCAACGGAAAACTGGATAGGAATGGGTAGGAAAGAAACTAAGGTTCTATCTAGACTTTGCCAGTCCTGTTTTACTAGTCCAATTACCATTTATGAAATGGGCACTACCAAGATTTATACCTTCTAACTGGAGAGAAGCAAGGAGATAGGGCAGTACCAAGCATGGGGCTGTATTTTCTGCCTGTTTCTTCTCTGCTTTGCTGATGTTTTCTTCCTCCCAAATAAACAAGTTTCTAGTGGTGCAATCTGTAACACAGGACATCTTATTTTTGATGGTAAATTAATTTATTCTCATAGTTTCAAGCTGTCAAAAGTTTAAATTGACATGCTAGTAAAGCAAAGGTTCTTTGAAAGGAGTTTGGTTCAAAGGTTAGCTTGATCCATGGCCTTTACAAGTCTGGAAATTCCAGCCTGTCCATGATTTAGAGTTGACTGGACTCAGGGAGGGTGGTTTAGTATTAGCTGAAATAATGACAAATTATTTTTATTTTCTAGAAGACTGATTTATTAATTTAACAATGGAAAATATTACTACTACATGAATTATAACACTTGTGATGTTATGAATGATTTTCCTATTTCTATTTTTGATCTATTTGATTATTTCAAGTAGATAATTAAAAAACTAAAATTCACATACATTTATCCAGGATTTATTATATACACACTAGATATTTTGTTGAAGGTGAGAAGTAGCCATGAACTGGGTTCATGTTATCTTGTTAGCTCTTCAGAGAACTTAAAAGTTTATGGGTTTAAATTTAGTGAGTGCAAAACCAATTTTATGATTTAAATGTTAGATGATATTACTATAGATTTTCCCCTTTGAAATTCACAGTGAAATTTAGTCTCCATTATGAGATATTAAGAGGTGGTCGCAGGCAGGGCCCTTAAGAGGTGATCTTATGGCTCTGTCCTCATAGATGAATTAATCCATTTGTATGATTAATGGATTAATGTATTACCTGGAGAGTGAGTCTACTGCAGATGTCAACTTGGCTAGGTCTCATGCAAGCTCTCTGTCAAGGATGTACTGCTCTGGACTCTGCAGGAAAAAAGGTCATCACCAGATGTGGCTTTATAACCCTGGACCAGAACTGTGAACCAAAAAGAAACTTATGACCTACCCAGGGTGTGGTATTATGTGATAAGCAACAGAAACTACACTATGGTAGGCATTAACCTATATTAGCCAGATGTATGCAACATGCCTCAACCTACCTCAGGCTGAGGTCAAAGACCAGTGTGTCTCCCTTCCCTCTTAGAAGTGATGAGTTCAATCTGCTAGTGATTTGCTTGCAGACTCCACTTTTTTATATTTTAGGATTATTGAATCCCCCTTATTTTGATGCATTAATTCTTAGCATGAGCAGTATGCTCATGTTAAAACCTTCTCTAGTTTCTATCCAATTATTCTAGATCAACATTTTAATTAAAACTTTATTACTGTGGGACCTGGGGCAGGCTACAGAGAGCCTCAGTGTTTTCATCTGATAAAATGGGAATAATAATTTTAATCTTATACAGTTTTATGGGGATTACATTAAACAATGAACTTTATGCCTGTAGCCCTGAACGACAACACTTTGGAGACTTGGTTACAAGCTAGGGATGTTTTGTTTTGTTTTTTTTTACTATATACTATTTTAATTCTGACATTAATTCAATAAAATAGGGGCTTCCTATAATTTTTAAAGAAATTATTTATTTATTTATTATTATTGGGATGAGAGTGTATGTGTGTGAGCATGTATATGCTTACTACTTTGTGGGATTTACTCTCTTATTTCACCTTCACGTGGATTCTGGGGATTTAAGTTTTCAGGCTTGTAAAGCAAGTACCTATACCCACTGAGCCATTTTACCAGCTCCTCTAACTTTTTATTGCAGTAAAATACACATACTGAAAACCTAGTGATAGTTTTAAACTTCCCAGTACAAGATCTAGAAATGTAGGCTAGCTTTCAATTGTATAGTTTGTTAGTAGAGACCTGATGGCAGTCATTCAGGGGTTCAGGGGCCTCCTTTTGACTCATTCTGTAGTTCCTGTCCTTGAATATCTTTTTCAGTTCTAAGTTCTAGCCAGCTAGTGGCTGTTTCTACCTGGATAAGTGTCCAACACATTAAACCTGGAGCCCATGGAAAGAATATGTTTAATTAAATGAATATGCTTAACCAAGACTCTTATCTAACCATCAGAAATTTGGTTCAAATAAACCTAACCATGAAGGAATATCAGTAAGGAACTAGGATATCTCATCTGATACCAAGGATAGGAGTGTGACAGATCCGAGGACTCGATAGCCATTAGGACATGGTTTATCACCTCTCATTTCTGATCTGTACATTATTATTATTATTTTACCAGATTGTCCTCAGAGTATATGCTTTAGCATTCTGTTTCCCAGGCTCCTCTGTTAGTAGTCATAGATTTGCCCACTAGGGAAGTGAAAACTTGCCCTTATATATAAAGATGAAAAAATTCCAGAATGGGCTCTGATTTGCTCAGCTTGGAGCAAGAGCTCTTTAGGTGTCAAGTCTACGGGTGTACATTACATATTATAGAATATATGTGTATGTTTTCCCCTTTGAATAACATGTCTATCAGATTCTCACAGGAAGAGATAATTAATTAAAGGTTGTAAAAAGCCAGCACAAACTTAAATGTCCAAAAGTATCTAGCCTTTCTGACTCTCTCTTTCTCTCTCTCTTTTGTCTGTCACTGGTACACAGTGTTCTGGGCAGCTAGACTTTTAATCATGCTGCATTCTGATTCCCTCATTGTTCTTTAACCTGTGTGTATCAAGTTATCCAGAAAGTTCTGTTAATTTTTCACACGCAGTGCCCACAGACACTGTTCGTTTCTCTTTCCACTGTCACACTCCTTGAATTTCAGCAACCATCTTCTTTTGCTCACTAAACAGCAATATCTTCTTAACCAGATTCTTATTTGCTCCTTCCCATTTCAATCTACCCTATGAGATGAATGTTTAAACACTACCTTTCTGTCATTCGTATGCCCAGAGATGAATGGTGGACCCTTTCCTACATGAGAAGACCTTCTGCAGTCTGGTTCTGTCCTACCTGTTTACTCTGTGGCAAACTGGTGTCTCCTTTGACTTAGGCACATTTGCTGTTCAGCAATCTAGTCCTCACATCTTCAATCTGCCTCTTCTCTGACACGATGGTGGTCTTTATTTTAAAAACCAGCTCATTTACAGAAGAGGCCACTACTGTTTGTTGTAATCCAGTTGTCTCTTCTTAACCCTTAGGGTCCCAGGAGCTGCTCTTCCCCCTCTCTTCCTTCTACCTGTTTTTATTTTACTTTCCTCAAGAAGCAGTCCTGTACCCTGTCAAGTCTCTTTCCTTCTTGTGAAATCCTACAGAATTTACTGTTTTACTTTTGGTAACACTTAGTTTTATCACACACTGTATTAATATTTAAACGTTTTAGGCATTTTGTTTCCCAAATAGATCGTGAGGGGCTAGCATGTGAGACTTCCCTCACATCAATTATATATGCCTTCCGGCATGTATCACAGTATACACATGCAGTAAGCACAAATACCTGTCAAACATGTATAAATGTCAGCGGCAAATATATGATGCTTGCTTATGAACACTGTATATGAATTTTGCACTTCACAAAGAAGGGACTTACTAAGAACTTTTAACTAGTAGCTCCTCTTTGTGGATATGTTTTTAACTGTTAGTCTAAAAATTATAAAATATTCATCAAAAGGTTGAGGTGGGAGTTGATGGGGAAAACGTTGAAGATATTGCATTAGAAGTCATTGACTGGAGATCAAAAAGAAATGAGATCATGAAAATCCATGAGAAAAAAATTAATTTATACCAACTTTCCTGAATGCTTTGGGGGAGGGGCTAAACTCAGGAGCACCTGCTTAGTGTACAACGTCCTAGGCTCCATGTCCAGTGCTGTAAGAAAGTGAGAGTACTTTCACTGCAAGATGACCCCACATTTCCCCAAACAGTGTGTTCTGTGTTCATATTTACATTTTATACAACATTCTCCGAGGGTAAGTAATACAGGACGGGTTTATGTTTCAGCCCAGAGCTGGTCAGTTTCTGTCAACTTGACACAAAGAAGGGTCACCTGGGAAGAGGGAACCTCAACTGAGGAACTGTCTCCATCTGACTGGCCTGTGGTGGCATTTTTTGGCTGTGGGGGCACTGGCTGCAGGCACTAGCTGCAGGGGCATTTTCTTCATTAATGGTTAATGTGTGAGGGCACCGTGGACAGCACCACCCTAGGCAAGTGGTTCTGGGTAATATAGGAAAGGAAGCCGAACAGGCCTTGAGCTTGTGTCCTATCTTCCCTCAGTGGTAGATTATGACTTTGGAGTGGTAAAATAAACCCTTTCTTTTTCTTGTTGGTTTTGGTCAGTGTTTTATCACAACCAAGAGAGAAGCTCACTAGGACAGATTGTGGACTGTATCCATCACTTAGCATGATCTGGAAAGTTAGTTATTTAACCTCAGAGCCTCATCATCTAAAAATTGAGGCTACTTGTCTGATGGTAGGATTAAATAGGGAGGTATATTTCAGATAGCAAAGTAAGCTGGGCATGGTGGTGCACACCTGTGATCCCAGCACTCTGGGAGGCAGAGGCAGGCAGATCTCTGTGAGTTTGAGACCAGCCTGGTCTACAAAGAGAGTCCAGGACAGCCAGGGCTTCACAGAGAAATCCTGGTTCAAAACTAACCAATCAACCAAACAAAACTAATAAGAAATACAACCCCCCCCCAAAGAAACAACCCAAAATTAAGATAGCTGCTAATAGTAGGTGATCAACCGATGGTGACTATTACTGTTTTGAATGAAAACGTGGGCCTGGTGGTTGATGACTTCAAGATGTCAGGGGAGGCCATGTTGGGCTGAGTAATCATACAGAGTAAGCATATCCAGAAAGAGCATTTGAAAAGATACAGATGGTGGCATTAGAAAAGCTGGGCACAGTTAGGGTACTTTGTGAGTTTATTACAAGTTTTTCTTTTACCTTCCTTCCTTCCTTTCTTTCTTTAAATTTTTTTCAAGACAACGTTTCTCTGTATTACTGCCCTGGCCATCCTGGAACTCACTCTGTGGACTAGGCTGGCCTCAAATTCACAGAGATCGGTGTACACCACCATCCCTGGCTTTGCAAGTTTTTCTTATCACATGTATCACATTTTCAAATTAAGCTATCGACTAAAAATACCATCTTGATGAGAATGGGTTTTTAGTAAGTAAAACACTTAGGATTCTCAGAATTTGGATATTGATGATAGAGAAGCAAAGAAAATCAGAGAGAGGTTGAGGAGAGAGATGGCTTCAGTGTTGTTCTCTGCATCTGCTGTACCACATTCTTACCTTTAGCAGTCACATATTGTTTCCTTCACAAAGTCATACTGTGGTAGCAAACTGCGAGGCTTGATGGTAGGATTAAGTGGGAGAGGACTGGGTGAAGCATTTTGGATGATCAAAACAGAAACTCAGCTCATTCCGGTGGACACTCGCACTGCCCGATGTGAATATGGGATCTGGAAGAGGTCAGTCAAAAGAAATGAGGACAATGACTCAGAGTTGTTTTACTGAAGCAAGAGATCATGCTGGCTATAGCCATCAGAGCTTACTGGGCAGAAATCCAATAAAGAGATCTGCTGCTAAAACTGGATGATTACAGTGGTTTTTCCAATTTCCAGGAAAATGGGTTTAAAGGTTTTTATTTTGTGAATTACTATTAAACCCAGTGAAAAAGTTGCAAACAGACTTAAAAAGAGAATCCAGACATTATTTTAAAAAATATTATTTTTAATATGTGGGTATTTGCATAAACATAATATAACCAACTTTAGTGCTAGTAAAATTGTGTCAATGGCAGAATTCAATCCACCAATATTTCATGGTGCTCTACAGTGAACACCATCATTTCTAGGTGCTGCCACCTGAACTAGTTTGAAAAGCAACATATTATAGCCCTGACTGCTTTTTGTTATTTCTCAAGGGAAGGAATGTTATTAGCTTCAGCAAAGCTCACAGGAAAGGCTTAGATACAAAATAATCTTAAAAACAAATAAAATGACTCAAAGAGAATTAAGGAGGGTCAATTTAAGTGTAAAAACAATGTAATCGTTGGTATTGTTTCACGAGCACTTTATTGTATATTATGTCCTGGGCTAAATATTTCTCAGATTTTCATTTAATCTTCATAACCATTTTGTGAGGTATCACGACCCACTCTAGACAGCTGAAGAAAAGAAGGTTCAAAGAGACTTGCTTAAGCTCATGCACCAGGGTAAGTGGAGGGTGACACTAACCAAGCCCGTTTTTTGACCTCAAATATAACATTGTAATGTTTCATTGTAAAACTGAGTTGAAATGTATCTTTGTGGGTTAAAACTCAAACACAGGCACAGGTTACTTTTTAGGTGTGTATGTACCTTGTAACCATTTACTTGTGCTGACCATTGAGCCATCCAGAAGATTCCCCTGTCGTGACCCCCCTCACACACCTACGATATAAAGTACCCTAATCCTATCACCATAGGTAGACAGGTGTTAGTTAGACTGAGCTAACTTTTGGAATTACCACCAACGGTCCATATGTCAGTCTTTCCACCTTGCCATGCTAACCAGAGTCAACGCTACAGTTCGACAGAACTCACTAACTTCATATCCATTTTTTGATTGTTCTGAAATTTATATTTTTTAATCAAAGAAATTATACAACAAAGTGCTATGGGATTGGAATGGATTCAGACGGCCTGTCATCAAGCTAACCAAGCAATCAACTAACCTCTTCACCTTCTAAAATGCATAGAAACAGTGCCCTTGATTGACGCAATTTGCGAATCTATTTCCAATCATGGCATTTCATTAGGAAGCAGATGACTAAAACGTCATCTCAGTTAATGGAACGGAAGTCCACCCAAGCAAACTTTGCAACGATGATTGCTTGGTGTCATCTTGCAGCACGGCGAAGAAAAAAACTGACTCCAAGAATCTTGGGAAGGTGAACGGCTGTTTCGTGGTTTGAGGGAAAGGAAGCAAGGGGAAGAACATCTAAGTGGGGAGTTTCGGGGGAAAGTTCGACTGAGCACGCTTCAGTGAGGTCTCGCTGAGATGACTTTCCATCTTTTGCTGGCTGCCTTAAAATCCCATCAGTTCTTAATCAAGCTGGTGAAGACAGACAACTTCACTCAAGCCTAGCAAGCTAAGGTTAGAGAATCGCCAGCAACTGTTCCAGATGATAGTTTTCCTTCTTCCCCTCCATTACCTCTTCCGCCTCCCGCAACCCCGCACCCCCAAAGCCATTGTTGTTTTTCTTCCCATCCCCATTCTAAAGGCAACAGTGGCATCTTGAAAGCAGTCTGCCCGCCACAACGGAGACTCAGGAGAGGAATAACTGACACTTGTTGGCATCGATGGCTTTGACTGACACGTGCGCCCGTGGTCACCAAAGTGTGGTGGTGGTGGGGACGGTCTACAGGGACGCTCGGGGTATCAAAGCAGGAGGAAAAGGCCCCAAGAAGTGGGCGCACGTGACAGCGGCAGCCACCTCGAGCGTGACGTCATCCTGGGGGCGGGGCCAAACTCTCCAGGGCCTTGTCAGCTTCTGAGCTCCCTCCCCCCCCTCTCCCTCACCAAATGCCTCCGACCCCATCCGCCCAAGCCCCCTGAGGAAACCAGAAATGCCTGCAGGTCCTGCAGCGCCAGGGCCCCCTCCGTCAGCCCCAGGCGGGGCCTCGCCTCCGCGGCCCCTCGCTACGGCTCCCCGCCCCCAGGCCGTGGAGGGGCAGGGGGCGGGGGCGCGCGCGCTCCACCACGCACGCGCCCCCACGCACGCGCTCTCCCTCCGCGCTCGCGCTCCTCCCCAACCCGGCCCGGAGGGGGCGGGGCTGCGGGCGGCCTCCGAGGGTGCGACGCCCCCGGCGCGGCGGCGGCGCTAGAGAGCGGCCGGCCCGGCGCGGGGTGCTGGGCGCGCGCTGCTCCGGCGGGGCCCGCTGGCCACAGCCGCCTCGCGCCAGCCGCCCGCCCAGCGCGGCCAGCCGCGAGCGCCGCCGGCGCGGGGACCCTCAGGCGGCGGGCGCCGCGCTCCCTCCGCCGCCCCGCGCGCCTCCTCGGGCGGCCCCGCCCCCGCTCCCATCCCCCTCGCGCTCACCTCCGGGCTGTGCCGCCGCGCGCGAGGCGGAGCGAGGCGCCGGTCGCCGCCGCGGTGCCGAGGGGCGAGCCTGCCCCGGCCGCCGCCGCCGCTGACAGGAGGACCGGCGCGGGCTGCCAGCGCCCGCCGGCCGCGAGGCCCCGCCGAGCTCGACGGAGGCGCCGATCGTCCGCAGGGGCGTCCGCGGTCCCCGCCGGAGACCGCGGGCACGCGGGCTTGACCCCCGAGGTGCGCCGCGCCCCTCAGAGCGGCAGGTGAGGGCGGGGGGAGCTGGGGAGCAGGGCCGGGGAGGGTGAGGTGACAGGGGCGTCCGCTCGCGACGCCTCGGCTGCGGGGGTTGGGGCGGGGGCGAGCGGGGAGCCGCGGGAACGGGCAGCGAAGCGCCTCCGCTGTCGGAGGCGTGGGGGAAGGCAGGCTGCCTCCGAGTGTGCGACCCGGGGCGGCTCCGGAGGGCTCCGGGGTCTGCCGCTTGGCTGTCACCGAGGTCAGTCTTGCTATCTGGTACCTGGAGTCTTTGCATGACGGGGACCGGGATGAGGTGCGAGGCGGGTTGCTAAACGTGGCAGGGGAATGTGGTGCAGAACGACTTGCAAAAAAAATGTGTCCCTGAATGCAGCATAAAAAGTAGTTGTGAGATGTGCCAGGTAAAGGCACAGGATGGGCTGGCCTCCGTGGCGTAGAAATGCATGGTACAAGTGTTATTAGGATTATTAATAATTCCTTTGGGGAAGGGGGTGTAGCATAATAAAAGACTAATAGGGCTCTTTGCTACATCTTCTGTCGTAGGAGATCGAGAGGGGCTGCGATTTTTGACATAGGGAAAGTACCCACGTGAAAGCAAAAAAAAAAAAACAGCAGAAAAAAAAAAGCAAAAAGCGCAGATTGTCTGGTTGAGAGATGGGAAAGAAAAAAATAGGGCTAAAAATTATTTCAGGTTTTGTCATCAGCATGTCGAGCACCCATGCAATTGTAGCCTGTCTGTCTGTTCCAGGTGTGGAATGTTTAAAATGTTTCCCACAAAACAGAAACAATGATAATTAGCATTAGGAAAAAGATTGGATGTCTCTCGCTCTCTCTCCTGCTTCTCTCCAGGAATAAAAAAACAAACAAACCCACAAACAAAAAGACAAGCCAGGCATCTTGGCCATATCGTGTGTTCAAGATCGTTAGGCAAAGGGAACTATTTTTCATCTGTGTCCCTGCCTTGGCTTTTACACAGGTGAAAATAAGTAGAACAAGGAAAACAAAACAATATGGTGAACAAAAGGGATAAATTTTCAGGCATTTTGAAGGGTTGGAGCCAAAAGCTATGGCAATGGCTAATTACAGAGCCTGGCAATAGTGAAATATTCTGGTATGTTCTAGCTGTTGAGATGGGATCGTGAGATAAGATAAAAACGTGATACAGTAAATTGGCATAAAAAGCGATAACATGGATACTGTCCTTGTAGGATTTCCCAGGTAGATCGTCTTAGAAATGTGAGCACAAAACCGACACAAATAAAGCAAATACTCCTCTCTCCCTCCTCATTCCCTCAACCCCATCTTTCTCCCTAAATGTAAGTGTGTGTGTGTGTGTGTGTGTGTATCCACATGCTGCAAAACATTGTGACTTCCATTTAAGAACATCTGTGTTTTGAGAGAATTGTCAGAAGATACTGGAATTTCAAAAGTAACAAAAGACAGCTAGATGAGCTATGTAAAATAACGTGTATACACTGTCTATGTAACTGAAACAAAAGCAGAAATATCTGATGTTCACTAGGGTGTATTTAATTACAGATGAAATTTTAGTGTGTTATGTTAGAATTCTCATAAATCAAATTACCTGTGTGAATGTTGTTCTTATTATAGTAATTTGCCAGATAATCTGAAAATTTATACTGATTGGCTTCGCCCTGGTTTCAGACTGATCATTTCCTTCAAAATCAAAATTGGATTTTCCTTGATAAAATTTGAACTTTAGTCTTTTTCTGTAGATGTTTTCCTTACCTTGAGGCTCTGTTGAGGCTAAAGAGAGAAGAGGGCCAGAAGAGAATAAAGCGCAGTTCTGTCGGGTCTTCCTGTTTTGTTCTGACTGTAAGCCATACGAACTGCCACCCCCTACTGTCTGTAGGAAGAGGTGTTGCAGAACCCTGTTCTTTTCTTGTTATCACTGCCCCCTTGTGTAAGGGAAGAAATTGATAGCTGCACTTTGGAGAAATAGTCCCTTTGGATTGTTCTTTATCGTTGGAGTGGCTATGCAGATTTATTTACTTGCTTATTTCAGAGTGTATAGCTAGAAACATATGTTAACCAGATCTTAGATATGATGTCCCTTTAAAATAGTATCGGATAATAGTCCATTCAGATTGCTAAGAATGTTTACAATATGTTCAAGAACATGGGATTCTGTCACTTCTAGTAATAATAGTTATGTTTATATAGCACACACTTTGTGCCAGTCTTGTACATTGTTTATATTGTTAGAATATCCTATGAGGTATATATTATTATTTCCATTTTATCCAGGAGAAATGGAAACAGATCAGTTTGCCAAAGATTATGTAGCTGAGAAGTGGAAATGCTGTTTCAATTTAGAAACTCTGGCTGCAGATGTTGCCCTTTATCAGTGTGCTGTTTTGTCCTCAAACATTAGTATTGACAAGGTATACTGTGCCTAAAACATGTTAAGATGCACATGTCCATCATAAAGCAAATACTGTAGATGTGGATAAACCTGTCTACACATATGCAGAGAGTGGTTATAGTAGAACATTTCTCCTTAGGAATTTGTTTTTAAATTCTTTTATGTGACTGTAAGTAATAAGTGTTCTTATCTTTGATCACTTTTCATGTGATCAAAGAAATATTTATGGTAGTATTTACTTTGAGGGGGATCTTTAGAGGTAAAAAGTTACATTTAGGTAGTTTGACACACACACACACACACACACACACACACACACACACACACACACACACCATGTTTCTTTAAAAGTACCAGTAAGCGTTTATAGTTAAGTTTATTTGGAAAATCAAAGAGAAATTGTTACTTTTCCCTGCGTGCTTATATTTTATGATCTCTATTTGTTTTAAAATGTGATTAGCAAAAAATGGACTGGATCTTTTGAATAATTAACTCTTCCAAACAATTGTTTGCGTAGATTTTTCTTAGCACTTAAGCCATTGTTTTTTAGCTATTGATTCCATAGGAAATATTCACCAAAGTGAATAAAGCACAAAGGATTACTGTGCTCTCCGTACCCATATCCATACCCATCACACACCTTAACTTGTTTTAGAAAGTCACCATTACCTATCATAATTATGGTAATTCTTTTTTTCTCTTTGCAAGACTGTTTCTGCTGTTCTTTTCACAGACATATTTTTGATTACCTTGTGAAATACATATCTCACATCAAATATTTTCTAACCTTAATATACATTTGTTGATATTATGGGGATTTAGCATATTGAGTATGGATAAAAATTTTCAGGATATGAAATTATGTAATTTAGTATACTCAACAAATTGAAACATAGACTCAAACCTCTGAATTTTTATTGATAATATTTTACCTGTAAATGTAATTTGGTTTAAATCTTTATTATAAAAATTTACCACCAACATTATTAAACCTTAATTGGTTATTTCCTTTTGCCATTATTGACTTTTTTTTTTTCTTTTGAGACAGGGTCCCATATATAGTCCAAGTTGACCCTGAACTTATCATTCCGTTTCTGCATCTTTGGTGCTGGCATTAAAGGCATGTGCCACCTTGTCTGGCTGGTACTAATAATTTTCCTGCCAGGCCTTGTATGTACTAAGCATGTGCTCGACCATTAAGCTCCGCTCCCAGCCCCTCACCATTGATTTTTACCTGTGTCCTGCTAACTCTTCTTTCTTCCTATTGTTGCCTTTGTCCTTTTAGTATTTCCTAAATAATTATGAATTATTTTGAGCAAAGAAGGAAGTAGACTCCAAACAGGAATATAATAAAAACAGGAGTTCTAAAAGGGAAATACTAGAATGGTTGACACTGGATATATAGTAGAATCAGTATGCATAACAAGGCATAAAATTATTTCTTTGTCATATTTCTTTTCTACTTGAAATACAATTAGAATCTGAGGCAAACCAGTTGTGCACTCTAGTTGAATTATACTGGATTAAATACAGAATTCCCCAAAGTGAGGAGAAAATTTTACTGTTCGTAGCCAGATTCCCTTTCAGGTACTTAGAGCAAACTGCTGTAGATGGGTGTTTATTTTTCTAGCACAAGTCTGAGCAAGGTAACAAATACTGACAACTCGCTTATTTATTAGACTTTTTTTCCTCTGTGAATTGATAGCTCAGCATTATTGTATTAATTAATATGCCTGCAGTCATCAAATACTGTTATTTATTGTGAAGATAAATAATACTCTAAAATTGTTTATACTTTATTGTAAAGACTATTTCTTGGCTTATTTAAATGGCATGTTTTCTATTAATATACTAGATGAAAATTCTTTAAGATTAAAAATAAATAAAACAGAACAAGGAGATAAGGTGATGGATAGTATGTGTCCCTGGTGAGTCCCTTGAGAAGTTATGGAGAGAAAGGTGAAAAGCCTAAGGCTTAAGAGACATATTTTCTATTCAGATCTTGTTTTTCTCTTAAAGGACAGCTTACTGGGAGTCTTTAGGGTCAAGGAAATTGTAGATGGAGAACCATGAACTTAGTGTCAGAGTTTCAGAAAGCTTAAGCAGGTTGTGGATGTGGAAAAAGTAGGGACTCACTATTACTCCAGAAAGTTATAAATGATTCTAGTAACATAATTATTTCTGGAATACATTTCTTTTGTTAGATCAATTTCCTTTTTGATTTGTAGTGCTGAACCATGGAGCCTGGTGTGTGTTGGGCAAGTGTTTTTCCATCGAATTATTTTAACCCGCCAGTTTATTTAAAAAATATCATTTGAAAGCTATGTTTGTGGATGTTGAAACTGTTACAGGACACACCAAAGTGTTCAGCTTCTGTTTGCCCTTCTTTAGTTGATGATAAATATGACCAGGTTTAAGAGACAAAAGAATTAGGTCAATGATAATCTTTATCATGCTTTCCTTTATTTATTTATTTTTCTTCCCATAGAATCAGTTTCTGTCTTTTTTCAGTCTTGGTAGACACAACTTCTCAAGTGTCTTTTGTTTAGAACTCAAGTTAGTCTGATGTTAGTTACCTAAACTAAGCTACTCCAGTTTAGTCAATCATCTTGGTGTGTTAAAAAAAAAATCAGATTGCCCAGAAGACATCTTTACTCTTTACGTACCTTTGTTTCATAGGTATTCCCACATGCTGCCGGAATGATGTATGCCTCTCCTCTATGTACACTGGTTGTGGCAGGAGCGGTGTGTGTGTGTGTGTTGTACGCACATGCACGTGCACGCTACATGCACATGAATATGAGGGGTACACCTGTGCATGTAGATGCCAGAGGAAGACAGTGGGTGTTTTCCTCTGGTGCTCTCTTTTTTCCCTTGAGACAAAGTCTCTCATTGAACTGGAAGCTTGCCGTTTTGGCTAGGCCAACCGGAAGAGCTTTGGGGGGTCCATCGGCCTCTTTCTCCCAGTGCTGAGGCACAGGTGCGAGCAGCCAGACCTCGTATTTTCTGAGGATGCTGGAGAGTCAGGCTTTGGTCCTCAGGCTTGCAGAGCAGTTGTGCTTACCATTGAACCATTTCCGTAGCCCGGAAGGATAGTTTTAAATGCTTGGTTGATCATTTTAGTTTCTTAGAAACTGTTAGTGCCTCTCATTATAGAAAATATCAAATGTGAGCTCCTTAGTAATCCTATGAGATAATTCATGGTCTCTTTCCTTCATCTTTTGACTTATTGCCTGCCGTGTTTGTGTTCAAGTTATTCAGTAATTCTGAAGTCCTTTAATGTATAATAGTCTCTTACATTTTCATATCTCTCTGTATAAAGCTTCCTTTGCATTGGACTATCCCTCCCCTTTCCTTTGTTTGGTAGGCAAATTCTCCTTAATGTCTGGCCTAAACAGGATCTTTTGAGTAAAGAAAGTTATCCTTACTTACCTATTTGGGTTTGAGTGTACGATTCTCTCCTCTCCTTTTGTACTGGATGAACAAATTTTATTTATGTGACTGTGTCATCACTAATCTGTTAGATTTCTTTAAGCAGGACCTATGAGTTTTCATCTTGTAGTTTGCCTCAGTCTGACTAGTACATAGTGGGTACTGTGTACTTCCTGAGTAAAGATGTTTTAGTTACTTCATCCCACGCCAGACCTGGCAACACTTGCTTTCAATTCTGGCATTCGGAAGGCACAGGCAGGCGGAGCTATCTGAGTTCAGGCCAACCTGGTCTACACAGTGACTTATAGGCCAATCAGGGCTACATAGGGCTCTGTCTCAGGATAGTATAAAAACTCTGCATACTCATACCTAAATCTAAATATTCAGACTAATACTTAGATTGTAATTAAAACTATCTCTAAAAATAACCAGCTTTTGTTCTTTGATCTTTCCGAGGATGGTGGCAGGAGGAACTTGACAAATAACTTTCTTATGTATTATAGAAATTAACCAACTATATTATGGGCTAAATCCAGCCCGTCATCTATTTTTATATGTCTTGCCTGCTAAGAATAGTTTTTAGATTTCTTTAAGTGGTTGAAAAAATATTAAAGGCTGACTACTTCATGAAGTGAAAATTATAAGAATTCAAATATCTGTGTCCATAAAGACAAATTTATTGTAACATAGTCATGCTCATTTGCATATGTATTGGCTGTGGCTGTTTATGGGTCAACAGCGGAGTTAAGTAGTTGCCATAGAGACTGAATGGCCCACAAAGCCTAAGGATTTACTTGTAAAAAAATTGTTTGATCCATTCTTTGATCTGTTTCATAGTCCATGCCTTTAGTGTTCTTTGAATGTTAGGAGTTATATATGTCTATTGAAGGTTTTACAGAAAATAGCTGCTTCTATTTACTGAGAAAAATTCACTACTTTGGCTTAGTACTTCTTGCTTGAAAAGGCCCTCACCGTCCTGGAACTCACATTGTAAACCAGGCTGGAGTCAAAAATCACAGAGATCTGTCTGCCTCTGCCTCCCAATTGCTGGTATTAAAGGTGAGCACCACCACTGCAGAGATGTAACATCCTTAATATGTATAGCTCTGAAGTTAGAGTCTGCTTTTTAAAAAGTGTGCCAAGCATAGCCCTGTGTGGTAGCATGCACATTTAATCCTAGCTCTTGGGAGGTGGAAGCAAACAAATATCTTGAGTTCCCAGGCCAACCTGGTCTACATAGTTTGTGCTAGGCTAGCCAGGGCTACACAGTGAGATTCAGGAAAGAAAAACAAAACAAAGAAACAAAGAAAATAACCAAAGAAGAGTCCCAAGCAGAGGGGAATTCAAAACACAGAATAGTTTTTTCTGTTTCTTAGGTACTTTCTGTTAAAAATTGATATGTGTGTGTATATATATTTGTATTGATAGTTGTCTTTGTGATATAGATACCTTATATATAACGCTTGAGTGTGGATTGTTATTTTGAAAAAATAGAGCACTTTTAGGGTGTATCATTTTTTAGATGTTTGTTGACTCCTTCCATGTGTATGTCCTGATTTTTATTACCATTCTCTTTCAGTTGAGGGTAGAAATTTAATTAAAAGAAAAAAAAATTTTTTTAATCAGGATTTCATTGTGTAGCTCTGGTTGTCCTGAAACTCACTGTGTAGACCAGGCTGGTCTTGAACTCTGATCTTGAGTGCTGAGATTAAAGGCATGTGCCACCATGCCTTGCTTAGAAATTTCATATTGTTTTTCAAAAGCTAAAATTGTAAGTCATATTTCTGTGTCCTAGATATTTCTCCCACCTCTGAAAATATAGATAAAAACATGTAACATATTAATTCGTATTTTCATTTTTCTAAAGTCTTACTGTTGATAGTTTACTGGTTTTCTTTTGTGACAAGGGTGTTATGAAGAGGATTTTATATGATATGTATGTTCATTAAAATTTTTTAATTTAAAACATTTTTACATGTTTGTTAGGTAAATGTGCATGTGTATTTGTGTATTTACATATGTGTAGGCAGGTTGTGTGTGTGTGGAGGGCAGAAGTTGTCTTTTTTGATTTTTTTTTTTTTTTACTTTATTATAAATATTGAGGCAACGTCTCATTTGCATCCAGATATTGCTGATTTGGCTAGTTTAGCTAACCAGCTTGCTTCAGGGATCCTGTTTCTGGCTCTCACCTGGTAGGAATTACAGCAGGCCACTGTGCCCGCATGGCATTTCCCTAAGGTGTTGGGGATCAGAACACCTTATGTTAATTTTGATAAATGTGTTAATTTTTACAAATACTAGCAAGATTTCAGATATAAAGTCTATAAGGAAAATTATTCATAAATAAGAATGATGGAAAACCTTTGTTGCAAATGGATCTTTGAAGCAGTATACACACATTTCTTCATCTTAAATATCATATCTAGTCTTAAAGATAGACATGAAGAAACTTGGCTCTGACTTACTTATTGCCATGGAAGGACCTCTTTTATTATGGATTTATTTATAATAGATTATATTAATTGAACTTGGGAAGAGCATATAGATAATATATGATTTAGTCACTTTAGATCTGGAAAATCTGCTTCAGATCTTAGTAAATATTTCTGTTTAAATGAAAGCGGTGTCTTCTTAACCTTTTGTTCCTAGTTTTGTTTGGGAGACAGAGAGTGTCCCAGAAATGTCTAGTTGCTGGTCTATGGAAGCTTCATAGATAATTTACCGTTTCTGTTCCAGTTCTATGAAATTGTGGCGTTCCCGAGGCTTGTAAGTTGGGTGATGGGAAGCGATTTCACTTTTGTAGACCAGTGGGATAAAGCACATAACAAATAACCATACCAACTGCCGATACCCAAATCCTGCTTCTTCATTGGTCATCATTCATTCTGGGCTAGAGTTTCAAAGAGGAAGACTTTCCGTGAAAGCTGTTAGATATTTCTAATATTAGAACGTGACACACTATTTAAGAATCGGTATTCAGTTTAAGAAGTCGTAAGTGGAGTATTGTGGTGTAAGCCTGGTATCCCAGTACTCAGGAACCTGAGCGGGAGGTTGAGGCCAGCCTACACTGCATAATACGGGCCCTTTCTAAAGTAAACACAACAAAACAGAAAGGCAGCTTTGATTTTCTGCAAAGAGAGACCAATTGTGTAGTAGAAAGAACATGCATTATGATATTTAAGTCAGTAAAGTAGGTATGAAATATTGCTTTGTCACTCACCATCTCTGAGGGGCTTTTAAAAAACATACCTCGAGAGGGTTTTGTGGGATAGAATGAAATTATCTAAGTGAAAGCCACAATTTTTCTTGAAACAATGAGATGTTGACAGGCATTTTCCCCCGGTTTGGTGATGTAAATGTTTTCAATTTTAACGAACATCTTTCCTTGTTTTTTGAATAATTGGAATTTTGCTCCCTCCACTACCCATCACTGCTTCTGGTTGATAGTTTTTATAGTTATTCTTTTTCATAAAAAATTATATATGATTAGACAAGGTGAACTGCTTAGAGGATTATTTTTGTAGTCTTAACAATGACAACAATAATAAAGGACTTGTCAATCTGCTGTATAAAAATATCCTGAACAAATTTTACTCTTCTTTCTATAGTATGGATATTTGCTCAGGACGTCAGGTTTGGTTGGGGAGATAGGTGGGGCCCTAGTGGGCCCAAGGCCCTCGGTTCAGTCCCCAGGAGGAGAGGGGAGAGAGACATGGAAAGAGGGAGGGGAAGGGAAAGGGAGAATGAGTCTGCACAACTCAATACTTTTGTGCTAATTATAAAACAAAAATAAAATTAGTTGGTTTTGGGCTGGCAGTGTCTCTCAGTTGGTAGTGCTTGCCTAGCATGCATGAGTCACTGGCTTTAATCTCCAGCACCACATAACCAAGTGTGTTGGTATAGGTGGTATAGGCCTATAATCCTAGCAACACATAACCAAGTTTGTTGGTATAGGCCTATAATCCCAGCACTTAGAAGATGAAGGCAGGAGGTTAACTCAGAGTTCAGGGTCATCCTTGGCTATGTAAGAAATTCTAGTAAAGTTTGTCTTGAAAACGTTTCATTTAATTCTCTTGAGAAAGATCACTTTTAGGGGCTGGAGGGATGGCTCAGAGGTTAAGAGCACTGGCTTCTCTTCCAAAGGTCCTGAGTTCAATTCCCAGCATCCACATGGTGGCTCATAACCATCTATAATCTGGTGCCCTCTTCTGGCCTGCAGGTGTACATACAAACAGTACACTGTATACATAATAAATAAATAAATCTTTAAAAAAAGATCATTTTTATGCATCTTTGGTTTTTGTGCATTTTTAAAATAATGAGCTTTATAAGAACTCATCTTTTTAAAAGATAGTTTTGTCTCTGAATGTGTCAAAGGTAGAAATTGTTTAGTTGTTAACAGTTGCTAGTTGTTATTAACTATAATGGGCAATGGTATTACCCCATTAGTCTGCTTTTCTTTTTTTAAATTACAGAGTAATATATTTGATTGTAACTATTAAAATAAACAAACAAGGGATGAATAAAAGTTAGTATTCTCCTCTCTTAAATCTTCCCTCTTCCATCCTCACTGCTGTAGCAACGAACATTAGCTGATATTTGGGTATTTTTCAGTGTCTTTCTCTTTGTTTAAAAATATATAAATAAACTGGGCGCAGTGGCGCACACCTTTAATCCTGGCACTCAGGGAGGCAGAAACAGGCAGATCACTGTGAGTTTGAGGCCAGCCTGGTCTACAAAGGTCCAGGACAGCCTAGGCTACACAGAGAAATCTTGTCTCGTAAAACCAACCAACCAAACAAATAAAATAAAATAAAAATATATAGGTAGACATAAACACATAGGATTTTATAGTTAAATAGAGGATCATATTTACATTTTCAGTGACTTGCATTATTTATTTAACCATCTATTACAGCTCTCTCTCCAAGATCAGTAAATAAAATTCTGATTTAAAAAAGCTGAATATTTATAGCTCATAGCATCATCATTTATTGTTACTACCTATCTGATGGATGTTAAGAGTGTTTCTTTTTAAACTCTACCCTGCAGGGTATCAAAGCAGATGCTAAGAGTCATAGCCAAACTTTGGGCAGAATGCAGGGAATCTTATGAAAGAAGGGGGAGATAGAAAGACCTGGAGGGGACAGGAGCTCCACAAGGAGAGCAAAAGAACCAAAACATCTGGACACAGACATTTTTTGAGACTGATACTCCAACCAAGGACCATTCGTGGAGATAAGCTAGAACCCCTGCACGATGTAGCCGGTGGCAGTTCAGTGTCCAAGTGGGTTTCCTAGTAATGGGAACAGGGACTGTCTCTGACATGAACTCAGTGGCTGGCTCTTTGATCACCTCCCCCTCAGGGGAGGACCTCCCCTATCAGTGGATTTAGGGAGGGGAATGTGTGGAGAAGAAGGAGGGAGGGTGGGGTTGGAAGAAGGAGGGGGCTACAGTTGGGATACAAAGTGAATAAACTGTAATAATAATAATAATAATAATAAAGAGTGTTTTTTTTTTTTTTTTTGGTCTGCTATTATTAACTGTTAGGGCTGTTAGTCTACTCTTTTGGCCAGAAAAGCAAGCATTCTAAATAAAATATTAGCAAAATTAATCCAGAAGTACATTTAAAAGACAGTATATCATGATCAAGCAGGTTTATTCTAGGGAGGCAAAGACATTAAATTATTGTCATTTTATTAAATGATCCAAGTTGTAAGATTAAAAAAACTGTAGGGCGAATTGACAGGTTTTTAAGTATAGACAATGCCATGAGCATGCTTGCCCATGAGAATGGCAATTTAGTTTTACATAATTCTTTGGTCTTGAAAGGTGATAGACCAGTTTTTATTTTGGAATCTTTCGGGGTGGGGGTGGGGGGGAGGTTGTTGATCCTTTGTCTTGGCCTTGCTCTTATCCTGACCTTTGGTTGCTAAAGCCTGACAACAATTGGCACCACAGACCCATTAGCATTTCAGAGACTGGGGTGGATGATGTGTGTGATAATCTAGGGTTTGGGCCTTTGAAGATACCATAATGATTGCATCAGGTTAAACAAGCACCCTGCTGTCCTCTGGACAGATTGTCTTGGAAATATTGCCCTGAATCCCCCTTTGAAGGGTTTTTCTTGTGCTTTTTGGCAAAATTGTATTCTTTAGAATGAATATTTTGAAACCATTATCAGGACTGGTCATATATGATACTGTTTTTGGATTTGCCATCTGTTTTGCCATTTGCAGCTCTAGGAATGGTAGATACTGGATTGTCTTCTGCACATGTACTGTTAAAAACATACACATACCCTGAGGTTACTGAATGGAAAAAAAAAAAAAAGAAAAAGGAAAGGAAAGGACATGACTGCTCCTGGATATGGTGGAGGAGAAAATTTATTGTAGACATGTGGAAGAACATAGCCAGAGCAGAGACATCTGGGAGTGTCCAGGGTGGATCTGACCAGATTGAGCTGGGCCACGTAGGGAGAGGGGAGAAAGAGGAACCAGGTGAAGCAGCAGTTAGGAGACCCAAAGGTACAAAAAGGTGGTGACTGGGAAAGGATCCTCACCAACCCTACATCTGACAGAGGGCTAATATGCAGAATATATAAAGAACTCAAGAAGTTAAACACCAACAAACCAAGTAATCCAATTAAAAATTGGGGTATAGAGCTAAACAGAATTCTCAACAGAGGAATATCGAATGGCAGAGAAACACTTAAAAGAAATGCTCAACATCCTTAGTCATTTGGGAAATGCAAATTGAAACGACCCTGAGGTTTCACCTCACATCCATTAGAATGGCTAAGAAATTTGCAGGCAAATGGTGGGACCTAGAAAAGATCATCCTGAGGGAGGTATCCCAGAAGCAGAAAGACACACATGGTATATACTCACTTATATAGACCTATAAGATAGGATAAACATACTGAAATCTATACACCTAAGGAAGATAAACAAGAAAGAGGACCTGGGGTAAAATGATCAATCCTCACTTAGAAAGACAAATAGGATAGACATTGAATATAGGAGAAATCAAGTAACAGGACAGGAGCCTACCACAGAGGGCCTCTGAAAGACTCTACCTAGCAGTGTATCAAAGCAGATATTAAGACTCATAACTAAACCTTCGGCAGATTGCAGGGAATCATAAGAAAGAAGGGGGAATTAGTAAGACCTGGAGAGGACAGGAGCTCCACAAGGACCAAATAGATCAAGGCACAGGGGTCTTTTATGAGACTGTTTCTCCAACCAAGGACCATGGATAGATATAACCTAGAACCTCTGCTCGGATGTAGCCCATGGTAGCTTATTGGCCAACTGGGTACCCTAGTAAAGGGAACAGGGACTATTTCTGACATGAACTCAAGGGCTGGCTTTTTGACCTCCCTGTATCCCCCGAGGGAGGAGCAGCCCTGCTAGGCCACAGAGGAGAACTTTGCAGCCAGTCCAGAAGATACTTGATAAACCAGGGTCAGATGAAAGGGGAGGAGGTCCTCCCCTGTCAGTGGACTTGGAAAGGGTCAGTGAGGAGATGAGGGAGGGAGGGTGGGATTGGGAAGGAATGAGGGAAGGGGATGCAGCTGGGATACAGAGTTAATAAACTGTAACTAATATATATAAAAGAAAACTCAAGGGAAGATGCATGCTGGAGAGGATGTGTTGGGAATGTAACCTTGTATAACCATTTTGGAAATCAATCTGGTGCTTTCTCAAAAAATTAGGAATAGTATTACCCCTAGATCACCCCCTGTTCAAAGGAAGCCCTTTGGCTGCTCAGTTTCCAAGTGTGTACTCTAGTAAGGGGTACAGGGGCTGTCCCTGACATGAACTCAGTGGCTGGTTCTTTGAGCACCTCCCCCCTGGGGGGTGTAGCCTGGCCAGGCCACAGAGGAAGACAATGCAGACAGTCCTGATAAGACATGGTAGGCTAGGGTCAGATAGAAGGGGAGGAGGTCCTCCTATTAGTGGACTAGGGGAGGGCATAGGGGGAGGAGAAGAGGGAGAAGATGGGGGAGATGAGGGAGGGGTCTTCAGCAGGGATACAAAGTGAATAAATTGTAATATAATATATATATATATATATATATATATATATATATATAAATTAAAAGAAAAAAAACCAGATGGGTAATCAAAATGTCTGGATTATATGGGGAAGAACCTCTGGGGAAAGGCCAGCCCAGCCTTATGGCTCCAAAAATTCAAGTGTAGAGGGTAGGGTATGCCAGCCATACCCTGTAATAGGTAGGGACTGAGGGATGCTGGGAGAACCTAGAGGCCCGGTCCACTTTGATATGTTAAATAGGCTCCTCAGCCCTTTGTCCTGGGTTTGAAAGTTAACAGTTAATAAGTGTAATCCTAAGAACTTTATCTGATTTATATACTGAGAAGCCCTGTGTTGTCAGTTTATCTCTCATTTCTTAGACTTATTTTCGACAATACAGAACTCTGTAATCTCCTTGGGGATTCCCCAAATCCCTTTCTTTTTCTTAATTCTGTAAATGTCAACAGTTGTCCTGAAAAATACATTCTTTTGGTTATCATGAATTAATACTGTCAGAAATATATTGTCCTTTTTTCAAGATGTAGTCTGAATGTTAATAATTTTAGGGAATCATCTATGAATTATTATTTTTTTCAGTTTTACTCTGCTCCTCATATTAATTTTCTTTGAGGTTCCTATCATCCTATCAGCTCTCATTTGGCTACTTTCAGCATTTCCCTTTCAGTATTTCTTGCAAGACTATTTGTCATCTGCTTTTAAGGGGTTAACTTTTTATTTACTGATGTCTAAATGTCTAGATTGTTTTCCTTTTATGTTGAATTATTTCCTGAGTTTTGGAACCTTACTTTTTTATTTTTATTTTTGGTATTTAAAAATTTTTGCTTTGATATTTTGCCTGCGTGTATGTCTGTGAGTGCCAGAGCCTATGGAACAGGAGTTACAGTTGCGAGCTACCATGTCAGTCCTGGGAATTGAATCTGGGTCCTCTGGAAGAGCAGCTACTGCTCTTAACTGCTGAGCAAACTCTCCAGCCCTATTTTGGGTTATTATTAGTATGATTTTATTGTTCGCTTATGTCTTCCGTTATTTTTTCAAGATATTTTAGGTCCTTTTGAAATGACTGTCACATTTTTGTTCTGCTTTTTGGAATGTGGTCCCTGTATTCTTTTGTCATCTGTAGGTGTTACTCTACTGTTCTCTCTTTTCTTATAATCACAACTTTGTATGGAATTAACCCTGACCCTGCTAACTGCTGTGACAGTTTTTACTTGCAATTAACTTTTAAAATCTTTTAGAGCATGGCTGGACTCAATTCAGAAAAGCCTTTTCAAACTTTACAGAGCTTTTCTCTGTTCTTTTCTATAGTGTTAAAAAATACAATGATTTTCTCTGAGATTTTCTAGTCTTATTCTCTCTAGTTGGATCTGAACCATCTCTTTTTTGTATCTTCTGTCCAAATCCAATTCCCTGTCATTACCAGGAATCTCCTCCTCTTTGTTCTCCTCCTCCACCTTTTGCTCTGTCAATCACCTGTAAAACTCTTTCTCTTCTCCAAACACAACACTTCATCTCCCTGCTGTAACTGAATACCTCTCTCTCATCTAAAGAGTATCTTTCCCTTTACAAGTTTTTAGTCATGTTTTCTACTGAGAACAAAGATGGTCTCTTGGGTTATCATTCCTTTATGTAGGCAACATCTGGACTCATTTGTCGCTCTCCTTCTCCTCCAGTTGGAACTATTGATGACTTCAGTATTTATGCAGAGGATCCTTCTAACATTCTGACCTCTTCTCCTTCCAGGGTCTTTTCATTATTTAAGCCATTCTTTTTTTTTTGTATTATATATTATACAAAGTATTTTGAACCCTTGGTGCATTGTATTGTATGAGAAACTTTGAAAAACCATAGAGTCTAGGGCTCACCGTGTAGATGCAGACTTGACTGAATGTGCTAATAATTTTCAGGGTGAGTATAATATGCTCAGGATTTAGAACCACTGTCTTGGAACTTATTAATTACAGCTTTCTATAATACCAATTTCTGGCAGCTCACTTACCAAGTGCTACCATTTGTTTTTGTTTTTGGCTCACTTATAGTACCTGATCTTCTTTTCTGTTGCTGTGATAAACAATGTGGGGAGGAAAGGGTTCATTTTTCCAGGTCACAATCCATGGGGGACTTCCCATGAGGGATGTCAGGGCGGAAACACAAGGCAGGACTCACAGAGGAGTGCTGCTTACTGGTTGGCTCATTTGTTCCTGGTAAATTAGCTTTTCCAGGCCTACATTTCCTAGGGATGCCTCTACCCATATGAGCCCTTCCATATCAATCATCAGTCAAGATGATCACAGCGCAGTCTGATCTGGACAATTCCTCACTTGAGGTTCCCTCTTCCCAAACGACTCTAGATTGTGTCAAATTGATGGTAAAAACTAACTATTACAGTAACATTAAATCTTTTACCTTATTGGCACTTTATTTGGGTTTTTTTGAAGAGGATCTTAGATAGGCCAGGCTAGCCTTGAGCTTTCTGTATATTTGATGACCTTGAATTTCTTATCTTCTTACTTCCCCTTCCCAAGTGCTGGGATTATAGGAGTATACCATCACATCTACATTTATGTGGTACTGGGAATCTATCCCAGGGCTTCCTGAATACTAGGCAAATATTACCAGTTTAGCTGGATTCTCAGCCTGCCATTGTAGTTGTTCTCTTGAATCTGTTTTCAGCCTGTTTGAATCCTCGCCTTTGGTTGTTCTTACCTGGTAAAATATAATACCAGCTAGTACCAGTTCTATCTGTTTTAAGGTTGTATACTTATAAGTAACTATTGCTAAAGCAGAATGACTTTGTTGACTGTAAATTATTGCTTAGTCTCCAAAAACTTTAATTTAGTACTGCCCAACTCTCCTGTATTACTCTGGTTCTTCTATATTCGTGTTCACTTAAATGATTACTTTTCCTTTGAATTCAGATTTCCAGCATTTCCTTTCTATCATTCCTCTTAGCACTAAGAAAAAACCCTCCTACACCTGTGTCATTGGCAGTGTTAGCTATGAGGTAACCAGCTTTTATTTTTTCAAAGGCTGTTCCTCTTAGTTGTCCACTAAAGTCCATTTGACTTCTTACCTTTTCAAGGACATTGATCCTGTTTTTCTTTTCTTTTCTTTCTTTTTCTAGACCACTGCTAAGAGCTTAAAAACATTTCTTTAATTTTAAAGAAACTCTCTCTTGACCGTCTCTTTCTAGCTATCATCCTTCATCTTCTCTCCCATCTTTACCAGATGTCACAGAGAGTTATCTTTGTTCACTTGTCTGAGAGTTCTCCTTTCATAGCTTTTCCTCATTGTATAAGTAAATTGTGTGTGTGTGTGTGTGTATATATATATATATGTATATATATATATATAGTTGAGCAGTTATCACAGTTTAATTTTAGAATGTTCCTATCACCTCAGAAAATTCCCTTTAGCTTGTTCATAGTCAACTGCTGTTCCTAACCCCAGCTTTAGGCCGTGTTAAACTGTGAATCATGATATCCCCTAGGAGTTGAAGAATGAATATGGCGGGGGGGTATGAAAAATTTGGCCATAGTAAAAAAAACTTCTGAATAAACAGAAACTAAAAATGAATCAAAAGCCAAAATATAATGAATTCAAGATGATTTTGATGGGGTTTGCTCATTGAATCACTTCTTTACAGCCTTGGTTTTGCATACAACTTGTAGATTTTGAACATACAACGTGGAGTGTACCTGCCCTCAAGGCATGCAGCTCCAGTGAACACTGCCTCACGCGTGCTCAGATTTGATACTGTTGTATGTTATGATTTGGGTTTTTAAAATGTTTCTGTATATATGATTTTCTGTACTCACAGAAAACAGTGGTTTAATTATGGAAAGCACAGACAGTATTTTCCTATTATCATTTTTCAGCACATTATCAATTTAGTGGTTTTTTTTTTTTTTACTTTTTTTCAATTTAGTGTTTTATTTTAACTTAGGTTGCATTGTGTTAGAATGTTGATTTATAAAATTATTGAGTTGTCTTTAAAAGATTGTTAAATGAATTTTGGTTTGGGAGAAAGAAAGAATTCCCATCGATTTCAGAAGTGGACCTTCACATACTTTTGTCATTTTATACTAAATATTTATGTAAAATGGTATTATCAGCACCAACAATTACAAAATAAAATATTGATAATTAAGAAAAATGCTGAAGATATTGTATATCATATACTATCAACTATTCAGCCAAGATTTAGTTATGTTCATAAAAAACAAGTACATTCATCTCTTTAGAGTACAAATTTACTTTTGTCTTTAATAAATGGTAAAATTATATGTATACCAAACAATTATCTTAAATTTATTTATGATTGATTATCATGAAGTGTTTGATTTGTATAGCTACTTTAATCACCTATATACTTAGATTTGTGTAAAGGTTTTCCAGGTTGAAAAAGGATCATGAATGGAAAGTTTACAAAACTTTGCAGCCAGGAGGTGGTGGCACACGCCTTTAATCCCAGCACTCAGGAGGCAGAGGCAAGTGGATCTCTGAGGTTGAGGCCAGCCTGGTCTACAGAGTGAGTTCTAGGACAGCCAGGGCTATACAGAGAAACCCTGTCTTAAAAAAACCCAAAACTAACTAACTCACCAACCAAACTCTGCTTGAGCAAACACTGATTTGATTGTTTCTGTGACTGGCCTTTGGCGGTTCCTATAAGAGGAGTTGTAATGTGCAGTTTTGTTTTACAAATATAATCTTTTGCTTCTGGCTTCTTTATCTTAACATGTTTTTTTAGGTTAATTTGTGTTGATCATGTATCAATATTTCATTTCATTTTCTTGCTGAATATTATTCCATTGTGTAAATGTACCATTTTGTTTATCCATTTACCAAATGGACATTTGAATTCTTTCCAGTATTTGGCTTTTATGAATAACGCTGCTGTGAACATTCATGTTGCAGTGTCAATGTAGATAAATGATTTAATTTTGTTTCGGTCCATTCCTATTTTTTTGTGAGGTAAGGATCTAAATTTGTTTCTCTCTGTTTCTGTATATGTAGTTGTCCTAGAATCATTTATTGAAAAGATTATCCTTTCTTCCAATAAGTTGGTTTTGTATCTTTGTTGAAAACCTGTACTTGAGGTAATATGGAGGAATCATTATCTGTGGCTGTTATACCACCTTGAATTTCCTGCTGAATCCTCAGACAATCAGTTCATTGCTTTTTCCAGATAGGACTATTATAACTTCAGAATGATGGACATCCTGGCATCTCCTAGCAGGTGCCACTTGGATGGCAATGAAGTCTGCAAACCAAGTTAAGTCTTGTGTGTTAGTTAGTGGAAACAAAGTTGCTGGTTTTCGAGGCATTCCATACCTTGGTTGAATTGCATTTGGGAGGATGCAATTGGGGAGAATGAGAAAAATACCAAAGGCATGAATAGTCCTTTTACAGTGAACAATCTTTAATATCCTTGAGTAAACACTTTCCTCCAAGACAAGGCTTCTCTGTGTAGCTCTGGCTGTTCTGGACTCGCTCTGTAGACCAGGCTGGCCTCGAACCCACAGAGAGATCTGTGTCCCTGAGTGCTGGGATCAACATGTGTGCGCCACTGAGCCCGCTGAGTAAACTCGTTTTTGTTGTCTGCTTTTGGATGGCTTCCAGAGTATTGAAAAGTCAGCTCTCTCTACTTTGAATTGTTCCAGTCAGCTTTCCTTCCTTTATATTTTCACTGAAATTGCTTATCATGGTCATCAGTGGCTTTCACATTGTTCAGTCAGTGGTCCATTCTTAGACTTTGTTTTGCTTGACCTATTTGCACTATTTAGTACATTTGATTACTGTGCTGGCTAATTGTATGTCAACTTGACACAAGTTAGTGTTAAAGGAGTGGACCTCAACTGAGAAAACGTCTCTATAGGATTTGTCTTGCAGGGCATTTATTTAGTGATTGATGTTAGAGGGCCCCATTGCAGACACCAGCTGCAAGTTTAGAGATTGACCAGTCTTAATTTTTGGTCAGTGGACTACAAATTTGAGAGTCCTTCTTGGGTTTGATAATTCATGAGAACAGTTTACAGGGGTCAGGAAAGCAGGGTACTTACAGCAGTTGTGTTATGGTAGCAGCAAGGATTTAAATCAGAACGAGTTGAAAGAAAAGGCAGAGAGAGAGAGAGAGAGAGAGAGAGAGAGAGCGCAGAGAGATTTCCATATGGGAAGTTGGCGTAATCTTTTCCCTGGGGAGTCAGGGCAAATCTTCTATCATGGGGATGTTTGACAGCATTCCCAGAGTCGCCTACACAAACCTCAGGATCTAGTGTTAAATGAAATCTCATTATGTGGGCATAACTGAATTGTGCGCTGGTCATGAACTGATCTTAGTCTCTAGCTTTTCTACTTACTCTGCTCAGGTTGCTATCTCATGGCTCAGAGCCTCAGCCCGCCAGTCACATGTTCGGTCTGGTGCAGCCAGACCTATTTGGAATCATGTCATTATCATAAACTATCTAGGAGCTTCTGTTAGTCCCACTGTGAGTGAGAAAGATATTTGAATCACTCAGGAAATTACCAGGATTGAGTGACTACCTTCCAGGAACTAGGGGACAGAAGTCAGCCAGATTATTACCCAGAATCACCCTCTCTTTTATTTCTTTTTTCTTTTAGTATTACTATTTCTTTTATTAATCCTTGGTAATAAATCCTTGCTAATTAATCCTCGGTAATATTGATCATGCGATATTTTTCAGCATTTTGATCTTTCAGCATTTTGAATTTAATTCCTCTAGACGTGATCTCACATTCTAATTTAGTCATCCTTTATCAATAACTCCACACTTAATTAATAATCCCCACAATTTCAGTTTTATGCATCTAACTCTCTACCACTATTTGTTTCTTTCCATCTTTCCCCTTCTAACCCCCGATTTACAATCCTTTAACCCTTCTGGCATTTCTAGTCCATTGATTCTACTGCAGTTTTATACTGTCGGTAGCCTCTCTACCTTTCTTACTCATTTTAAACCAATCTTAATTATCCCAGCATACAACCCTTGACAATATTTCCTTCTTCAAAGAGAAACTTTGTTGCTGTTATTTCTTAGCAGTGCTGGGTCTTAAAACCAGGACCTTGTACATATGAGGCAAGTTCTACACTATTGAGTTATACACCCAGCTCTCAAATTTCCTTTCTTGATTCATTGTCCTTACAGAGCCAAAACTGCATTCCTGCTAAATCTAACTTTCCACTTTTTCCATGCCTGCACCCATGAAGCTGAATGTGGTTAGCGAAAAGCGTACAACATTACTGATTGGTTTTATTTTAAATTCATGACCACAAACCTCAAGTGAGACCTTAGTCCTCCCAGGTAGTCATGTTGTATTGTACAGGAGTACGGTGGACAATTTTTTTTGTAGTTTTTTTCTCTTACCTTCCACTTCTAATATTTTCAATTCTTTTTCTTAACTAATGCTTTTTCTTCATTCTTTATTGAAGAAGTTGAAGAGAAGTCTTTTAGAAGCCACTTTAGGTGTCTACTAGCATTAACAGCTATACATGGTGAAAATGTACACATACTTCCCCCTTTAGGTAACCTTTTATTTGTATAGTAGACACTGTCTCCTGATGTATACTGAAGAGTGCTACTTTGGCCAGGTGTGGGGTGCATGAGCTTATAATCCCAGCACTCAGGAGGTCTACATAGTAAGTTTTAGGACATCCACTGCTATGTAGAGAGACCCTGTCTCAAAAACAAACAAACAAACAAACCAATAACTAGATAAATAAAATAAAAAGGAATTAAATTTTAGCAATTCTTTATTTTCTAATTAACTCATTTTCATCAAACATGCCATTTCTTTCAAGTTAAAAGATAAGATTATTTTGACCTCACTTGCCTTTTCATCTTCTACCCAAGTTTTATATTTAAAAAATTCTTATTTTATGTGCATAGTGTGCATGTGCATGTATGTACATGTGTGTGTGAGCATGAGTCTAGATGCACATATACTTGTCTGCATGTTTGTCAGAACTCGAGATAATTTTATTCAATGGGTTATAATCGTTTTTGTAACTTACGGTGCTCTGGTTGTTTCCTGGTGGATCAATGGGATAGCTCAAGTTTGTTGTCTACCCTGACTATTATTTTCAGTACTTCTTTGCTTTCTAGAACATGATGCTCTAGGCTCAGCTACATTCCCTGTCCTGTTTTATAATTTGATATTTCTCCATGGAGCCATAGATTTCTTCTTTTCTCTTTTAATTGAGATGTGACTTACACGCAATAAAATGTAAATAATGTAAGGTTCACTTTAATGAGATTTCACAATTGCGTATACCATCTCTCTTAGAGCTTCTGTTGCTGTGAAAGGGCACCATGACCAAGAAGCGAGTTGTGAAGGAAAGGGTTTATTTGGCTTACACTTCCCTGTCACTGTTCATCATTGAAGGAAAGCAGGGCAGGAATTCAAGCAGGGCAGGAGCCTGAGGTCAGGAACTGATATAGAGGCCATGGAGGGGTGCTGCTTATTGGTTTGCTCCTCGTTGCTTGCTCATCCTGTTTTCTTTTAGAACCCAGAACCAGCCCACGGCTGGCAGCACTCACAATAGGCTGGGCCCTCTCCATTAATTACTAAGAAGATGTACTGTAGCTTGATCTTACTGAGGTATTTTCTCAATGGAGGTTTCCTTCTTTCAGATTGTGTCAAGTTGACATAAAAGCTGCCACACAGTCTGGGCAGTTGTTACTTCAAACAAGATAAAGGACATATTTATCTTTGATGAAAGTTTTGTCATGCTTTATTTTATGTAGTGGTCCCTTTCCCTTCCAACAATAGCCCCCCGTTTATTTTAACTTCCTTTTAATTTTGCCTAGTCTTTTACTTATGTACATGAATTATAATAGAAGTATTATTTAGTTTGGTTTTTATATCAATTTTGTGTCCAGTTATGAAAGAGTACTATATACTAATTTGAATAGGGGACATTTAGTATAATGAATTAATAATTATAAAAGAAAATTGGAGTAATATGGTTGGTTAGAAAGATGGCTATAGAATATAAAGATATAAGGAGAAACCATTACACCTATACTCCTGACCCCTGGTTGATATCACTCTTGCCATGGTAAATTATACTGGTGTTTACCAAAAATGTTCCAATATAAAGCCACCAGAGAGAAGATGCTGACTGTTGGGTACTCTTGCTACTGTGCAATCAGGAGTGAGAGACTGAAGGTGCAGCACACACTGTAGCACTTTTTGCTAGAGAAGCTGTCTGTGCTAGATACCAGAGAAGCCATGCTCTGGAACTTACAAGCAAGACCATTTTTTCCCACACGACCTTGCTAGTGTCTACATGAAGTTTGCCAGTGCACCATCTGGCAAGAAAAATTCATCTAAAGGGCTCAGGTCTATTTTCAGAACAAATAAAAATGAATGAACTTGAAGATAACAGGCAATAAGGTGATTATTAGTTTCAGTCATATTTTTTTTTCTCAAGCCTCCCTAAGATTCAGTTGTACATTAGCAGTTTTATGAGAGAATGGTAAAAATGAAGGTAAATCCATCAGTCTAGTAAGGTTGCACCAGTCTGTTTTACTTATTTATTTGGGACTTTATTCTAGTTGTAGTTTATTTTAGCTTACCATTGATTTCAGATGTTTTGAGGTGGTTGGGACTTTTTCACCAGAAGAGCTTGCTTGGTATCTGCTCTGGTAGGTTCCCAGCATTCTCTTTTGGTGTTAGAGCTGAGTCACTTTACCGGCTGGACAGCAATGTTTTTGATTTACCCACCTTGAATTATTTCTTTAAAAATTAGCATGCCTTTAATTGCAGCACTTGGGAGGCAGAGGCAGGTGGATCTCTGTGAGTACGAGCCATCCTGGTCCACAAAACAAGTCTAGGACATCCAGGGTTACATTGAGAAATCTTTTCTTGAAAAACCAAAAAAATTAGCATATACATTTATATTTTGTTATTTCATCTTATGCTGAAAAGGCAGTACACATTTTTTATGTTGTTGTTTTTAGCAATGTGTTGTTGGAATTATAGTCCTTTGTAAGGATCTTTATTCTCTCTCTTTTTTGTAGTTATATGATATGTAGGTCTTGGTCAGTTCAGTGTCCAAAATGTTGCAGTGGAAAGTTACTTGTAATAGCTGGGCCTGCTGGATCAGGTCTTTAAACCAGGAAGCTCTTGAATCCAAGGCCTACCTGTGCTACAGTGAATTCTAAGCCTGTGCAGGCAGCTTGATAGGAACCTATATAGCCCAGTGATAGGATATGTAAATAAGGCCCTGGGTACAATATCCACTGCTCTACTATGGAAAGGGTTTCTTACACTCTTTCATTTTCTTCTTCATTTATTTGTTTTTTTCTTTCAAAAACTCTCACATTTTTTAGACACTCACAGTATCCTGAGTTTGCCCTCTGGATTTAACTTTATCATTATAACTTCTTCTTTGAAAATATTTCCTTTATTTTTGTTTTTTAAAGTGTGACTATTTAGCATATATATACATATACATAGATGTATGTATATATATGTGTCTGTATATATATGTATTTTTTATTTTTTGAGATAGAATTTGACTGTGTTGTCTAAGTGGGGCTAGAATTGTGCCACTACATCTGGCTTGAATATACTCTAAACATTATTTATTTATTTCCTTATATTTTATATGTGAGTGTTTTGCTTGAATATATGCATGTGCACTGTGTGTATGCGGGTGCCTGTGGAAGCCCGAAGAGGGCTGCAGATCCCCTGGAGCTAGAGTTATAGACCTTAGGGTGTTCTTGTGCCGGGTGTCTTTCTGTGCAATGGTATAAATATAAATATAAATACATGTCTTGTCTTTTATAGTAAAGGGATCATATTATGTGCATTTTTTACCTAGTATGTCGCAGCCTTGTTTCTTGGCTGTGTGTGTATCCCCGATGTTACTGTTTGGTCAGTTTGCACTCGGCAATGCTTGCAGTGAACATGATTGTGTATTTGTTACTACATGTATGCCTCCTTTTAACAATAGCTTTCTAGAATGTCAGAGAGTATCTACATTTACATTTTTGAGAGATGTAACTAAATTCACCCTTTCTATGAATCACCCCTCCAGTGCACATGGTTACCAATTGCATAAGGTTCTACTTGTCTCTTTATTCTTGCTTATTGTAGATAATAATGGATTTTGATTTTTGTCAGTCCAATGAATAATTTAAATTGATTTTTCCCTACTTTCAGAGAAGTTGAGTGCATAACCATATGTGTGAAATCATTTGTATTTTCTTGCTTGTATGCTTTGCTTATATTTTTATGTTACTGATTTTTATTGATTTGTAAGAGCTCTTTATATAACTCAAACAATCTGTCATTTTGGTTACAGGTATTTTCTCCTGATCACGTAATTTGCTTGATATTTAATTAGGGTATGGCATCTTTTGTTTTATGGGCTTTACAATTTTTATGCATTAAGTAATTTTCCTTCAAGGCTTTTGGAATTTGAATCTTACCTTTAGGAAGCTCTTCTATTCTGGATTTTAAAATATTCTATTCTCCCCACCCCCAATGCCTACATAATATTGTTCTTTAACTTTAAAGCAAATTTCATGAACTGTCAAAGTAGTTTTTAGTGATCTTCATTTTATTCCCCTTGATAGTTTACTAATTGAATGTTTTACCAGAAGAATATCTAGAAGAATGTTGTGAATACATAGGAAGATTATCAGAAAAATCCATAAAGTAGCATTTTAATAGCTCTTGGAAAAGGCATACAAAAAGAGGAAGACTGGGATAATTTGTAAGAGAGATTGAAGGGTAATACTAGTTCTTAGGTGTTGGGAGATGAGTTATAAAGCATGGGAATGTGGAGTTTGTTTTTGTTTTGAGGCAGGGTTTCTCTGGGTAACCCTGGCAGTTCTGAAACTCACCTGTAGACCAGGCTGGTCTCCTGAGTGCTGGGACTAAAGGTGTATGCCACCACTGCCCAGGAGGGGCATAGAGTTTAAGATGTAAATGGCTTAAGAAAATTCTATACTTAAAACTGTAGTCTTTTCTCTCTCTTTTTAAATACTTGATTTTATTTTCCAACTTTGTTTTGATTTGCCCTTTTACTTTTTGTCTTTTTCCATGTTATTGTGACTATTTCAGTTCATGTTATACTCACTACTTTTTTTTTTTTCTGACCCAGAAAATTATTTTGGTAATCTCTCTTGACATCCTTTTAAAATTTATTTTATTACTTTAAGGTCAAAGATAACCACCACCTCTTCCTCCTCCTTTTTAACTTTTACTTATTCATGATCTGATCTACCTCCATTTAAAATTTTACTCTAGGACTGGCGTGACAGACAGCTCAGTGTAAGAACACGGGTTGTTCTCTCAGAGAACCTGGGCCTGATTCCCAGCACCCACCTGGCAGCTCACAACCGTCTATTACTTCATTCTCAGGAGATCAACACGCTTTTTTGGCCTCCACAGGCACTGCCTATTTGTAGAACATATATACGTGTAGGCAAAACACCCATTCACAGAAAATAAAAATAAGTAAATCTAAAATACTTTAAAATTTTATTCCAGTGAAACAAGAGTTCACAGTTCTACTTGTGTTTACTCTCGCAACCCATCTTCCTTATTTGAACCTTTATTTTTCATTAAATTTATAACAGCTATTTTAAATTCATACAGTTCATGCCTCAACATTTGGTATTGTAGCTTACATGTGGTATAAATAGACTGTAAATATTAGTGAGTGATCATTTAAGCTGTCATGTTTCCTTTCCACTCCACCAAGAACATCTTTCATGGTTAAAACCATTCCTTCTTTGATCCTCTACCTACAGAATTTTTATCTTAATTATTATATTACATGTTTTTAATAATTGAGTTTTATGTGTGTTAACACCTCACTATTCCATCCTTTTACTGATAATTTAATACTACCAATGTTAACACCTACTATTAAATGATACTGGGAATGTTCTAGGGAATAAACACCTTTTTTGAACTAGTTGTTGGATCTTTTTCCTAGATGTTTTACACAATCAGGTAGGATTTGCTCAGCCTCATGCAACAAAAATCTAAATGCATTGGCTTATCAAATAGGATAGTTTTCTTTTGGTAATAGAAAATCTGTATGCATTGGCAGTTCTCCAATGCCATTAAGGGCATAGGATCCTCTATATTTCTTTACCTTCTTTGTTTTTTGTTGTTGTGGGTTTTTTTTTTTTTTTCCTTTCAAGACGGGTTTTTCTGTGTAACCCTGGCTGTCCTGGAACTCACTTTGTAGACCGGGTTGGCCTCGAACGTACAGAGATCTGTCTTCCGCTGCCTCCCAAGTGCTGGCATCAAAGGCATGTGCCACCGTACCCGCTTTACCATCTTTCATAGTGGCTTTCCCCCTGTGACAGCAAGGTGGTTGCTGTGTCTCTAGACCTTTTCTTAAAGGCCTTGCTCACAGACTTTATGTTTTTTCTCAATAATTTTTAACTGAGCTAAATGTTTGGTCATAGGCTGCAAGGGAGTTTGAGAAGCTGTTATTTTAGTTACTTTACTTCCTTATCCAAACCCAGTACTTATCTAATGTGGAAGATGATAGGATTTTGGCTAGATAAGCTATAGCAAATGACAGGGAATCATACATTTTTGTTCTTTGAAACAGGCTTACATGTGGGTATGTTCATTACCAAGGAAAAACTGAGAATTGGGCAAAGTCCTGTACAGCCTCACAGCAAGTCACTGGTAGCGACAGAGGTATGAGCACAGTCTAACCTGTCCAAAGCCTATCCTGCTTATGCTCAGTTGTTTACATAATTTTGTTCACTTTAGGTGTTCTTTAAATAAATATTTTGAATGAGTACTCGTAGAAATATCTTAATTAAATGTGATTATCTTTTAGACTAGTGTGTTCATATTTAAAGTAAGTTTCTAATAACTACAGTCTTTTTTCATATAATAATTTTGCTTAATGAGAGTAATTTTTCTTGGAAGATAAGGAACAAATATCTGGGAAATCAGATGACTGTGTTTTCAGGCTGTCTTAGATGGCACCTGCTTTCTTGCTTTAGTCATTTTTCTTTAAGACTTAGGCTTTGCTCAAGCTGTAATGAGGTTTTTCTGTTACATGTTGAGAACAGTAATAGTGCCCATGTAACAATGATTTATGAAGTTACAGTGCAGCTATTACTAACAATTGCCTTGGTCTATAGCCCCAAATAGGCAAATCAAGAATTTTGAAGATATGAGGAAAAACATTTAAAATTTTTTAAAAAATAATTTATTGCTTTAATTTCATGTTCATTGGTGTTTTGCCTGCATGTATGTCTGTATGAAGTGTTGGCTCAGCTGGAACTGGAGTTACAAACAGTGTGAACTGCCATGTGGTTGTTGGGAATTGAACCCAGGTCCTCTGGAAGATCAGCTCGTGCTCTTAACCGCTGAGCCAGGAAAAACTTAAAAAAAAAACTTAATGGCTCTAGAATTAGGGCACAAACAAAAGGTGATTCTCAGTGAATATATGTAGGTATTTTGGTTTGTAAAGCCAGTCCTCAGACACAGCTCTGAAACTTCTTTCAAAAGACAAAGCTGGCACCGGGCCCCAGTTGTTTGGTATGCCCGGGAACTGACCCTTAGGGACAGAAGGAAGCAAGACTGGGGATCTGCTCTTCTGCAGGATGCTACAGTTTTAAGCTACTGAGGTTTCTGTGTAAATGTGACTTTGAACTTACTTTGAGCGACTGTTAACAGAAATTATTTTCTTATGCCAAGGCATGCACTTAACATATGCTTGTTCCCTTACCCCTCTCATCTCGCTTTTTTATAAGCTTTGATGATTCACAGTACCGTCCTTTGTGAATGGTACTTAGGTTCATTTCTCCCTAACGTTCATTACCACACTAGGTGTTCATTTTAGGCAAGAACTGTTTATTAACCTCTAAAAAAATTCCCTGTAGTTCCTGTTCAAGGGGTACACTTAGTTTGATCTTAATAAGCACCAAGGAATTAAAGACTACAAGACATTTTATATATTTATAGTTAATACTAGTAAAGACCCAAAAGCAGTGGGCCCTCTATTATGTCATGTATCTTAGAATCAGAAAAGCATTGCAAACCCTAATAATATAATTTTTGAAGAAATTTTGCCAAAACATGCTAAAATAAGATGTTTTACAGTGTTTATGAACATTTTGGTCATTACTTGATGTTATTTATGAGACTGCTTAGTGCCTGAACTTATTCCTCCAAAATAATAGTTTGATCTCATAGACCTAGTAGGGGAAACCAAGGAAAGCAAATAACACAGGGACATTAGTGCAGTTCCGTAAAGATGCCTCTTTTCATGTGACCTTTCATTGAACTGGTGGCAAAAGATGGAAATAGT
>CM053746.1:15516614-15532029 GCA_028658305.1 Pachyuromys duprasi | reverse complement strand
ACCCCCCCCCCCCCCCGACCCAAGGGAGGAGCAGCCTAGCTAGATCCCAGAAGAGGACATTGCAGCCAGCCCTGAAGACACATGATAAGCTAGGTTCAGATGGAAGAGGGGGAGGTCCTCCCCTATCAGTGGACATGGAGGTGGGCAGGGAGAAGATGAAGGAAGGATGGGGAGAGTGCGAGGGAATGAGGGAAGGGGCTATGGCCGGCATACAAAGTACATAACCTGTGATTAATATAAAAATAAATAAATTACTTAAAAAAACTTGAAAGCCAAGTATTTGTTAAGGGAACTCTGAAATTTCAGCCTCCATTCTGATATTTTATCTCCTTTGTCAAGTTTCACAGAGAATTTTGCTGACTTAATTGTTGTTGAATATTACTATTAATTATTGATTTATCTTTTAGTTAAACAGTAGATATTCCCAAACCAGCTGTAAACACAAATCACCACAGAGATTAGGATGTATTTAGTTTACCTAGAGCACAGTGCTGGGCAATAGTTTCCCCATTCTAACCCTCCAAGCCCACATAGTTTCCTCCCATTCAGAGTTCCCACATTATACTTGCTTTTAGTCATATCTTAGGTCTGATTCATCTCTCTTTGTGGCTCCGAGTCTTCACCTGCTGAACTCTCCTCTCCAAACCCTGCCCCACTCCCCACGTCTCTCTTCTCCCCTCCAGACCAGGATGTCCTACCCTATTCTCTCCATTGTTCAGCATTGGCTGGTTGTTTTATTGAAAATACAGAGAACAAATGGTGGCATGTTTATACAAACTTGAGACAGGTGATGCTCAGAATAAACATCACAATGCAGTGTCCTTATTGAAACCGGGTAGAGGGGTAGAGAAATCAGCATTTGAATGAACAAGGGTAAATTGTATACATTCCACAAGAACATTATATCAACACTTAATAATTAAAATTTGTGCTGATTTTAATGATGAATAAATACTTTGGGGTGATGGAAACATTTTGAAACTAGAGATGGTGAGCAAGTGTGTGCCACGTTGAATTTTATTTATTTTACCATTTCAATTCTGTCTGCACCTTCTGTGGGAATTATGTAAAATTTTATGTGTATTCTCTTACAAATCCATGATTATAAATGTCCAGAAGTACATAGATTAAAATATTATAGTAGTAAGACCAACTGTGCATATCATTCTGACTTGTTCCTCTCCTTCTTCGGGATAAAAATTGGGGACGCTTAGAACAAATAGAATACTGAATCATTTAAAACCATGCATTATATTTTATACTTTATAGTATCTCAGTGCCAACCTTTAAATATTTCCTGGTTAATGGATTCTCCCTCCAACTGTTTCTTCCTTTTTTTTATTCCTTCCTTTCTTTTTTAGAAAAATTATTTCTTTTAGTTTTTGAGACTATTGTTACATAACTTCCCCCTTTCCGTTTCTCCTTCAAACTTCTCCTGTGTCCTCCTTCTTGTTCTCTTTTGAATTCCTAAGATCAGCCTTCTCTATAAGGGTTTGATGTGGAAAGTGACATACAGATGAAAATATAATTGATAAATTTAATAAATGTCCATTTTTAATGTTTCATGTGTATTAAGCCCTATCCATGTAACAGTGAGTTAGGCAACTCCTCTGCCATGCAGATGCTTGTATTTAGTGGGTAGTTGACTTTCAACAAATATGTGTGTGCGGGGCATGCATATATACGTGTATGTATGGTGAGGGTGTGCATATCTGTTTGCTCACCCTCTCAGAAGCCAGAGGAAGATGTTGAGTGTTCTGCTCTATCATTATTCCATGTTATCTCTTTAAGACAGGGTCTCACGGAACCTAGGACTAGGCTGGCGGCCAGCGGACTGTCAGTCTTCTTGTCACCAGTCCTGGTGCTGGGTTCCCACCCACCCAGCTGTCTTCACATGGGTCGAAGGAGCTGAACCTAGTTCCCTGTGCTTATGCTCTGTCCATTGAGTGCTCTCTCTAGCCCCTCAGATGAAGTTTTAAAAATAAAGCATGAGCAATATGGATGAAGACTTCCGTGTGAATCTTATCACACAGTCATCGCACCCTGGAGTTAAGAAAGCTCATCTTAGTGCCTCTGTTTTAGTCAGTCATTGGCTGAGAGCCTTCCACAGTGAGGACAGGGGGACATGAACCTTTCTGGGAAGGTGATTCACCAAGCAAAGGGCGATTCTCAGAAGTGAGGAGCAGCTCTAAGTCATTGACAGCACAGTTTTTTAAAAAATCTTAAATAGTTTTAGTTAATACATGAGAAGCCACTACTTAAAGTATATTGTTAACAGTTTTGCTTGTTTGTCTTGGGGGTTGGGTGTGCTTGGACAGGATCTCAGTATGTAGCTCTGGCTGGCCTAGCACTCAGAGACCACCTGCCTCTGTCTCGAGCTGCGGTTCAAGTAGTGCACCACAGGCCCAGTTAGCATTTCACTGTGATTGCTTTCATGTTATATCTGCCTCTGTGCGTCTTCATCCATCCACATCATTTCTGGTTTATTTCAAAGTAAAATGTACTCACTGGTATACTCTTGCTAAGTATTTAAGCATAAAATCTTAGAGCTCAAATTTTATTTTGTTCTTTTGAGGTAAATTTACATACAATATGTAAGTCTGCAGTAAACATTGCTGAGTTGTGACAAATGCATTCATCTTTGCATCCCTAATTCCATCAGATGAAGATTATCACAGTAGAGTATTATAATATTACTATTTCCAGACAAAAGATATCCTAGAAACTTTAATTTCATTTACCCTACTTGTGCCTTTTAGGTTGTTGTCACCATTTTAAGTTTGCCTATGTTTATTTAATGTAGTGCTGGGATTGAGCCTGGGACCTTCTGTATACCGGGAAGCTCTGTACCACTGATATGCTTCCCCAGCCTTTTACATGTTTCTAAAGTTGTCAAGCTTTTGATATTTGATATTATTTTGCAGTTCATATGTACCAACATGTTAACTTGTTCTGTGACTCTTCTTGCATATCTGATTTTTAAGTATTATTTTCCTAATGGAAGAACTCCTTTTTTTTTTTTTTTTTGGTATTTCTCCTAGTCATAAATTGTTGGTTTGCTTTCTAAAAATAAGTTTTATTTCATTTTCAAAGAAATTTAAAATCTAGATAGATTTTTTAAACATTTTCATTGTGTGAGTATATGGACATGCAAAGGGCAGTGGGCAACTAGAGGTAGTGAATTGTCTTTTGCCATATAAGTTCTAGGAATGGAAGTCAGGCCATGGTGGCAGCTTTGGTGGCAAATGCCGATAGACGCTGAGCTATCCCCCTGCCTGAGAATAGACTTCTGGATTAGCACCTACTTTCAGCCACAATCTTTTCTTTTCTTTTTTTTTTTTTTTAACAACCTTTTTACTTAATCTTCATCAAACAATGCAGAGTTCATTCAGAATCTTTAAGATGTCTTCCATTGTCTTCTGCCCTTCATTCTGTTTGAAGTCATCTCAGTCTGTTGATTGATGCTATTTTTAAATATATAACATTTTGTTTAGCTGTTTCAGAGATTTCTTTCTTTTGGCCCTTATTCACTTGGTGTTTTTGTTTTTATTGTTTGTTTGTTTGTTCTACAGCCATAGCTTCATATATCTGATTAGTTAGAAATTTCTTGCTTCTTATCACCACAACTATAACTTTTTTCTAATTCTCTGACGCTTTCTGAATTTTCAGTTATGTATATGCTATACCTTTTCAGTGGGTTGCATATGATGCTAATAATCTTTTCCACATTTTCCAACCTCGGATATTTTCTGTTGATAAAAATTCTTCATGTTTTGCAGTTTCCTTCACCAGACACACAAAAACTGTTAACATTGTAGAGAATTTTTGCAAAAAAGAATAGCCGGACTTAAGGCTCAGTAGTTGGACCACGAGGGAATATAGAGACAGGCTTTGTTTACTTTTGGATATAATATGCACAAGAATATTGTTATAATTCTTTAGTACAAAGAGAAGAAAAGCTATGCAGACAGCAAAAGAAAGATGAGTTTTTTCTGCCCAAAGAATATTTTATTATGAATTATATTTTATTATGAATTATAAAAAATTCAAATATTTACTACTATAAGATCCACTATGCCCTTTTATTAAGTACTTCTTTTTTAGTTATTAGTGTCAGGGGGAGCTTGTGCAAATGAATGCAGGTATCAGTGAAGGCCAGGAGAGGGTGCATGCCCAGGACCAGGTTTGCCCTTAACTGCTGAGCCATTTCTTCAGCCCCTTGATACTCTGTTTTTAAATATGACAATATAATAGCTTTCTGTCCAAATTTCATTTGCATAAACATGTTTAATCCAAGGCACTGAGTATAACTGCCACTGTTAAGATCAAATAATGACAGCTACATTAATGCTCACAAGATTGAGATGTCTGATAGTACTCAAATAGCAGGCAGTATCCAATTACAACTTCAATGTAACTTTCATTCATTACAAAATACATTTTATTTAAGCTCCCAACACAATGAGTTATTTTGGTTTTGAATTACAACATTAAGTCCAAACTAAAATATGAAAACAAACAGCTTCTATGAAGTGAGAGCTGAAATCCATGAAGACATTCCGAACTGAACATTCTGTCCCGTGTAATATTCCCCAGGTTTTAAGGGTCTCCCAGGCTGGGCCCTTCGCTGCCTTGGCTCTGCTTTCCCCACTTCTTTTCTCTCTTTGCCTTCAGCCTTTCTCTCTGCCTCTGGTTCATCCACACTGGGTACTGGCCGTGCTGGTCTAGAAGAGTCTTAATTTCAGTCTCCATTTTTGTGTCACCTTTCTTCACATTGCGTTCTCTCCTGGCAATGTTTGGGCACAACCATAGCTGCTGTTTCTTCATTAAGGCCTCACTGTCAACCTTGAGAATACTTTTAAGTCTGTTGAGCTCCCTTGGGCATTCTTTTTTCTCTTTTCAGCACGCATCTTTCTTTCCCACTTATTCCATAAGCTTTTGGCCATGCTTTACCTGAGAAACACAACCACACACCTCGCGGAGGATGCTCACCCGGAAGATGAGTTTTTAATCAGAGCCTTTGCAACAAGTACTAGGGGATGTGATGAAAAGCACAACTTGGGTTTTCTTTTGACTCAGAGCAGTGTAGAGAAGAGAGGCTCAAGTCTTCAAAGGTGGGATAATTCTGGCTTGTTAATGGGAAGTATGTAGTTTTGTAAATTGTGTCTGTGCATGTGTGTGTGTGTAGGGGAGGGAATAAAGGAGGAAGTAGAAATAGAGGAGGAAGAGGAGACAGGGAAGTTGTTCCAGAATTAGTGAGTCGAGTGAAGTGTAGGATGTACTCATAGCTACCTAATTATGTCTGTGAATCTTCAGTGCTGCTGTCACTAGAAACTTTGAGAAGTCTATTCATGGTTGCCACATGATACTTGGAAAATCAGGATCCCTTATTGAGATTATTAGTCTTAGTAATAAATTTATTTATTTATTTATTTATTTATTTATTTATTTATTTATTTATTTATTTATTGTGGGGAGGTTTGAGACAGGGTTTCTCTGTGTAGCGTTGGCTGTCCTGCACTCACTTTGTAGACCAGGCTGGCCTCAAACTCAGAGATATGCCTGCCTCTGCCTCTCTGGGTGCTGGGATTACAGGTATGCGCCACCATGCACAGTTTAATAAGAAAATTTAAGAATGCCTTCACATGGAAGCTTAAGCATAGTTTATTAGACTTTACAAGAAGTAAACAAGCTGTAAATCTTGACGGCTACCTGGAGGAAGAGAGTGGAGATGAGTAGGGGATAAAAAGCCATGTAGTTTGAATTAAGCTAGTATGCAGGTCAGTCACACGGTGGACAAGAAGCCATGTGATGAGGTGGGGGCTTTAGAGAAAGAATGAAGCCCACCATGCCAGGAAAAGCATTCTTAGGTTCTGGCTGGCATTGGAAAGAGAAAGAGAAAGAGAAAGAAAGAAGAAAAAGGAAAAGGTATAGCTATATACATAGTTAATTGTTGATATGTTTTAAAAACTAAACTTACAAGTATTTTGAATAGAAAAATGTGTTGTTAAACTTACTCTTTCTTTTTTTTTGTAGTTTTATATTAAAAGAGCACAATCATGTTTCGGAATAGTCTCAAGATGCTTCTTACTGGTGGGAAATCAAGTCGGAAAAACAGGTCAAGTGGTAAGTGACTACACTACACTTATTCTGTGTGATATTTTAGAAGTGCAGGTCATCTTAGGGATCTGAACTAATGCTGTCATACTTAAGATTTTTATTAAGCAATTTATTAGGTTTATTAAGTTTATTAAGAAGGTTTACATTCTTATAGACTGTCTTATTCTTTATTAGAACATAGGAAAGTGCTTGAATACTTGTCAGCAACAGTCTGTTAAAGGAAATCTATGTGAGGGAAAAGTACTGATTTCTCTTTTATGAGAGGATGTTTCTGGACATTTGTATTAAAAACTCTAGACCTATGTTTTATTTTTAAATTTAACATAGAAATTTACTATAGTTATAGATACTATTAGTGGAAGAAATCATTAAAAATAGGAACTGTCTCATAGATTTATACAGAAAGATCTAATTATAAGCTTCATGGTACACCATGTAATTGAAGCATTCTGGAGGCTGAGGTAGCAGGATCATGAGTTTAAGACTGGCTGGTCTTGATTACCTAGTGAGTTAGTCTTAGCTCAGCATTGGCTATAGGGTAAGATGTAGTCTCAAAAAGAATTGAGTATTTTTTTTTTAAAGCAAAATAAGGATACTTAATTATAATCTCAGAAATAAAGGCAATTATTTAAAAATATGTATTATATCATTGTTTTTCAGACTTAGAGCATATATTTTATTTTTATTAATTAATTAATTTACTTTACATTCCTGATCAGAGCTTCCCCTTTCTTCTCTCCCCCTAGTCCCTCCCTCTCACCTTCCATCTCCCCATCAACCCTTTCTTTTCCTCTCAGAGAAGGGGAGGCCTCCCATGGATATCAACTCACTTTGGCATATCAAGCTATAGTAGGACTGGGTGTGTCTTATTTTATTGAGGCTGGACAAGGGAGCCCAGTAAGGGGAAAGGGATCCAAAGGCAGGCCACAGAGTCAGAGACAGCTTCTGCTCCTGCTGTTAGAGGTACCGCTTGAGGACCAAGCTGTACATCTGTTACATATGTGTAGGGGGCCTGATTCTGTCTCATGTATGCTCTCTGATTGCTGGTTCAGTCTCAGTGAGCCCCTGTGGGCCCAGGTTAGTTGATTCTGTAGGTTTTATTGTGGTGTCCTTGACCTCTCTCTTTCCATCCTTCCTCCCTGTCTTCCATAACATTCCCTGAGCTCCACCTCATGTTTGGATGTGGATCTCTGCATCTGTTTCTGCTGGGTAAAGCTATTTGGATGACGGTTATGTTAGGCTCCTGTCTGCAAGCACAGCAGAATATTATTAATAGTGTCAGGGGTTGGCTCTCTCCTATAGGGCGAGTCTCAAGTTAGGCCAGTCCTTGGTTGGCCATTCCCTCAGTTTCTGCTCCCTCTTTATCTCTGTACCTCTTATAGGCAGAAAAAAAAAATTGTGGGTTGAAGGTTTGTAGCTGGGTTGGTGTCCCTATCCCTCCACTGAAGTCTTGCCTGGTTACAGGAATTGGCCATTCCAGGTTCCATATCCCCTATTGCTAGGAGTCTTAGTCACCCTCTAGATTCCTGAGAGTTTCCTTTGTCCTAGGTTTCTAGTTCATCCTAAAGCTGCCCTGTGTCAATTCCAGTTCTTTCTCCTACTGCCATCCTCCCACACTTGATCCCTCTTCCCCTTGCTACACTCTCTCCCACTCAGTTTCCTCCCTCCCTCCATTCCATGTCTATTTTATTTTCCCTTCTTAGTAAGATTCAAGCATCCTCCCTTGGTCCCTGCTTATTACTTAGCTTCTTTGGGGTTGTGGATTGTGGTATGGTTATCCTGTACTTTATGGCTAATATCCACTTATGAGTACATACCATGTTTGTCTTTCTGGGTCTGGGTTATCTAACTCAGGATGATCTTTTCTAGTTCTATCCATTTGCTTGCAAATTTCATGATGTCATTGTTTTTACTAGCCAAGTAGTATTCTATTGTGTAAATGTACCACATTTTCTTTATCCATTCTTTGGTTGGGGGGCATCTGGGTTGTTTCTAGTTTCTGGCTATTACAAATAAAATTTCTAGGAGCATATTTGAGCAAGTGTCCTTGTGGTCTAGTGTACCATCTTTTGGGTATATGCTCACGAGTGGTATAGATGGATCTTGGGGTAGAACTATTTCCAGTTTTCTGAGAAACCACCAAATTGTTTTCTAAAATGGTTGTACAAGTTGGCACTCACACCAGCAATGGAGGAGGGTTCCCCTTGTTTCACATCCTCACCAGCATGATGAGTTTTTAATCTTAGCCATAGAATCTCAAGATTGTTTTGATTTACATTTCTCTGATGACTAAGGACATTGAACATTTCTTTTACGTGTTTCTCGGCCATTAGATTTTTGTTGTTGTTGAGAATTCTCTTTTTAGGTCTGTATCTAATTTTTAAATTGGATTATTTGATTTGTTGCTGTCTAATTGCTTGAGTTCTTTATATGTTTGGATATTAGCCCTTTGTCAGATGTTGGGTTGGTGAAGATCTTTTCCTGTTTTGTAGGCTGCCGTGTTGTCCTTTTGATGGTGGCCTTTGCTTTACAGAAGTTTTTCAGTTTCATGAGGCCCCATTTATTAGTTGTTGATCTTAGAGCCTGAGCTGTTGATGTTCTGTTCAGAAAGTTGCCTCCTGTGCCAATGAGTTCAAGGCTCTTCCCACTTTTTCTTCTATCAGATTTAGTGTATCTAGTTTAATGTAAAGGTCTTTGATCCTCTTGGACTTTCGTTTTATGCAGGGTGTAAATATGAATCTAGTTGCATTCTTCTACATGGAGACATCCAGTTAGACCAGCATCATTTGTTGAAGATGCTTTCTTTTTTCCATTGTATGATTTTGGCTTTTTGTGTGTGTGTGTGTGTGTGAAAAATCAAGTGTCCATAGGTGTGTGTGTTTACTTCTGGTTCTTCAGTTTGATTCCATTAATCAACTTAATCTGTTTTTATGCCAATACCATGCAGTTTTTATTACTATTACTCTGCAGTACTTCTTGAGATCAGAGATAGTGACACCTCCGGAAAGGGGAGGGTTTTTACCTTGTTGACCCTGGTGCTGTCAGGCTCTGGGATTCTTGGCAGAGCTGTGGGCCTGGAAATGGAGTTCAGGGCATAGCTCGCAGCTTCTGGCCTTGCCCCAGGGGGACCTGGCAGGCAGGAGGTTGGGTGGGAGGGGTCTCATCTGGTTGTCCCTGGTGCCACAGGCCTCTGGGAGTGCAGGCAGAGTTCAGGGCCAGGAAATGCAAATTGAGTATTTTTATAAGTGCTAAAGTTTATGAAGGTTTTTGTCGTTGTAGTTGTATGTGTGTTCAGTTTTTTATTTTTAAAAAATGGGAGAGTAATTCACGTTTTTTTAGGTAAAAGTTTTTTTTGAGGAGACAGTATTGAATACGAATGCACTTGATATGTTGCTGTTAATAGAGGATATTAGACTTTTTTGTACCTTTTATAGTGTTTTCAATGTGATTTCTCTTTAGTTTATGAATTTAGATTGGTAGTATATTCATTATCGAGTGATAATGAATTTCAGATGTTGTAATTTGCATTGAAACTTCTTGATTTTCATATAGTTACACTTATTAATTTACAAATAGTTGTTGGTTTCCTTATTATTCTTATTTTGAGGGAAACTTCTATACCTACTAAAGAAAAACATATTTTCAGTTTACTGACATCAACGTGTGGCTACAGGGTATTTCAGTTCTTCGGTAGACACTGGCTGGATATTTTCCATTCAGCCAAACTAACTCTATCTGGAGCAAGCACACCCACAAGCTACCTTCTGTTTTTGCTGCCAATTCTAAATGGTGGATTTCATTACCCTCAACTTCTTCCTGATTTTTCCAACTACTAGAATTTCCTACACTGTCTCCTCAGGTTTATTTGCTAGAACAGCTCATAAATAAGATACTTTTTCTAGATGTTCTCACAATCATGAATGTCACCTGAAAATTCTTAACAGTTGAGTTAAGGAATAAATAAACTGTTTTCTCTGACTTGCTCTTTTCCCTAACTTTTATTGAGAAGGGCTGTGTACTAAAGATTAAACTCAGCTTTGCACGTTCTGGGCAAGCCCTCTGCCATTGAGCTGGGCAAGCACTCTACCATTGAGCTGTGTTTCCAGCTCAATTTTTAGAAAGAACTACTAGAAACATAGTTCAGTAGGACCTGACCTGTCCTAATTTTTATACTCTTATGTTTTCTCCATAGTCATGACACTGACCTTGTCTGGGATAGAATTGCCATTTATACTTGAGTCACTTTAAAACAAAATCATACTCTGCCATCAGAGTTGCACTTATATTTCACTCTGGCTTACAGTGATCATTCTTTTGCCTACTCTACTAGACTGTTTATTACCTCTCTTCCCAATGTGATATCCAGTGAAATACTTTGCCTTGTTTCATAAGCTTTCAGAAATGCTTCCCTGCTATAGTTTGTTGTCCTTTTCCCAGTATCCCTTAGTTCCTACCTGCTGCAGGGCATGGCTAGCATGCCCACCTCCTACCCTGAACTTTCCAGCCCAGGGGTAGGGGCATCTTTCCCTCCTCCTGCAGTATATAACCCAGACATTTTGGTTCCCTCTCTTGTCTCCCTTACTCTCTCTTCCTTCTGTCTGCATTTCCTCTCTCCTCCTCCTCTCCTTCTTCTTCTTTCCCCCCCATGTACTGTCCCTTTCTCTTCCTGTGCATGGCAGCCAAGAGCTGCTTCCAATAAACCAGCATTTATACTTTAACTTGTCTTGCATTAGCTTATTTTGGCAACTTCAAGCATGTTTATCACAGTTTAGTTGTCCCAAGGATCAGAAATGCATGTATGCTTCCTGTTAATGCATGTATGCTTCCTGCTACTCCTGCTGTTTATACTGCCTCTATATTTTATTTACTCATCTATATTTCTATTTCATTGGAAGAGAATGTAAGGAGATCATGTGGCCAGAACTGTCTTTAGTAAAGCATGTGTTGGATAACAGTTACCTTACATTCACAAGTGTCCTGTGTGTCACAAATAAAGATAACTTTGACATGTGTTACCTTGTTTCATTTTATAGCAAATAACACTCCATTTTATGGATGAGAGGTAAAACCTTTAGCTTAACATTATCTAGCTAGTGGCTGTGCGGATATGTGTAGCTCAGTGATAGTGCATGTGTTTAGCACACAGGTGAAATGGTCTTTAAATAAGAAACCAATATCGGGCTGTGTTGTTTTGTATTTAAGATGTGTAACTAATTGCCTTTGACTTTATTTCATGTAACTGTTTTGCCTCCCTTCACTCTTTTTGAGACATGTGCCTTCTCCACTTTGTCTTTTATACTTGCTGTTCCTTATGTTAGTTAGGTCCCTTTCTTCATTAAGGCCATACTCAAATGTCATCTTCTCATAGAGGTCTTTGCTGATCATCAGTTCTAACACTACCCCCTTTTCACATTCTTCTTTAATGCTGGACCTCTCCCCCCTCTCATTTTTTTGAGACAGGGTTTCTCCGTGTAGCCTTGGCTGACCTGGACTTGCTTTGTAGACCAGGCTGGCCTTGAACTCACAGTAATTTGCCTGTCTCTGCCTCCCAGAGTACTGGAATTACAGGCATGTACCATCATGCCTTGCTGACCCTTTGTCTTTATTGTCTCTGTAGCAGCTGTTACCTTTTTTTTTTTTTACATCTTATATATGTCCTATATTTTCTGCTTTATTATTTGTCTTTACTTTAGGAATATACATTTTATGATGAATCATTTCTCTATCTTTCTTTTTTTTGCATTCTCTATCTTCACTTGGGGATTGCTTGATGCACTAGAATTACTGGGTGTTGGCAAACGTGAGTGCTATGAGAACTGTGAGCTCTGATTTAAAGAGCTGACATGGTGATAAGGTAAAGGGACATGACGACACATGGCAGGAAGGTTGTGCCATGCTGTGTTACTTTAGTCTGCCTCTACCCAGTTTTTGGGAATAGCACAAGATCCAGCTACACTACTTCTGGGCGCATACCCAAAATATACCCCACCACTCAATAAGGACATTTGCTCAGCTGTGTTCATAGCAGCTTTATTTGTAATAGCCAGAATCTGGAAACAACCTAGATGTCCCTCAGCGGAGGAATGGATACAGAAATTGTGGTACATCTACACAATGGAATACTACTCAGCTATTCAAAACAAGGAAATTGTGAAATTTGCAGACAAATGGATGGAACTAGAAAAGATCATCCTTAGTGAGGTAACCCAGAAACAGAAATACAGGAATGGTATACACTCACTTATAAGCAGGTATTAGCCATATAATATAGGATAGACATCTACAGACCTAAAGAAGCTAAATACTAAGGAGGACCCTAGGAAGGATGCTCAAATATTATTCAGAATGGCAAACAGGAATAGACACCAGAAGTGGTGGAAGACGGGAAACAAGATGGGAGTCTATTTCTCTTTCAACAGGGTTTTACTATGTAGTCCTGAGTGGCGTGGAACTTGCTAAATAGACCAGGCTAGACTTGAATTGCCTCCAAGTGCTGGTACTAAAAGGCATGTACCACCATGCCTGGCCAGTTCATTTTTTTTGTTTTCAACTCTTGTGTCCTGTTTGTCACATAACAGGCACTTAGTAATGTTTGTTTTATGAGTGAATAACATTTTAAAGAAAATAACTGTGTTGCCAGCCTTACAGTGGCACGCAGCTGCAACCACCGCTATTCTAAAGGCTGAGGCAGGGGAAATGCTAGCTTAGCCATTAGACACTAGCCTGGGCAGCTTATCAAAACATGCCTAAAAAGAACGAAACTAAGGATCACAGTGATCTCACTGCTACTGTGATGATAAAAAGCCTAAAGAAGTGACTGTAGGAATGAGAGGCAGAGGATATGTGATGAGGTGGTATAGATCAAGTGTGGGTACTACAGTGGCTAGGAAGTGAAAAGAATGAGAGGATATATATATATCTATCTCCTCGCATTCTATATATATAGTGGAGTTTCTGGCTGGAAACTGGCTAGTTTCTGCATTGCATTGGTTCAGGCCCATGTAATATATGCATCATGACTATCTATTCAGTGGTTTGCTATCTAGAAACATGTAATGTACTAAATTTTCTTTCCAGTCTAATTACCTTCATTTCCTGGGATCATTTAAAATTTATCCTTATTATAGCATGAGGATTGCTTTTCCTCAGGACTCTAATAAAGCAGTTTGATACTGTAAGTTTTTAGTGGCACAATGCAATATTTTAGCCTAGAGATTTTTTCACTGTCTACTGTTATAGATTGTTACTTACGGAGTTTATAGTTTCCATCATGCTGGTGGTAAAGGAAGACAGAGGAATCTGTAGAGTTTATGCTATCAACACAAGCCTTTTTTGTGACCCATTTTAAAATAATTTAAAGAAAATGAATTGCCATTCATAGTACTTTCTCCCCATCCTCAGCTTTTATAAGGCACTTGAGATTAACATAGTGATTTTTGTAGTGCTAATGGAAGTTCTTTGATAATTCTTTGATAGTTCTTTGATCATTTATTTTTATAAGTGATCAGTGCAAACATACATTTATTAGTGTTAAGGGTTGAATGAGTTACCTTGTAGCCCGTCTGGTCTCGGACTTGGACCAGTACTCTTCTCAGTCTCCCAGCTGTTGCAGTTACAGAAAGATGTGTATCACCAAACTCAGCATGTATTTTCTTTCTTTTTTTTTTTTTTAATATTTCAGGATTGAGTGTTATTAGAGCAAAACATAACCTTGTTAAAATCCAATTACTAAGTGTGACTCTAGGCAAGGTACTTTAAAACCAAAGCTGTTTTTCCAATTGTAAATGGTCATACTGTTTACTGTGTCATCATTTCCTGTGCCAGTTAGAGTGATTGCTTGCCACTTAAGAGGTATAGTGCAGTGAGTGAGTGCTGGCAATTTCAGAGGACTGTTTTGTGTTGATCCTCAGCCAGAGGCAGGCAGCTGGCCCCATTTCCTCACACTAGAGTTGCACTACATTTGTCTTGACGCTAAAGCAGAAAAAGCTTTCTGATGAAGAAGTCAGTGCGCTCCCTCTGTCATTTATAAAAAAAGGACTTTGCCTGACCCCAGACTTTTTTTTTTCCTATTCTGGTTTGGCCCATATCTCAAAGCAGGATGGCAGGTTTAAGAATTAGCAAGGTTGCCTTGCTAAATGTTCCTCAATAAAAAACAAAAACTTGAAAAAGATTAAATTAAGCCATTTAAACTGATATTATTGGGCATTATTGCTAAAGATCAGTTAAGTTAAAAATCAAATTGTAAGCATGGTGTTATGCCATACACCTTTAACCACAGCACTCTGAGGCAGAGGCAGGTGGATCTCTGTAAGTTTGAAGCCAGCTTGGTGAATCCTAGGATAGTCAGGGCTACATAGTGAGACCCTGTCTCAAAAACAAAACACAAACAAACAAATCCAAGTAGATATCATATATACTAGTTATAATTTTATATTAATGAATTTACAATGAATAAAAGAGTATACAATGAATAAAAATACTTAAGGAATAAGTTAAACATCTAACTTTGTTTCTAATGGTCTATTTTTGCCTCTCCTGTGGTCTTTTTTAAATATAATTTTTTATTTATTATAATTTATTCACTTTGTATCCCAGCTGTAGCCCCCACCCTCATCCCCTCCCAATCCCACCCTCACATTCTCATCTCCTCCCATTCCCCTTCCCTAGTCCACTGATAGGGGAGGACCTCCCCACATTCCACCTGACCCTAGCCTATCAGGTCTCATCAGGACTGTTTTTCATAGTCTTTCTCTGTGGCTTGGTAAGGCTGCCCCTGATAAAGCCAGCCAATGAGTTCATGTCAGAGACAGCCTCCGTTCCCCTTACTAGGTGCCCCCTAATAGTCGATTTTTTAACGTTTTTATTTTGTTTTATATTAATCACAGCTTATGTACTTAGTATCCCAGCCGTAGCCCCCTCTTTATCCCCCCCCCATCCCTCCCTCATCTCTTCCTTGCCCCTTTCCAAGTCCACTGATAGGGGAGGACCTCCTCTCCTTCCATCTAACTGTAGCTTATCAGGTCTCTTCAGAACTGGCTACCATGTCCTCTTCTGTAGCCTAGCAAGGCTGCTCCTCCCTTGGGAGGCGAGGGGGTCTAAGAGCCAGCCATTGAGTTCATGTCAGAAATAGTCCCTGTTCCCCTTACTAGGGTACCCACTTGGATACTGAGCTACCATGGGCTACATCCGAGCAGAGGTTCTAGGTTATATCCATACATGGTCCTTGGTTAGAGAAACAGTCTCATAAAAGACCCCTGTGCCCTGATCTATTTGGTCCTTGTGGAGCTCCTGTCCT
>CM053746.1:15448124-15516514 GCA_028658305.1 Pachyuromys duprasi | reverse complement strand
ATATGATTCCCTGCACTCTGCCAAAGGGTTGGTTATGTGTCTTAATATTTGCCTTGATATACTGCTAGGTAGAGTCTTTCAGAGGCCCTCTATGGTAGGCTCTTGTCCTGCTACTTGTTTTCTCCTACATCCAATGTCCATCTCATTTGTCTTTCTAAGTAAGGATTGATCATCTTACCCCGGGTCCTCTTTCTTGTTTATCTTCTTTAGGTGTATAGATTTCAGTATGTTTATCCTATCTTATCGGTCTATATAAGTGAGTATATGCCATGTGCATCTTTCTGCTTTTGGGATACCTCATTCAGGATGATCGTTTCCAGGTCCCACCATTTGCCTGCAAATTTCATGATTTCCTCATTTTTAATTGCTGAGTAGTATTCCATTGTGTAAAAGTACCACAATTTCTGTATCCATTCCTCAACTGAGGGAGGTCTGGGTTGTTTCCAGGTTCTGACTATTACAAATAAAGCAGTTACGAACATAGTTGAGCAAATGTCCTTGTTGTGTACTTGAGCATCTTTTGGATATATGCCTAGGATTGTTATAGCTGGATCTTGAGGAATCACTATTCCTAATTGTCTAAGAAAGCGCCAAATTGATTTCCAGAGTGGTTGTACAAGTTTACATTCCCACCAGCAATGGAGGAGGGTTCCTCTTTCTCCACATCCTCTCCAGCATGTGTTGTCACTTGAGTTTTTGATCTTAGCCATTCTGACAGGTGTAAGGTGAAATCTCATGGTCATTTTGATTTGCATCTCCCTGATGGCTAAGGACGTTGAGCATTTCTGTAAGTATTTTTCTGCCATTCTACAGTGTTCTACAGAGAGTTCTCTGTTTAGCTCCATTCTCCATTTTTTAATTGGATTATTTGATTTATTGCTTTTTAACTTCTTGAGTTCTTTATCTTAGCCCTCTGTCAGATATAGTGTTGGTGAAGATCCTTTCCCAGTCTGTAGGCTGTCGTTTTGTTTTGATGGCAGTGTCTTTTGCTTTACAGAAGCTTTTCAGTTTCATGATAGTCTATTTTTATACCACATTTTATAACAGTGCTTTTACTAAGGTAAGCAATAGCTTTAATAATCTTAAGGTTTTTCTCTTGAATATATCAAGGTATTTTTTTTGTTAAAATTTTAAAATATTTTTAACTTAAAAAAGCCTCTTTTTTTTCTTTTAGACTTTTCTTTATTTATTTATTTTTTTAAATTTATTTATTTTTATATCAATCACAGGTTAGGTACTTTGAATCCTAGGCGTAGCCCCCTCCCTCATACCCTCCTACCCTCCCACTTCCTCCCTCATCTCCCTCCTCCCCGCCCCCTCCAAGTCCACCACCAGGGGAGGACCTCCTCCCCTTCTATCCAACCCCAACTTATCCTGTCTCCTCAGGGCTGGCTGCAATGACCTCCCCTGGGATCTAGCCAGTCTGTCACTCCCCAGCTTGTATGGGGGAGGGTCAAAGAGTCAGCCATCAAGATCTTGACTGAAACAGTCTCTGTTTCCCTCACTAGGGTCTTCAGTCCTACACCGAGCTATCATGGGCCCCATCTGTGCGGGGGTTCCAGGCCACATCCACACATGGTCCTTGATTGTAGAAACCGTCTCATATAAGACCCCTGTGCCCTGCTCAGTTTGGTCTTTGTGGAGCTCTTGTTCTCCCCAAGTCTCACCAATCTCCCCCAGATCTATCATTACTTCTCGCCCTCTGCCAGAGGCTTGATCGCGAGTCTTAATATCTGCTCTGATACATCACTACATTGACCTCCCCAGAGGACCTCTTTGGCATGCTCCTGTCCTGTTGCTTGTTTTCTCCTCCACTCAATGTCCATCCCATTTGTTCATTCAAACAAGCATTGATCATACCAACCTGGGTCCTCCTTCCTGTATATCCTCTCTAGGTGTGTAGATTTCTGCTTGACCTTCCTATCCTATAGGACTATATAAGTGAGTATATACCATATGTTTCTTCCTGAAAAAGCCTCTTTTTTATGTGGATTGTCCTTAAATTTGTCACCGTCTTGCCTCAGTTTCCTGAGTGATGGGATTATAGATTTTTGCCACCATGGCTGGCTCAAATTAAAAACAAACAAAAAGAAACTTCAGTTATAGGTTTGTGCTTCTGCAAGTTTGTGGTACTTTCCCACGGTCTCCTTATGTATAATCTCATATACACTCATACATATTCACTCTCGTTCTTTCTCCCCTCTCCTTTTTAAGACAGAGCTTATATTTCAATTTTCTGTCACCATCTCCCAAGTCCTGGGATTATATGTGTACAGTTTTATGACTGTTACTATTTTGTTTATAGAAATGTTATTAAAATATCTACATATCTACTTCATTTATGAACTCATAATAACAGAATGTTGATAATACCAAGAAGTTGGTGAGATACAGAAATGAAAATAAACTGTCCTTAAAATTTTTTGTGGGGGGAATATTATTTCACAGAGTATACCTAGCTGACAAGTTCCATCCATAGCAACCATGGACTCCTTGTCTTCCAGGATACCTATAGTATATTTCTGTGAATAGACATTTTTAGTTTCAGGGTTACTTTAAAGAAAACTAGTAACAAACAAACAAAAAATCCAGTCTTAAAAGTAGGTCCCATACTTATTCTCACCTTATTTCTATAGATTTCTTCTCTTTCAGATTTATTTGACTTCCTAAATAAAATAGGTCAGCATACTTCTTTCCAGATTTAGAGTTCTTTGATCTGGAATGTTGTTTTTCTTTGATTTTCTGCAATCTATTTTGCCATAAAAATTCTGATTCTGTGTGTGTGCACACGTGGACTTGTGTATATTCCTAGCAGTCAGAGGAGGATATTAGGAACGTTAGTTGTTGTACTTTATCTCACATTTGCCTCATTCGCTTGAGTCTCAGCCTCTCCTTAGACCTCAGCTCATTGTTCTTGCTAGGCTGGCTAGTGTGCACGCTCTGGGAATTTTGCCTCAGTCTGTAAGGTGGAGAGCAATAGAGGAAGGCTGTAGGACTCCACACTCACTCTCACATCTGCGCATATACACTCCCCCACACATGTGCCCCTCAAACTACATGACACACACATTTACGGGGCAGGTGGAAAGAGAGAGAGAGAGAGAGAGAGAGAGAGAGAGAGAGAGAGAGAGAGAGAGAGAGAGAGAGATCTGCATGTTCACGGAGGCCCCTATAGGAATATGCAGATACTGAGAATTAGAGCCAGCATATGTATGTAAAAGGTTGGAGGAGGAAGAGTAAATTGTGGTGATGAGACTAAGAGGTTTGGGCTAGGATGGTTAATCCAGTTAACTGTGGAGAAGAAGGTAGGAAGAGAGTTTAACAAAATTTGCACAGACTCCTTTAGTAGCAGCTTCCCATCTCTGGTGATAAGAATTCTGCTTTTATCTTGGTATATATAATGTACCTTTCATACTGAAGTTTTATTTCCTTTACAGAAGGAAAATGAAAGTCAAAATGTCCTTCCTGTATCTGCTGTTTTCAAAGTCCCTTTAACTCAAAGTAATCTTTATGCTAAAATAGCATTTTGGGCATGTAATTCTGTAACTCAAACTTCTCATGAAAATGCAAGTTAATATAGTCTGTAGTATATTTCATTTGTGAAATAATAGTGGTTAAAATATTTAATAAATATAACACTTTTTCTATGAATGTTTTTTACTGTCTTTACATGAATATATAGTGTTAAAATATCCTTTATGTGAATTTTTAAAGTTGGAATCACACTTTTGTTCCTCTTGTCATACAGCTAATTCAGATTCAGCAAATATTTGTCTATTGTGGTCTTCGGCATCCAGCTTAGGGCCTCTATATTCTAGGCAAGCTCTGCACCCTCTTCCTTTTTTCCTTCTTTGTATTCTGAGGCAGGGAATGCTACTTTGTTGCTCAGAACGGCCTTGAACTTCCTCTGTAGCTGATCTTATACTCAGTCCTTCTGCTTCAACCTCCCAAGTAACTGATTGTAGGCTTGACCTACAGGGCTCAGAGAGCATATGTTTATAAAATATTTACTATGAATGATGTTAAGTTCTCAAAATTATATGCAAACATTATATTAAATAGTTGTATTGGTTTGAAATATGTATAAAATTGAAAAAGTTGAGGTGATTTCCTTATTTACTTACTACAGATTTTAATTGGAGGAACCTACAGTTTTGATTAGGAAAGACCATAGTAAGCAACATTTATAGCTATTTTAAGATTGATAACAGAATAGTCAATACCAGACAGAGGATTTTACTAGGAATGGATAACTCTTTTCTGCTTTCTACCCTTAGTCCATAGTAACATAATAACTTCATAATGAATGTCTCATTTGATGCTAATTTTCTGAGAGAATCAGATTATTGTAGTCTTTTGCTATTATATATATACATGCATCCATATGTATGTATATATATGTATATCTATACACACATATTTGAGTCACTTTGAACTAGATTAGCAACTTTCAATACATGGGACATAATAGATCAGTACAGTAATCAAATGAACGTCCATAGATGCAGAAGAAGCCTGTAAGCAAGTTCAACATGCCTTCGAGATAAAAGCACAGAAGAAACATATGTCAATGTAGTAAAAGCTATAGCCTCCATTATACTGTATATATTTTCCTAGAGCCAGAATTGAGAAAAGGATGTCTACCCTTTTCTTATTCAGTATATTTCTTGAATGCATTGCCAGAACAATAAGGCAAGAAAAAGAGATGAAAGTAGTACAAATAGGAACTGGGTATGGTGGCTGTCTCCTATAATCCCTACACTTGAAAAAATGAGGCAGGAGGATTGTCATGAGTTTAAAGCTACATAATGAATTTCAGGGTAGCCTGGATTTTACAGCAATACTGTCAAATAAATCAACTCCCCCCAAAAGGATACAATTGAAAAATAAAGAACTAACCTATTTGCATGTGATAGAATCTCCTTTACTTAGAAGGTCCTAAAGACATCACCAAAACCTCTTGAATCTGATAAACACTTTCAGCAAAGTAGCAGGTTGAAAAATAAATATAAAAATCATTAACTCTTCAATTAAACCATTATTGAACATGCTAAGAAGTAGAAATAAATCTGACTTATGATAGCTTCAAAAACAAAATAAACTAGGAATTTACCTAATCAAGGAGTTTAAAACTATCTACAAGAAAACTTGATCATTAAAGAAAGAAATTGAAGACAACCCTAAAACAGAATAAGATATCTCATGTTCATTTATCAGCAAAGTTAATGTGATTAAAATAGTTATATTGCTATAAATGCTGTATAGCTTCAGTATAATACCCATCAAAAATCCCAATGATGTTCTTCACATAAACAAAAGAAATACAGTGAGAATTTTATATGAATGCATTAAAGCCCAAATAACCAAAGCAATATAGAGCAAAAGAGTAATTCTAAGCATATTTTAATACATGTACACAACTTTTGTATAGTGATAAGACAGCATGATTGGTACTGACACAAAACATATGTAGACAAAAAAATGGCACAGAATAAAGGCCCCCCAAAGAGACAGATAAATAAACCACATAGCTATAAGCAAACTGACTTTTGACAAAGATGCCAAAAACATGCTGGAGGAAAGATAGTCTCTTCTATAAATGGTGCTAAGCATAGTGACTATTCACATATAGACTCTTTTACTTGTATAAAAATAAAAATATATCAAAGATCTCAATGAAACTTTGAAACCATCAGAGGAAAGCACACAAACCACTTTGAGATGCAGACATTACATGGAATTTTTGAGAATGAGTCCAGTAGCCCAGGAAATAATATGAAGAATTGATAAACGGGATTGCACAGAATTTAAAACTTCTGCACAGCAAAAACAAAACAAAACAAAAATACAACAACAACAAAACAGTCCATTAAATTAAGACACAGTCTAAAGAATGGAAAAAAAATCTTTGGCACCTAACAGGGAATTACTGTCTAGACTATAGAAGGAATTGAAAAACATAAAAACTGCCCCCTCCCAAATTACTCAGTCAGTAAGTGGGTAAATGAATTGATCAGACTGTTCTCAAAAGAAGAATAAAATAGCCAAAATAACCATAAGAAAAAATTGATCATCTTTAGCTGTAAGATCCCCAGTACTATACATGAACTGGCTGTGTGGTCATGTTACTCAGCACTCAGGAGATAGAGGCAGGAAGGTCAGAGTTCAAGGTCATTTTTGGCTGCATAATATCCTATATAGCTCCAAACAAAACAAAACCTCATTATGAGAGTCCATCTAACCCAAGTCAGAATAACTGTCGTAGAAAGAAATAACCAGGTGAAGAAAAGCTTCAACCAGACTCTGGGGTCAGGGGTTCCTTATCTTGCCATATCTTCATAATCTTTCTTGGCTTTCTGTTCTGTCTCCCAATGACTGTGGCATTAAGTAAATATATAAATTTATTCAACTTCCAGTAGTAGCTTTCCTGGGAGGAGCTACCTAAAATAAAATAAAGCCAGGTTCCTGTTAGCTTTAAAGAAGGAAGTGGGGAAAAAATAAGAAGTGGCTGGCCAGCATGAAGTCTGCCACTTTATTTGCTAATTTTCTTATGGGTTTCTTATTTATATATTATGCATATGTATATAAGCATAGACATATATAAATAAAATATATAAATATTTAGCTCTTCTACACAGAAGCCTGAACACAAGGTCTGATGAGGAATTCTGTGTGTTAAATTAAATATGTAAATATGATTATGCAACTTTTATGAAGTTTCCAAATGTCCACACTAAATCATGAAAAATGTGACAATTAAAGATAAAAATAGGGGGCTGGAAAGATAGTTCAGTGGTTAAGAGCACTGACTACTGTGGCAGATCAGTGTTCAGTTCCCAGCACTCACTGCGCAGCTTACAACCTTTTGTAACTTGAACTCAAGGGGATCTGATGCCCTGTTCTGGACTCTGTGGGCATTCCCATTCACATGTGTATTAAGTACATGTAGACATATATAACTATAAATAAAAATTAAAAGAATCAAAATAGCATTTAAAAGCCAACTGAACAAGAACAAAACACTTATGTAACAAGAATCAGAAGTACAAACTCAAATTTGCACAAATAAGAGAAAAATGGGAAGAATTTCTATAACTTTAACTTGATATGAAGATTTTAGACATATAGAACTGTTATGTAAAACTGAATTTTTCCACCTAGAAGATCCTCAGAGTTACTTTCTGATCTGCAAACCAAGGTCTAGGCCTTAGACAATAAGGTTTTAGTGTGATAGGCCTGGGAAAGTAACGCCTGATCACTCTAGAAGGTGGGTTTCCATGATTGTTCTTGGGGCTGGGGAGTGGGGAAAAAGAGATGGGCGATTTCCACTTACCTTTTCTTTTGAAAAACATGTTTTTGAAAAGATACATCTTTTTGTATTTCTAAGGGCCATTTTTTCTTTTTAATTTCAAGTATTAGTGACAAAGATTTCTGTTTGTTTTTTGTTTGGGGCTACTTGGCCACTTTTACATCCTCTTCCATCCTATAAACAAAAGACATGTGTATGTTTTTTGTATGTTTGTGTGTTTATGAGCTGAGTATGTTTACTGGAAGAGAAAAAAAAGTAATATTGAAGGGGGTTGGTGGTGGGACAGCTGGAAAGTCCCAGCCTAATATCCAACTGTATCGCTTCAAAGATTTACTGCACACCTTGATGTGCTACCCGGCATTGTTCATACAGTAGACAGCACAGTCAGTTCTTTTCTGAGAATATTGTGTTATTTTTGTTCTTCTCTTGAACGTAGATGGCCAGGTGCCTAATGAATCAGGTCCCATAGTGCTGTGCTCTAGAGCTGAGAGGGTACTGTTGGCTCTTGCTTAAGCATGTCTTCTCTCCCTCTCTTCTTCTTCGTGTCATCTTTGTTTGCATTTTAGATTACTGGCTGAGTCGGGATAGACAGACAATGAAAATTATGAAGGTAGGGATGGGAATGGAGCCCCTCACCTGTGTGCTTGATTGAGGCTTCTTACCAGCAAGAATTCCAGCACAATTAACCACATTTATTGTGAAGGTTGCTGATAATGAAAAGAATATTCATTTATAAAGAGGTTTCTTAAAGTAGTAACAAACCAGATATAAGGGCTGTGCTAGCCTGGCGAGGCCTCGTTTCTTTCTCTAGACATTTCCTGGGAAACTCAAGGTAACTTGTTAACTCTGTTTACAGTGAAGGTATCCTAACTTCCCTGGTAGCTAGACTTTTACTTTGTCAATGTAGTCCTGATGGGAGTCTCTTAGGAAACACCTCGTGATCTCACTAGATGTCTTAGGAACCATATGAGCCTCACCAAAATCCTATGTGACTATTGTTAAAAACAAAGGAGTCACGACTCTTGGAGAAGCCCTTGTTTGTGTGACTTGTCTTTGCTTCTGAGTGCCCTCTCACCGTATACTAAACTCTGTACTAAAAATACCTTTATTTAAACCAATTCTGCTTCATAAATGGACAAGGTTTTGAAATTATTTTCTGTGTCAAAGCCACAAGTCAAGGTCTCCAAAAGTCTAGAGGAATTCCTCAGGCAGCTCTACCTCCTGCTTCTGTTTCCCAAAACATGACATAATGAGCACCCATTATGGGCCCGAATTATATGAAATACTGATGTGAGGAGGGGGTGGTGATTATCATTGTGCTCTCAGAGTAGCTAACCAGTTCCACAAGTATATCCATGAAGTTGTGAGACAGTTTGACACATTTAGTGAAGGCAGCATGATGCTCTGGTTGGCTGCCATTTCTTCTGTTTACTAATTATTTTATTTTTCCTGACTTTGCATGAATTTTCCATATTAATTCAGTTCAAATAATGGAACGTTAATTAACTACTGAGTCAAGTATCCTAGAAGCTCTTATGTCTATACACAAGGGACTAAGACTAAATATGACAAAGACAGTCCTGCATCTCTCTTAAGAAATTATAAGACTTTTGGAAACAGAGACCAAATATACATACATAAATATATATACATATATGTATAACCTATTATTATACATATTATATACACTATTATTAAATATTATGTATATTTATACATGTCTATATATTTCTACTGCTACTTTGGCTTTTTTTAATTAATTTTTTTATTTTTTATATTAATTACAGTTTATTTACTTTGTATCCCAGCTGTAGCCCCCTCCCTTATTCCCTCCCAATCCTACCCTCCCTCCCTCATCTCCTCCCTGCTCTTCTCTAAATCCACTGATGAGGGAGGACCTCCTCCCCTTCCATCTGACCCCAGCTTATCAGGTCTCTTCAGGACTGACTGCAGTGTCCTCTCCTGTGGCCTGGCAAGGCTGCTCTCCCTTTAGGGGTTTGTGGGGGGAGAGGTCAAAGAGCCAGCCATTGTTTCATGTCAGAAACAGTTACTTTGGCTTTTTAAAAAAAGATTTACTGATTAGTTATACAGTATTCTGCCTGCATTTGTGCCTACATACCAGAAGAGGGCACTAGATCTCATTATAGATGGTTGTGAGCCATCATGTGGCTGCTGAGAACTGAATTTAGGACCTTTGGAAGAGCTCCTGACCTCTGAACCATCTCTCCAGTCTGTCACTTTGTCTTTATTATGTAATTCTCAGAATTTATGTTTAAGGATGACACTGTGTATGAGATTTTGGTGACTGGTGAGTGGTGGTAGTGTTCATTTGGGTTTAAAGGAAAAAAAAATATATATATATATTTTTTCCAGATGTAAAGCTTGAGGTAATACTGAGATTATCACAGGAAGTTTGGTGACTAGGCTAGAGGCTCAGGAAGTCATAGCAAGAAATCTAGAATTGGAAGTTGCCAGAGGTTTGTAAAATGTATCATAAGCTATCTCTGTGTGCATGTGTGAGTGTGTGTGCAATTATGGTTACATTATGATATTTCTTTGTAGCCACACTTTTTCATTCATAACCCTGTAAACCAATGATTCTTCATTCCAGTAGTTTTTATTTTTAAGTTTTTATTTTTAGAATGTCACATAGAATATGATAGTATAACATCTATTAGGGCTCCCCCCCCCCTCCACTTTGAGATTTATCCAAGTTGTGTCAAGCTTTTTTTTCTGACTGATATTCCCATTGTATGGCCACATCACAGTTTGTGTGTCCATTTACCTGCTGGAGAACATTTGTGCTCTTTCCAATTTGAAGTGATTATGAGTAGAGACACCATAAACACTTATGTACCCCGATTTTCTTTTGAAGATTTATTTTTATTATTTTTAACTATTTGTAGGTGTGTATGTGCATGTAAGTGCAGGTAGCCCGTGTAAGTCAAGAGGCACTGGATCTCCAGGAGCTGGAGTTGTAGACAGTTGTGAGCTGCCTGATAGGGGTGCTGGGAACCAAACTCAGGTCTTCTGGGAGAGCAGCAAATGCTCATAACCATTGAGCCCTCTCTCATAAGCACACATTTTCATATCTCAAGGCTATCAGTACCTAAGAGTGAGACTGTTGGTTTATATACTAGATGTGTGTTTAACTTTAGAAGAAACTGCCAAACTATTTTTCAGTGTGATTATACTAGTCTCATTTCCACCAGACATGGTTAAAAGTTCCCATTGCTTCATATCTATGGTAACATTTGCTGTTGCCAGTTAAAAAATAAACATTATGAAATATGTAATGGTATCTCATTGTATTTTGTTGTTGTCAGGGTCAGTTGAGACAGGGTCAATTTTGTAGGCAAGACTGACCTCAAACATAACAGGGAAGTAGGATGGGAAGTGAGGTTTGTAAAACCTTACATAGAAGTTGTAGAATTAGCATATGGGAAAACAAGTTGGCATAGAGGGAGACTAGAAACTCCTGGCAGAGATGGACTGCCTTATACCACTGGCACAGGTACAAAGGTCTAAAAGTAACCTTGGCTTATTATAATGCTAAAATGCACACCTCTAGTATGATTTAAGATTTAAAAAGACATGCATATATTTGTATGTAGGATTGCATTTAACAGGTAGAGTCCATATTATGCAAATCATCTAGAAAACCTGTGTGATACGTATGAGTTGAATTACTGTTCTGAATTAACATAAAAGCCCAGACCCTTTGTGTAGTAGGTTCTTAAACTGTTGAACTCTCTCTTCTCTGCTCTCCTTCCTCCCTGGGAAGTATATTTTTTTAGTTGGAGGTCCCTGTTTCTGCTGTTGTTTGGTATCACTGGTCAGCTCTTTGTCCAAAGGCATGGGAATGCAGAACATTAGCAGTGCTCACCAATTCCCAGTAACAGCCAATGTCACCTTTGTTTCTGCCATGAGTGCTGGGATTCCTGAAATGCACCAACATCCATCCATCCATGCATCCATCCATCCACCCACCCACCCACCCACACACAATACACACAGTTTTTTTGGCCTACTCATGATAGTTTTATTTGCTTTTTTTTTTTTTTTTACTTGTTAGTGAACATCTTTTCTTGGGTTTATTTGCCTTTTATTTATTCTTTATTGTGAAATCTTTTCATATCTTAACAATTTTTATTACATTGTTTTACTCTTGATTTTTTGGGAGTTTATTTTGCGTGCTAGATCCAGGTCCATTGTTGGATATGTATTTTGTCTGTTCTTTTAACTCTGTTCGATGACTTATCATTTTAAAAATGGATTGTGCTTTTGGTAGCACACATAAAACCCTGGGCCTAGGCATATAGCTTTGAGGTAGACTGTGTGCTGAGCACATTGTGAGCACATGTGAGCTCTTTAATCTTTAGCCCCCCAAAACCTCAACTACAGTACCACAAAAAGCAAGAACTTCTCAAAACTCTTTATTTATATTTTCTAAGTGCTCTGTAACTCTGGCTGGCCTGACACTCATTATGTAGTCGAGGCTAGCCTGAACGCACAAAGATATGCCAGTCTCTCTTTCTTGGGTATTGAGAGTAAAGGCCTGTGCTACCACACCCAGCCTTAAAGTTCTATATTTAGATCTCTGATCCGTGATGGGCTATTTTTAACACAAGACATAAAATTAAGGTTGATTTGTTTTAGTTTTACATTGCTGAAACTGTGATCTTTATCATTTATCATTTGAATTACTTTTGGATTATTGTTAGAAATCCTTTGGCTTTTTTATTTGGGCCCATTTCTGCACTCTCCATTTCAGCCCTGTATCGGAGTTTCATTCATCAGTACGGCATCGCCATTATTATAGCTGGATAAACCTTAGGGTAGTGTGATACTTTCAACTCCCATCCCCGATTGTTTTAGCCATTTAAAATCTTTTTCTGTTCCATATAAACTATGGAATGTTGGTCTGTCTCTAGAGTCTTCTGGAATTTTTCATTTTCTAGTGCCTCTATCAATTTTTTTCTTCAGAGATTTGAAGTTTTTATTGTAAAGGTCTTTCACCTCCTTAACTAGGTTTAAATTCCGAGATATTTCATTGCCTTTGATGCTGCTATAAATGAGAGTATGTTCGTGATCTCTTTTTTTGTTGTGTTTGTTGGTGGTATATAAAAAGGCTACTAATCTTTCTGAGTTGATTATGTATTCTCCCACTTTGCTGAAATTATTCATTGTTTCTACAAGTTCTCTGGTGGAATTTTAGTAATCTGTACTGTGTAATATATCATCTGCAAATAGGAATAATTTGATTTCCTCTTTTCCTATTTTTATCCCTTTACTTTCTATCTTCTCCTTTATTGTTCCAGCACTATATTGAAGTGGGCATAATGGGCATCCCCGTCTCTTTCCTGATTTAATGAGATACCTCTAACTTTTTCTCCATTTAGGATAAAGTTGCATGTGGGTTTTGCCATAAATATTCTTTATCATGTTGAAGTAAGTTCCCTCTAATGTACATTCTCTAGGGCTTTTGTAAAAACTTGGTAGATTTTGTCGAAGGCTTTTTCTGCATCTATTGAGATGATCATGTGATTTTTGTCTTTAAGTCCATTTATATAACTTATATTTATCGACTTATATATGTTGAATCAACCTCTTCAGGAATAAAGTGAACTTAATCATAGTGGATGATCTTTATTTGTGCTTGTATTCAGTTTGCTAGTATTTTACTGAAGATGTAAGTTTGCAGTTTTTATTTTTGTTATATCTTGGTTTGGGTATTAGATTAATACTGCCTTCATAGAATGAGGTTGGATGTACTCCTTCCATTTTTGTTTTGTGAACCAAGGACCATGCATGGAGATAACCTAGAACCCTTGCACAGATGTAGCCCATGGGAGCTCAGTGTCCAAGTGGGTTCCCTAGTAATGGGAACAGGGACTGGCTCTGACATGAACTCAGTGGCTGGCTCTTTGATCACCTCCCCGTGAGGGGGGTGCAGCTTTACTAGGCCACAGAGAAAGACAGTGAAGCCAGTCCTGATGAGACCTGATAGGCTAGGGTCAGAGGGAAGGGGAAGAGGACCTCCCCATCAGTGGTCTTGGGGAAGGCCATTGGAGGAGATGAGAGAGGGAGGGTGTGATTGGTAGGGGACGAGGGAGGGAGGGGGCTACAGCTGGCATACAAAGTGAATGAACTATAATTAATTAAAAAATAAATTAAATAAAATCCTTGACTTTGAAGGAAAAAAAAAAGAAAGAAAAGTTGTGGTTCTTTAAATTCTGGTAGAATTCTTCTGTGACTCCATGTGGGTCTTACTTTTTTTTTTTTTTATCAGAAGGCTTCTTATCACTGTTTTTATTGCCTTCTTTGTTATGGGTCTGTTATAGGTTGTTGGCCTCTTTGGTGGTTTAAATTCATCCTTTTAGGTTTTCCAACTTAATGGAATACAGGCTTTTAAAGTATTCTCTTATAATATTCTGTATGTCTTTGGTGTCTGTTGTAATGTTTCCGACTTTGTTAATATGGGTCATCTCTTTTTTGTAGTTATTTGGGCCAACAATTTGTAGGTCTTGCCTATCTTCTTAAAGAACCAGCTCTTAAATTAATTTCTTCTTTGGTTTTACTTCATTAATTTCTGCTTTAATTTGTTTATTTCTTGCCACCTACTTTATTTGGGTTTGATTTGTTCTTATTTTTCCAAATTCTTGAGTTATATCATTTATATGTGCTCTTTCTGATTTTCTTTAACGTAGGCTATAAACTCTCCTCTTAGAACTGCATTGAATGTGTCCCAGTAATTTAGTTGTATTGTGTTTTCATTTCCATTTAGTTCCAGGAATATTTTGATTCCTTCTTTGATCCGTTCATTATTCAGTAAGTAATGAGTTAATATCTACCTATTTGTATACTTACTAGAATTTAGTTTGCTGTCAATTTTAAGTTTTATTGCATAATGGTCAGATATAATACATAAGATTATTTCAGTTTTCCTATATTTGTTGAAGTTTACTTTCTGTCCCAGGATGTGGTCTATGTGCTTCTGAGTAGAAATGTATATATTCTTTGACATTTAGTAGAATATTCTATAGTAATCTGTTAGGTCCATCTGATGTAAGATGTCATTTAATTCTGAGATTTCTCTGTTTGTGTATTTTTCTGTCCACATGACCTATGTGTTGTAGAAAGTTCATTAGTTCAATCTTATTAGAGTATACTTCAATAGAGCTGGTGGGTTTGATGAGAGACATGCTGTTACGGCCATTCATGATGTTTTGACCTGGGCGTGTGGACTTTGTCCTTTTGTGTGTGTCCTATGAGGTAATCTGGCCTTCCTTAGATTGGACAAGTGCAGGAGATGCATGACCTGAGCTAGGCCAGGTGAAACTGGTAGAGCAACTGTTTAATTGGACCATGGAAAGATGGCTCCCAAACCAAAGATGGTTTTAGAGCCAGGCTAGGCAAAAGGGGGATCACAGATGAAGAAGGTTCACAGCCATGGGTTTGGAGCTAGGCTGTGGGTTTTGTTGATGGCAAAGGGAGGGAGAAAGAATGTGAAGAGGGGAAAGGTGGTTTACCTAGGAAAGAAGATGGCTTGCCCATAAAGAGGGCTCCTTGCCTTCAGGTCTGGAAGTGGGCTTATGAGCCAGCAGATGGCAGAGAGTTAGGATAAAGGTGGGAAAATGGAAGTGACTGCTCATATAGTAAACCTGTATATATAAATTTACTTTCTGACTTTGTATCCCATGACCTTGCTAAACTCACTAATTGTAAGATTTGAAGATTTGTGTCTGCCTTTGTTTATATGTGTTTTTAATTTAAGTGGACAGTATCTTTGAAGGTAGTCTCTTTCCTTCTTTTATGCTGCATGTATGTTCTTTGTTCTATTCCTCATCTTATGGCACTGGTTAATACATCTAGTACAATGGTAGCTGAGGGTGGTGAGCATTAATGTTTTTTTCTGGTACCTAATGTTATTGTGGGAACATCCAGTCTTTCATCACAGTATGTTAACTGTAGGTTTTTTGGTAGATGTTCTTTATGAAGTTAATGGGGTTTCTCTCTGTTCCCAGTTTTATAATTTTCCAGGTGTTAGTTTCTTAAAAATGCTTTTTTACATCAAGTAATATGATCATGTACATTTTCTCTGAACCAGTACTATGGTAGATGATCATTTAGTGGACCACATTTGAATCATTCATAAAGCAGACTATATGGTGGAAAAATGATTTTAAAATACTGAATTGGTCTAGCTTTTCAGGAAAAAAAATCACTCACTCGGTGTGTTACACATTATTGAATTTGTTAATATGTTACCAAACTTTTCATTCGTTTCTATATTCGTAAGCCTGCTGGCTAGTCATGTCACCTTGACACTAAACTAGAGTTATCTGAAAGGAGGGAACCTCAGTTGAGAAAATGCCTTCATAAGATCTGGCTGTAGGGCATTTTCTCAATTAGTGATTGATGGTGGTGGCCCCATCCCATTGTGGACGGTGCCATCCTTAGTCATGGGTTCTAAAAGAAAGCAGGCTGAGCAAGCCGTGAGGAGCAAGCCAGTAAGCCCAACCCCCCATGGCCTCTGCATCAGCTTATGGTCCAGGTTTCTGCCCTGTTTGAACAGTTCCTGTCATGACTTTCTTCAGTGATGATAGCAATATGGAAGTGTAAGCCAAATAAATTCTTTTCTCCCCCACTTGCATTTTGGTCATGGTGTTTCATTGCAGTAACAGAAACCTTAACTAACTAAGACAATAAGGAATATTGGCCTTTTTGTGGGTAATGCTTTTATCTGAGTAATTATGTCCTCAAATGAGTTAGAAATTTTCCTTTTCCGTCGTCTGGAAGAAATCTTGTAGAATTGATGTTATTTTTTTAAATGTTTGGTATAGTTGATTTATGAAACCTTTTGAGCGTGGAAATTTGTTTTTCATAATGTTTTTGTTTGTTTAAGCCATGGACTTATTTGTTTAAGGGTCACAGGAGTGTTTGTATTACTGTTTAAGTTCGCATGTCTTTCAGTAGTTATTATTTATTACAAGATACATTTAGAAGAGCAGGTTCTGGTGCTGGGTAGCTGTGTGACCTTGAAAGGTATTTTAGCTTTAATCTCTTTGGTCCTTAATTTATTCATCTGAAAAACCAAGGGGTTAGACTTACTTGTTTCTAAGGTTTTTTTTTTTTTTTCCCTCATACTTTTTGAATTTTACAGTTCTGATAGGATGATAGTGTATGCATTTGAAGTTGATGTGAAAAAACCTTAGTCTCTGTTTTTTTATTTGCATGTCATTCATTGAGCATTGGCTTTTTAAAAATTAACTTTGCCTTTTAACATACAAGTCTCATATTGTCTTCTAAGAAATAATTTGATGAACAAATATGGGTAGAAATATTCTTGTTTATAGAGCTGTATACAATAGAATTAAGGTATATGAAAATTATTTTTATATGCTATTCATAAGAGGATGTAAGATGTTAATTTTTAATGTATTTCCTTGAAAAAATCAATCAGCTTGAAATTTAGAAATATTTGAAATGCATTTCCCTTCAAGTGATATTTGAAGTGGTCTTCATAATTTTTTAAAGTAATACTTTTTTCTACTTACTAGAGACAGTATGAGTATTTTATGTAAGATTTTTTTCAAAAGTGTTACATTGTGCATTCTGTCATTTCCTGGGTTAAAGCAAAGTGGAGGTAGCATGCAGATTTACGCTGAAGGAAACACTGAGTTGCAGGCTGCAGCTGGAGGATTTTACGTAGGCACCTGTGGGTTTGAGTGCGTTCAATATGCAGGCTGCAGTAGGAGGCTGGCACTGACTCTGCTGACTCCAGCGCACTCCTTCCATGCTGTTCTGCCGCTTTCTCTACTGTCCTGAAGACAAACAAAATGATGCAGCACATTCAGCACTTGAGGGAAAATAACCGTCAGTATGATTCAGAGGTGGGTTTGCTACACTGATCAGAAAAGAGATTGTTTAACAAGTCTAGAGGCTTAGGCAGAGATCAGCATGTCAGATTTCCATAGCTGTTTTTATATTTGATGATGGCCATTTAAGAATGAAACTGTTACAGTTCTGAAATCTGCATGCCCTCTATATATGAGGCACTGGTATATTGCATGTATAACAGTAATGCATACATAGTGGCATATGAACAGATTTGTTTTTGAAAATGTATGTGGCTGGTATGTATATAGATGTGTGTTAGGAAAGGTTTTCTTTTCCTACTGGCTTTGTTTTTAAGTAAACGCTTAATGGATTTTGTGTTTTCTCTGCTGAATATTTATTTGTTTGAGCTCTTGCCATTGTTTCTTTCCTTATATTGTTCATTTTATAATAGCAGAAATCATTCTCCACTGAGATAGGGGGAAAATCAGTATGAGCAGTAGAGTTGGCACTTCATATTTTATTGATGACTGTAATGCAGTGAGTTCGCATTGCACATAGTCATGACTTAAGTAATTACCTCTTCTGTGAAAGCCAAATGTTTATAAGAACGGCCATGTTGACAGTGAGTGTAAAATAAAGGAGGTAGGACAAGCAACATTTCCCTGTCGTTGGCTTCTTGAGCCGTCTCAGCGTTGATCCAGGACACTTGTGTTAGAGGCACACTGTGGAAACAATTGAACATCAAGCACTAAAAATCATGGAGGGTTAGTCCCCACCCCCTTCCCGAAGCACTTTGCTTTTGTCTGTGTATGTTTGGGGTTTCTGTAAGCTGCCTGTAACAGAGGAGCTGTCCAGTTGAGACAAGCTATGTTTCCTTAAGCCACACCCTACAGACTCTTCTCTTTCTTTCTTTCTTTCTTTCTTTCTTTCTTTCTTTCTTTCTTTCTTTCTTTCTTTCTTTCTTTCTTTCTTTCTTTCTTTCTTTCTTTCTTTCTTTTTCAATGCTTTGGGCACTATTTTATCCTGTGCTGATTTGTGACCATCATCTGTGGGTGACTTTTGAGTTGTAAAATGAAGAAATATACTATATTCACAAGCTCTAGCTTAAGACATTTTGAACATTTGAGTTTTACTAGTACAGAAAAATCAGTATTTTACTTGTGCAGCATTTTTTCTGGCTGAGAGGAAGAATATTTGTGAAGTTCCATGATGAGTGTATTGTAAGGATTCTGATCACGTAGGTAACGTTGCTGCTGGTATAATATTTTGGTTAGTATTGAGGGTAAAATAGTCCAAGTTCAGATTTTCTTATTTGATCAAATATTTGTTGAAACATTTTAAACACTTGATTTTTATGTGGCATTAAAATTGCAATGCAGTCAGACTGATTTTTAAATCTATTTATAATGTTTTATTCCATAGTAAAGACATTTTATATGTGATTAGAATTAGCAACTATATGGCTGTCTGCCACTATGTTAGATTACCTCACCCACTTTACTGTAGACAGAAATAATTCAGAATCAGCATTAATCTTAGTCTGCAGAGTGCACTTGTTATGTACTCTCAAGAACAGTTTCTTTTAGCCAGTGAATTAACTATTGCCTCAGAAATTAAAAAAAATCTATAGTATATTTCTGAGATTTTGTTCATTGTACAACAAAAAAGAAAAATAGAGTGTTTTATGTGTGAAATTTATGACAGTAAATAGTTAACTATAAAATGGAACATACTGTATTATTAGAATGTTTCATGTATCCAAATGTTATATAACCCTGATGGAATGTTGCAGATGAAACAAAGAAATCTGATTGGCTCCTCACAAGAAACAGCAGCCTTGAAATCCTTTTTTACCAGAGCTTCCTGGTGGTTAGCTGGAGTCATAGTGAGAGCAGAAATGCATTGGAGATGAGGAGGGTTAGAGGTAGAAATGGAGGGTGCTGAGGCTCCTGCTTAATTCTTTTCTTTGAATATGTATTGCCCTGCAGGCTTTTGTCCTTATCAGCAAACAGCTCTCTCTTTCATTGTTACCAAATTAACACACTTTCTAGATAGTAGTATTTATTGAATGAAGAATCCCTCCAAAACCAGCTTTAGGTGATAGATGGGTTAATGGGTCCCATAATTTTAGGACATTCATGAAGTCTGAATGAATGTGCTGAGAGAAGAGTACAGAGTACATGGTGAAAAGTTTGAAGAACAGGATACTAACAGAAATTCCACCATTCCCCATTATCCTACAATTACATTAAATAGTTATCATCCTAAGATTTTGTTGATGTTTAATAAGGTCACACTAAAATTGATATTCAAAGAATAGGATGCTGCAGGTTGAAAACAGTTAGAGAATTCTTGCTCACTACTGGCTATTATAGAAATACCCCGAAGATGACAGAATAATGTGTTAGCTAGATGGGTTGCTTAAATGACAGGAGCAATACTCAGCCCTTCTATGTTTTCAGCAGAAAATATTTAAAATATTTCTGAAGTTTATTACAACCTGAATTTTTTTCTTTGTTTTGTTTTGAGACAGGGTTTCTTTGTGTATTCCCTGGCTGTCCTGGAACTCACTTTGTAGATCAGCCGGCCTCAAACTCAGAGATCTGCCTGACTCTGCCTCCCTAGTGCTTGGATTAAAGGCATGTACCACCACATCTAGCGAAAATTTTTTACATTTAAACAATAATAGGCTGAATCTATAATGGTATAGAATCTTGGAGAGGGACAGTTACTGTAAGCCAGGATCAGTGTCTAAATAAAGACATTAACTTATATTGAAAGAAATAGCCAAACATAATAAAGGAAAGTATATTTTAAAAGGAACTTCTCACACATGTGTTTTCCATAAGTGCCAACTCTATCATGTAGGTCCCATTTTCTAAGTTATCTGATATGCTAATAGAGTTGGGCTGAAGGCAGCTGGCTGCAAAGTATTGCAAGCTGAAAAGCAAAATGGCTGGCAAGGATTAGTACTGTAAATTTGCAACAGAGCTAGATGCAATTAAGATAACATTTGTTGAAGGAGGAAGTTATAAAGTAAGATGATGAGCTTAGATGCTTTTGACCATAAATGAATACCTTTATCAAAGGGAAATGTATAAAATGTTTTTTACAGCTTAAAAATTAAAAGCTTTATACTATAAGTAAAGTGATGACGTTTAACTAAGCACAAACTCTTTTGTTACTATCTGTCTAGCCATAATTGACATTGTGTAATTCTAAAGCTCAGGTAGTTTTTGAGGAAATTGTTTATAAATTTCAGAATGACGTATAGTTAAGGTATAGAAAAAGAGGAAGAACTTGTTATAGTCTTAGAATGGAGTGAATTGGGAGAGAAATTTCTAGGAATATAAATGAAACTGAACTTTTCTGATGGGAGATCTGTCAAGCATTTTAAGTATTAAATATGTAATTGTTCAGTTTGCATTCTAAATAATTATTCATCTAGAATTTATGTTTATATCTTTGTTTAGAAAAATGAATAAGGGGTAGATGCAGGTTGGAGATGGGAACAGATGCATAGATTCAAGAGATGTCTAGGAAATAAAAATCCAACAGAGAAAACGCACACACACACACACACATACACACACACAACCTTTTTTTTTCTTAAAGAGTTAAATTGAAGGTGCCCTATAGGTTGGTAAATACAAAGCCCAGTGTCAGATGTCATGTCTTGGAGACCCCTAAAACAGTTGTTAACTGTTAGAAATAAAGTTGGTACTGACCAGGAAGCTTCCTCTATGCTAGCTAGCTTTCCAGTACAGAAGCCGTTATAAAGTTAGCCAAGAGAAAAAAAATATCTACAGTCTTAACAGGCTGTGACCTACAATAAGAACTGGTATGGTGAGATTTGCGCATGGTTCAGTAGTGGTACAAATGTTATTGGAGTAAGCAAAATGCTTCCACAGGAAGAAACATAAGCCAAATATTATAAATCTGATCAAGAACCCATGGTTGGAGAGCTCACAGGCCCCAGGGGTGAACTTACTACTTTTATACTGGACACAGTATCAAACTGCCTTCCAAATTCATTATCTCTAGACCCACAGACTAGCACAGTTTCCAGACTTTGTGCAATGAATGGTGGCTAAAGCAGAAATTCTCAGTTGGTTTAATTACAGAGAATAAAGTGTTAGTAGAGTGCTCACCCACAAATGGGACATCTGTATAACCTGCCTCCCACACACATACCAACCAAGGGTTAAGGATCCTTATGGGAGAGGAGATAGGAAAATTGTAAAACCAGAGGTAAGGGAAGACAGGACCATTGCACTCTGGAGCTCACAACAGCTGTGACTGTGTGCACAAAATCAAGTATGCCAGCTTTGTATTCATGAACCCACTACCCTACCCGAGGAGCTATAAGCAGCTGATAACTTCTGACAGAGTCAACTTTCTTGAAGGGTGTAGTTCCTGTGTGATTCTACCTACTCTAGTGGATGGCCTTACAACGTGAGTATATGGGCAGCACAAAATGAACTCAAGGAGTTATCAAATAAGCAAAAGATACAGTGTTGTTGTAGGGAAGGAAGGGTAGGCCTGGGAATAGGTAGGGGTAAATAGGATCAAAATATATTGAATGAAACTTTCAAGGAATTATTAAAATATGTTTAATTAAAATATAAAAACTAATCAAACAAATTTATATAACACAGGGGGTTAGAATTTAGTGAGTGCATCAAGCTTTTCAACATCTTTGGAAGATACCTGAGAGAAACAGCTTAAGGGTGGAAAGATTTATTTTGTTCAACCTTCCTAATGCTGTGACCCTTTAATACAATTCTTCATGTTATCGTGACCCCAACCATAAAATTATTTTCATTGCTACTTCATAACTGTAAATTTTGCTGCTGCAATGAATCATAATGTAAATATCTGATGTGCACGATATCTGATATGTGACCCCTGTGAAAGTGTCATTTGACCCCCAAAAGAGTCGTTGCCCACAGGTTGAGAAATGCTGGTTTAGGTGTTTCCAGTGGCATGGAAGAGCAGAGGTGCTTATGACATGGCAGCCAAGAAAACTATAGTGGTGAACTTTCCCCCTGCCCCCAGCTGCATTCTTTGTCCCTAGCCTGAGGATGGAGACTCTCATGTCTAAAGCACATCTCTCACCCCATATCTGATTCTTTTGGAAATACCCATACGGCTGCATTCAGAGATATACTTTGCTGGCTTTTAAATCAATTTAAATAGCTCCTCAAATTTTTATTTATTTATTTATTCATTCATTCATTCATTCATTCATTCATTCATTTATTTCAGTTTATTCACTTTGTATCCCAGCTGTAGCCCCCTCCCTCGGCCCCTTCCAACCCCATCCTTCCTCCTTCATTTCCTCCCATACCCCTCACCAAGTCCACTGATAGGGGAGGTCTTCCTTCCCTTCCCTCTGACCCTAGCTTATCAGGTCTCATCAGGACTGGCTGCATTGTCTTCTCTTTGGCCTGGCAAGGCTGCATCTACCTTATGGGGAAATGACCAAAGAGCCAGCCACAGTTCATGTCAGAGACAGCCCCTGTTTCCATTACTAGGGTACCCACTTGGACACTGAGCTGCCACGGGCTACATCTGTGCAGGGGTTCTAGGTTATCTCCATGAATGGTCCTTGGTTGGACTATCAGTCTCAAAAAAGACCCCTGTGTCCAGATTTTTTGGTTCTGTTGTTCTCCTTGTGGAGCTCCTGTCCCCTCCAGGTCTTTCATCTCCCCCTTCTTTCATAAATTCCCTGCATTCTGCCCAAAGTTTGGCTATGAGTCTTAGCATCTGCTTTGATACCCTGCTGGGCAGAGTCTTTCAGAGGCCCTCTGTGTAGGCTCCTGTCCTGTTCCCTGTTTTCTCTCTCTTCCAGTGTTCGTCCTTGCTGCCTGTGTAGGCTCCTGTCCTGTTCCCTGTTTTCTCTCTGTTCCAATGTTCTTCCGTTTGCCTTTCTGCCTCTCATCTTATGCAGGGTCCTCCTTCTTGCTTAGCTTCTTTAGGTGTACAGATTTTAGTATATTTATCCTATATTATATGTCTAATATCCACTTATAAATGAGTATATACCATGTGTGTCTTTCTGCTTTTGGGATACCTCACTCAGGATGATCTTTTCTCGTTCCCACCATTTCCCTGCCAATTTCATGATTTTCTTGTTTTTAATTGCCAAGTAGTATTCCATTGTGTAAATGTACTACAATTTCTGTATCCATTCCTCAGTTGAGGGACATCTGAGTTGTATCCAGATTCTGGCTATTACGAATAAAGCTGCTATGAACATGGTTGAACAAATATCCTTGTTGTGTTCTTGAGCATCTTTTGGATATATGCCTAGGAGTGGTATAGCTGGATCTTGAGGAAGCGCTATTCCTAATTGTCTGAGAAAGTGCCAGATTGATTTTCAAAGTGATTGTACAAGTTTACATTTCCACCAGCAATAGAGGAGGGTTCCCCTTTCTCCACATCCTCTCCAGCATGTGTTATCACTTGAGTTTTTGATCTTAGCCATTCTGATGGGTGTCAGGTGAAAACTCAGGGTTGTTTTGATTTGCATCTCTCTGATGGATAAGGATGTTGAGTGTTTCTCTGCCATTGAGTGTTTCTCTGCCATTTGATATTTCTCTATTGAGAATTCTCTGTTTAGCTCTGTACCCCATTTTTTAATTGGATTACTTGCTTTGTTACTTTTTAACTTCTTAAGTTCTGGATATTAGCCCTCTATCAGATATAGGGTTGGTGAAGATCCTTTCCCAGTATGTAGGCTGTTGTTTTTTGTTCTGATGATAGTGTCCTTTGCTTTACTGAAGCGTTTCAGTTTCATGAGGTCCCATTTATTGATTGTTGATCTTAGAGCCTGTGCTGTTGGTGTTTTGTTCAGGAAGTTTTCTCCTGTGTCAATGAGTTCAAGGCTCTTCCCCACTTTTTCTTCCAACAGATTTAGTGTGTCTGGTTTTATGTTGAAGTCTTTGATCCACTTGGACTTTAGTTTTGTTCAGGATGATAAATATGGATCTATTTGCAATTTTCTACATGTAGAAATCCAGTTAGACCATCACCATTTGTTGAAGATGCTGTCTTTTTTCCATAGTATGGTTTGGGCTTCTTTGTCAAAAATCAAGTATCTGTAGGAGTGTGGGTTTATTTCCAGGTCTTCTGTTCAATTCCATTGATCCACCATTCTGTTTTTATGCCAGTACCATGCAGTTTTTTTATTACTGTTGCTCTATAGTACAGCTTGAGATCAGGGATGGAGATACCTCCAGACAATCAGTTGTTGTACAGGATTGTTTTTGCAATTCTGAGTTTTATGTTTTTCCATATGAAATTGAAAATTGTTCTTTCAAGGTCTGTAAAGAATTGTGTTGGTATTTTAATGGGAATTGCATTGAATCTGTAGATCAAATTAAATTGTTCATCAAGATTTTAGTATTGGGGCTGGAGAGATGGCTCAGAGGTTAAGAGCACTGGCTGCTCTTCCAAGGGTTCTGAATTCAATTCCCAGCACCCACATGTTGGCTCATAACAATCAATAATGAAATATAGTGCCCTCTTCTGGCCTGCAGGCATATATACAGACAGAATACTATATAAATAATAAATACATCTCAAAAAAAGATTTCAGGATTGAATTCATTAAAGTGGAGAATTATGATAGAGTTCGATTTGAAGGAGTGAGCAGGAGAAAATTTCCTGTTTGAATATTATGATTTTGAAGAATAATTGATACATCCAAGTGAAGATTTGAAAATGTCTTTTTTTTATTCGTAAGAAACATTAAACATTAGTCTTTCCTGTGCTGTCAAGCACTGTAAAACATTTTTTTTTACAACAAAGCTTCAAATTTTAACATCACTTCACCTTGGAAAACTTTTATTCAAATGTTTTAATCTTTCCTCCACCTGGTAAAAATTTTGTTTACACAAAGACTGTTGAACCTCTTGTCCCTGCGTACTTTCTCTTTTGCTTTAGTGTGTAATACACCCCTCTAGTAAGAAATGAAATTTGCCTTTAATTGGGGTGGTATTTTGTTTTGTTTTGTTGATGTTGTTTTTGCTTGTTTGTTTTTGTTTTCTTTCTGAGACCCTGAACTTATTTCTAACACATAGACAGGACTTTCCAATTTATAATAAAATAGATTAATAGAGTTCCTCACTAGGGTAATGGATTTGAATTGATGTTGGAGAGAAAATTTTAGGGATAATTCTAAATTATGGATTCTTCACTTAAAAATACAACAATAATCTGTTAAAGTGAAAATTATTTCATATTTCAAAGGTTTTGCTGAAGATTAATGGTGTATATATGTAGATCATAGTAGCTATTTGTTTTGGGTTTCTTTGAGACATCACATGTGTCCTTTCCCGAAAACTTAAAACCTCATTATTATATGAGGAAGACATCAGAAAACTCCAACTGGGGGATATTTCTCAGATGATTAGTATTCCTCAATACCATGAAGATCACCATAAATAAAGTAAGGAACTGTCAACCTGAGGATCCTACAGAGACTTGATGTCTAAATGTAATGGGGGTATTCTGGGACACAGAAGATATTAGATGAAAACTAAAGTTACCTAAATAAAATATAGACCTTAATGTAACCGATTGATTCATTAGTTGTAAGAAATGATTATGCAGGGAACTAAGTACAGGGTTTAAGAATTCCCCTGTGCTGTCTAGCAATTCTTCTGAAGACACGAACACACACATACACACACACATACACACACACACACACACACACACACACGATATCTTTGATTTAATAGTTTACTCTGTTTACTTAATTTAGTGTTAGGCTTGGTAGTTTACATATTCATTGTGTGCCTTGAAAGCAGTCATCTACTTTAAAAATACTGACATTATTATTGTGGTTGCCTCATTTACAATTAGCAAGACTACTCTGTTTTCAGGTTATTAGTCATCATCATTGATGCCTACCTCCAGCTTCAGAATCAAAATATTCTGAGTTTAATGCAACTTTTCTTGTGCTACAGATCAAATTGTTTTGGGATATGTTGGGTATTTCAGGCAATTATAATTAACAATTAACATATTATATGCAAGTTACTTAGAATATTAGTATAAAAAGCTTTTATACTGTGTCTGTAAGACATTGACACCTTTATATTTGGGCAAGCTTTGAAAATATAGTTCATCTATAAAAATAAAGTGGCTATAACATAGGTGCATTATATTAATTGATTTACTTGGTTTATTATTTGGTATAGGATGTATCTTTTTTTTTTTTCTTTAGAGTGAAGATACTGCAGAAAATGTTTTTAAGAATTCACTTAAAGGCTCAGGATGTAGTTCAGGGATAAGACTACATGCTTAGGCCCTAGGTTCAAACTCTTAACAGCATATGTAAATGGATGAATAACCCACTTGTAGATGGGTCTTGAATTCCATAGGAAAATTCTTAGTGAAAAACAGTTGAGATTAGTGTGGAAGACATATTTTCTTTTTGTAGAAGGTGTCTGGGCATGAAAACACTAGATTTTTTAAAAACTGTTCCAAACCATATCAGTACCACTTAATGTTTTTTTTCTTGCCTTTATGTATAAATCTGCTAATTTTAGAGCTGGCCTATAAAACATAATTCAGCAATTTAAAACATAACTACTGTATACCAGATATGAAAATATCAAGATGAAAGGGCTTTCAAAGGTACACTTTGAATATCTTAGAGTCCAGTCTATCTTATGGTCATATAAATTGCTAATATACTCTATGACAATGCTATCATCAGTTATTAATAGTTGCCCTGACGTCATTGCAGTAGTGTCCTTTACAGGTGTGTGCTCCTCTAGACAGTTCAAAAATCTGTCTGTCTGTCTGTCTGTCTATGTATGTATGTATGTATGTATGTATGTATGTATGTATGTATATATGTATATATGTAACTGTCTGTCTATTTATGTATGTATCTATGTATGTACTTATCTGCCTGACTATGTGTGTATGTATGTATCTATGTACGTATGTAGGTATCTATCTGTCTGTCTGTCTGTCTGTCTGTCTATCTATCTGTTTGCAGCTTTTCACTGTGTAGCCCAGGCTCCCTTCAAACCCCTTCATCCTCCCACCAAATGGTAGGCTTAGAGGAGTGTAATCCTGTGCCTGCCTCATGTTTGACTCTTTTTTGTTGTTGTGTCCTATGTCTTTCTACCTATTTCTCATTTTGTTTATATATTGTTTTCCTGACTTCATTTTGTTTTTTTTTGTGTTTTCTTGTGGCTTGCTGAACTTCTTTATGATTATTTTTTTCAAAGTCTTCATAGATATTTTAAAATACTTCATAGATTCTGTTTATTCAGGATTTTTTTTTTTTTTTTTTTTTTTAGTTTTAGTTTTGTTCCTTTGGTGGTGTTAAATACCTCATCACCCTTATGGCCTTGTATCACTGTCTATGTTTGAAGAAGTAGATACCTATTGTGCTCTTTATAGATTGGCTTTTGCTGGGAAAGCTTGTTATCATCTAGCTCATGCAGGTTGTTGGTTATATCTATGGATAGATAGGCTTGATGATAGATTGAATCAGCAGGTTAGTGGGCCAGGTTTCTGAGTCTGCAAGGGCTTACTTAGAGCTTGCTCTGCTAAAGTGTTCCTAGAGCTTGAGTCTTTATTGAATGGGTCTGTTTGTGTGGTCTGAGAATTTGATAAATAGGAACAGATGATAGACACTGAGACACATTCTTGCCCTGCCATAAACAAGGGGTCTGTATTTAGAACAAACAATAAAAAGTTTGGCAGCCTCATCGTAGGATATAGAGGCAAGATCCAGGTCCGCATGAGATGAGATCACCACAGTCTTTCCCATCGTGAATGCAGCTGTCCTGGACAGGGCATGGGATGACCCCTGGAGGACTGAAAAGGAAGGTGCAGTGGGAAGATTCGGGGACAATCTGAACTATTCATGAGTTCAGGATTTTCTTTTCTCCTGATGTCTGCTAGTTAGAGGTTACTGCAGCTACGGTACAGACAGAAACATCTTTAATAGGAGAAAGTTCTGACTTAAGGAGTGCAAAAGAATAGTCCTCACATGGAGACAGATCATGTAGAAGTCCTCCCTTACCTCCCGTGTTTTCTTTGCTTCTTGCCCTGCCCTCCTTCCTTGTAAACGATAGTGAGAACCCACATAAGATAACATTCTGAGAAGTGCCCCTTCTCTATCAGTGGAGCTGTTACTACAGCCTGTTTCCAGTGTACTAGGAAATGGGAAAACACTGAGAACATTGCAGAGCAGGACACCTCAGGAAAATAAGTTCATAACATTATAAACACCAAGGTCCATATCTGATCTTTACAGTATAGATCTGATCTTAATAATCATAACCTACAACTCCTGCTCAGATGTAGCCCATGGCAGCTTAGCATTCAAGTGTTTTCCCTAGTAAAGGGAACAGGGACTGTCTCTGACATGAACTCAGTGGCTGGCTCTTTGACACCCTCCCCCCCCCCCCCACGAGGGAGGAGCAGCTTTGCTAGGCCACAGAGAAGGACATTGCAGCCAGACCTGAAGAGAACTGATAAACTAGGTCAGATGGAAGGGGAGGAGGACCTCCCCTATCAGTGGACTTAGAGAGGGGCAGGGAGGAGATGACGGAGGCAGGGTGGGATGGGAGGGAATGAGGGAGGGGGCTACAGCTGGGATGCAAAGTGAATAAACTGTAATTAATATAAAAAATTAAAAATGTGCAAATGAGCCAAGAGATTATAAATATACTATAAAAGTATAGAGAGCAAATATACAAAGAATAAATATAATAAACTATATAAATCAATGAAAAAGTATTCATGAATATAAAGCCATTAATTAGTGATATACACTAGAAAAAAAAATGAACCTTACCTGTGTTTGGTATTGGATTTAGCTAGTCAGAAAAAAAATGATTCATTGTATGACTCAGTTTATATATAATCTTAGAATATGTAAATTTGTATGCAAACCTTACTGGTTTTTCAAGAATGGAGGGGTCACAAGAATTGAGAATGGCTAATGACTGAGCACATAATTTCCTGAAGGAAAAATAAACATGTTATGAAATTTGAATTGTCATATTTGTACAGCTTTTTGAATATACTAAAAATTCATTGAATTGTAACTTTAGCAATTGAATTGTGCAGTGCTGTATTTTTAGTGTTAAGCATTCCTCAAAGCTAAAAAAAAAATTATCATACCAAAGAGTTTTAAGATTGATCCAAGAGATCACTGACCACAACACAAATCAACCACTGGGTGGCAAATAGGCAAGACAGGTGAGAATAGAATTGTGAATAAAAGCTTTCAAAAATGGATCAGACATTTCTTCGTAGCTTGAAGAACACTCAAAGAATCATAATTTAAAATATTGAGATTGTCCAGATATAATCTAAAATCACATATTAAATGGACAGAGAACTAGGAAATACCATTTTGTAAGGGAAAAGATGATAGATGTTAATACAGGTCGAGTCAGTGAAATTACTGGTCAAAGATGTCTGTTATAAAGATTCTGGACAGCAATTAATGAGAATAAGAAGACACAAAAAGAAACCTAATAGAAATCTTAGAACTAAAATATAATAACCAGAGAAAAATGTACCTGGTAAAGTCATTACAAGAATAGAGACAACACAGGAACCTGTGACCTTGAAAGCATATAAATATAAGTTATCATGATCTAAAGAGAAACAAACAACGGGGAGCCTATAGAGGACAGAAACAAAAGGTCAACATTTGTGCCATTGTAGTTCCAGAAGAAGAGAAATAGAAATGTGATGATAAAACAGTATTTAAGCAATATCTATCATTTGAATATTTGATATATTTCTCATATTTATCAAGAGAAACTCACTTAAACCTAGTCACTATTGATTAATCAATCTGTTAAAAACTAACAACGAAGGTCTAGAAATCAGTCTGAGAAAAATAAAACAGGAGTTTGAAGAATTACAAAGACGAGAGCATATGACAGTGGGCTGGGGATGTCGTTTAGCGACTGTGTTCCACTGAGCATGTACAAGGCCTGTCTGAGCCCAATGACACCAGTACTCTACCTGCCTCCCTCCTCCACACAAAGTGGCAAAAATAAGATGTAAACAAGATTGCAAACCACCAAATAGCCAGTGAAATGCATTAATTTTCACTAGCTTTTGAATAATTTACTGTTTTAAGTTGTTATTTTTAAGAGAGTACACACACACTCACTAATTCACTCAACTCACTCACCCACCCACTCACCTACCCACCCACCTGAGAGGAGGCTAACCATTAAGCCATCTTTCTCAATTGCTTCTCCACCTTGCTCTTTTGCAACAGATGTCTGGTTTAACTGAAAGCTCACTGCTTTAGCTGGGCTGGCTGGTCACCGAGCCCTCATGGTTTGCATCCCTCTGCCCAATCACTGCTAGAGTTGGTTAATAGGGCATATGCCAGGCTTTTCTGTGGGTTCTGGATATGCGGGTCATTCTTCTGGTGCAGCAAGTACCCAACTCATACAGCCATCCTTCCAAACCCAGTTTTACTGTTAGTAAGAGAATACAAGTTAAACAAAAACCTTTATGATTTGTGGGGCATATTGGATATTAATTCATGAACATTTGAGGTAGAAGAATTTCTAGAGGGTTAAAAATAACAAAAAAATGCACATTTCCTTAACAATAAGTAAAATTTTAGAAGATTCTCTTTAGTCCTTAAATTAACTCATTCTTTGACAATTTTACATATGTCTATAACACATTCATCTCTACATTGTCTCATCTTCTTCATACCCTCATCAGGACTTTGTCTTCTCGCCAGGCCCCATCCCATTTGTACTTCTTTTAGTTTTGTCTTTATTTTGCTTTGTGATCTGGTTTTACCCAGGGTGACTCATGTCAGGCACAGGTGTGAGGCTATCCCCCAGGAGTGTGAATAACTAACTTAACTACGGGACAAATCATTGAAGATTCCTACCATCTGGCAGATCTTGACTGCTTTTAGCTTCCTGGATAAGGTGGGAGCCTATGTGTCCCTCTCCTGTCTATGGCTGACATTTTTTCCTGGCTCAGTCTTGTATAGCCTTATAAGAGGCAGCACTGGCTGTTAGGAGCTTATGAGTGACTTTGTTGTCACGCCCTTAAGTGAGTGGTTCATGGTCCTCCTCTCTGTTGCTCGAGTCCTACGTTTTTTCTGCCTCTCTTTTTGTTTCCTGGGCCTTGGGAGGCCCTGGATGAGCACAGTCGCTTGTTTTTATCCTCTTGACTTGCTCTAACAGCTGTTTGCTGTGAAGAGAAACTTCTTTGATTAAGGCCTTAGTCTGTGGACAAAAACATAAATATTGAAGAGGTTGTCATATATGTTCATTTAGCAAAATAGTGGTAAATCTTCCCTAGTGCCTAGGACTTAGCAAGCTATGGGCCTTCGACCATGTTAACACATGAATCCCCTCCTACAGAGTGGCTGTTGGATCCAGTCAGAATCAGTTGGTTGCTCTCATAATAGTCGTGCCATTATTGCAGTTGTAATGATGTCTGCCCGGCAAGTTGGTATTGTAGCAAGCAAGGTCTAAAGCTGGAAGAACCGTTCTTGACTTTTGTCTTTCTGCCACCTATGTAACAGCTCCCAGCACAGTGAAGAATTTGAGTTTTAATTTCATCCAAGGCAGATAACTCATTCTGGAACAATAATGTATAGGGACCTTTTTTCTTTAAAATTTTTGTCTTATTTTGTTAAAGGTGAGATTCTTTGGGTTTTAGAAACAAGGTTTCTCTATGTAGCCCTGGCTGTCCCGGAACTCATTCTATAGACCAGGCTGGACTGGAACCACTCTGCCTCTTGAGTGCTGCGATTAAAGGCATACACTAGCACCATCTGGCTCAAAGGAAAGATTCTTTATTTAAAAAAATTATTTATTTTATATTAATCACAGGTTATATACTTTGTATTCCGGCCATAGCCCCCTCTCTCAGTCCCTCCCACTCCCCCCATCCCTCCCTCATCTCCTCCCTGCCCCTTTCCAAGTCCACTGATAGGGGAGGACCTTCTCCCCTTCCACTGACTCTAGCTTATCAGGTCTCTTCAGGGCTGGCTGCAATGTCCTCCTCTGTGGCCTAGCAAGGCTGCTCCTCCCTCGAGGGAGGCGGGTGGAAGAGCCAGCCATTGAGTTAATGACAGAAAGAGTCTGTGTTCCCCTTACTAGGGTATCCAGTTGGATACTGAGCTTCCATGGGCTATAACCGAGCAGGGGTTCTAGGTTATATCCATACGTGATCCTTGGTTGGAGAAATAGTCTCATAAAAGACCCCATGTGCCCTGATCTGTTTAGTCAAAGGAAAGATTCTTAACCTTGTATTCCAAATAGCATTGTGTTTTCTTAGCACATCTATCAAGTATTTTAATATTTGAACTGGTCTTTATTTTTAAAATATTTGCACACTGACAAAAATATAGCTTTCTGTTGAAGTATCTTTTGATTTGCTGAATTATTTTAAAAATCTTACTAACAGCAGAATGTTAAGTTCCCAAATTCATAACGGACTCAAATATAAATATTTTCTGCTTAGTATTTTCTGTATTTACAATTAACTGTATTTGTAACGATTACAGTTGTAATTGTATTACAATTAATTGGTGCTGATCCCCATTGTACCTACTACATAAATCCACCGCAAAAGAACAAAAATTGACAAATATGCTTGATACATATTAATTACTGTTAAGTTTTACGTAGGGTAAATATACACTCACAAATTTTATTTCTATGGTAAATTTAAATAAGCCTGTGTATTTAAAAAGAGATAAATGTTAAGATAAGCTATGTAGGACAGAAGGGAAAACACAGAAGACAGACAAGAGTAATGCTTTTATAAACCTGCTTATAGTTGTTACTTCTTATTCCTATTAAGTTAGAAGTAAGTGGTTGTCAAGCAAGTGAAAGACCTGTTTGAGAAAAACTTCAAGTCTCTGAAGAAAGAAATTGAAAAAGATATCAGAAGATGGAAAGATCTCCTGTGCTCATGGATTGGTAGGATTAACATAGTGAAAATGGCTATTCTGCCGAAAGCAATCTACAGATTCAATGCAATTCCCATCAAAATACCAACACAATTCTTTATAGACCTTCAGAGAAAAATTACCAACTTCATATGGAGAAACAAAAAACCCAGAATATCCAAAATGATCCTGTATAACAACAGATTGTCTAGAGGCATCTCCATCCCTCATCTCAAGCTGTACTACAGAGCAATAGTAATAAATACTGCATGGTATTGGCATAGAAACAGAATAGTGGATCAATGGAACCGAATAGAAGACCCAGAAATGAACCCACACACCTATGGAAACTTGATTTTTGACAAAGAAGCCAGAACCATTCAATGGAAAAAAGACAGCATCTTCAACAAATGGTGCTGGTCCAGCTGGATGCCTACATGCAGAAAAATGAAAATAGATCTATATTTATCACCCTGCACAAAACTAAAGTCCAAGTGGATTAAAGACCTCAACATAAAACCAGACACATTAAATCGGTTAGAAGAAAAAGTGGGGAAGAGTCTAGAACTCATTGGCACAGGTGACAACTTCCTGAACAGAACACTAACAGCACAGGCTTTAAGGGCAACAATCAATTAATGGGACCTCATGAAACTGAAAAGCTTCTGTAAAGCAAAAGACACTGTTGTCAAAACAAAATGGCAGCGTACAGACTGGGAAAGGATCTTCACCAACCCTATATCTGACAGAGGGCTGATATCCAGAATATATAAAGAACTAAAGAAGTTAAAAAGCAACAAATCAAGCAATATGATTAAAAAATGGGTACAGAGATAAACAGAATTCTCAGTAGAAGAATACAGAATGGCAGAGAAACACTTAAGGAGATGCTCAATGTCCGTATCCACCAGAGAGATGCAAATCAAAACGACCATGAGATTTCATCTGACACCCATCAGAATGGCTAAGATCAAAAACTCAAGTGACAACACATGCTGGAGAGGTTATGGAGAAAGGGGAACTCTCCTCCATTGCTGGTGGGAATGCAAACTTGTACAACCACTCTGGAAATCAATCTGGTGCTTTCTTAGACAATTAGGAATAGTGATTCCCCAAGATCCAGCTATACCACTCCTAGGCATATATCCAAAAGATGCTCAAGTACACAACAAGGACATTTGCTCAACCATGTTTGTAGCAACTTTATTTGTAATAGCCAGAACCTGGAAACAACCCAGATGTTCCTCATTTGAGGAATGGATACAGAAATTGTGGTACTTTTACACAATGGAATACTATGCAGCAGTTAAAAATGAGGAAATCATGAAATTTGCAGGCAAATGGTGGGACCTAGAAAAGCTCATCCTGAGTGAGGTATCCCAAAAGCAGAAAGACATACATGTTATATACTCACTTATATAGACCTATAAGATAGGATAAACATACTGAAATCTATACACCTAAAGAAGATAAATAAGAAAGAGGACCCGGGGTAAGATGATCAATCCTCACTTAGATAGACAAATAGGATAGACATTGGAGGTAGGAGAAAACAAGTAACAGGACAGGAGCCTACCACAGAGGGCCTCTGAAAGACTCTACCTAGCAGTGTATCAAAGCAGATACTAAGACTCATAACCAAAGGTCAGCAGAGTGCAGGGAATCATAAGAAAGAAGGGGGAGTTAGTAAGACCTGGAGAGGACAGGAGCTCCACAAGGACCAAATAGATCAGGGCACAGGGGTCTTTTATGAGACTGTTTCTCCAACCAAGGACCATGTATGGATATAACCTAGAACCTCTGCTCAGATGTAGCCCATGGTAGCTCAGTGTCCAACTGGGTACCCTAGTAAGGGGAACAGAGACTCTTTCTGACATGAACTCAAGGGCTGGCTCTTAGACCTCTCTGCATCCCCCGAGGGAGGAGCAGCCCTGCTAGGCCACAGAGGAGAACTTTGCAGCCAGTCCAGAAGAGACCTGATAAACCAGGGTCAGATGAAAGGGGAGAAGGTCCTCCCCTATCAGTGGATTTGGAAAGGGTCAGTGAGGAGATGACGGGGGAATGAGGGAGCAGTATACAGCTGAGATACAAAGTTAATAAACTCTAACTAATATCAAAAAATAAAAATAAAAAAGAATTGGGTGATATTATTGAATCAATTAATGATTCATAAAAAAAGAAATAAGTGGTTGTAATAAGGTAAAGTAAGTTGTTGAAGTGCATTCTAAATTTGATTGAAGTGAAAAGAAATTTGTAAATCTAGACTACCATGTTAAAGCTTTAGCTTTGTTTAGTCTTATTTTTTTTGTTTGCTATTTAGCTCAGGCTGACCTGGTACTCTTAGGTTGTCAGGGTCTACTTGAAGCAATTAATATCTCTATATTCCCTCTACAGCTTCTGAATCCTGGGAGTACAGAAATGTACCACCAAGCCTGGATTTTAGGCTGTATTGTTTGTTTGTTTGGTTGGTAAATTTTACATATGCCTTCTAGAATTCTTAATCCTTACTCATTTTTGTGTTCTATTTGTGATGAGTCATTTTGTTTTTTGTATAACAAAATGGAATTATTTGTGAGCTTAAATTTATTGTAGCTTTTTGAAAATTGTATAAAGAAGTATATTCTTATTTCTTGAAAAATGAAAATACAGATAATGAAATGAATATTTCATATAATTTAAAAATCATGGGTCAAATATCCTCAGGATTTGTCTGCTTTTATCTTGTATTGAATCACTGGCATGTGTACTGATTTTTTTAATTGAATCAATAGCAGAATTATTTTTTATATCTTATGAAACAAGTAAATGTAATTAAAACATACAGTACTTAAAATTATTTGGCATATTTTAGGCAAGAAGTTGTCTACCACTTAGGCATTGTTTTGGGTCAGGGCCTCTAAGCTAGAATGCTTTGAATGTGCTTTGTTTTTTTTAATTTTTCATTTAAATTTTTAAATATTTATTTATTTGTTAAAATTTATTCACTTTGTATCCCCACTCTGGCTGCCTCCCTCATCTCCTCCTAGTCTCACCATCCCCTCCCCTCCCCCTAAGTCCCTTCAGGAGTCCACTTCCCTCTGACCCTAGCCTATCAGGTCTCATCAGGACTGGCTCCATTGTCTTCCTTTGTGGCCTGGTAAGGCTGCACCCCCCAGGGGGAGGTGATCAAAGAGCCGGCCTCTAAGTTTATATCAGAGACTGCCCCTGCTCCTCTTACTAGGGAACCCACTTGAAAACTGAGCAGCTTGAGGTTCCTCTAAGCAGGGGGTCTATGTCCTCTCCATGCACTGTCCTTAGCAATCAGTAAAATTCCTTCATTCCTTCATGAGCACGTTTGATGGAGGGAAAAAAGCACTTTTACCTCCATTGGATTTTGGATGTGAATATAAATTCTTCCCTACAAGAATAAGGGCAAGAGCCATTGATTTACATAAAGAAAACCTCAGATATTTTAATGATTCTAATTATAAAAAATGAAAACAAGTGATACACATAGTAGTTTTAGGATTCAGATGCCACTGGAGTTATGTCAAACTCGTTATCTGCTTTTGCTGTTTTTATTTTAATGCAGATGGAGGAAGCGAGGAGCCACCGGATAGAAGACAGTCCAGTGTAGATTCTCGCCAAAGCCGCTCTGGGCAAGGTAAAAATTCTTTCAGTGCCAGCGTATTCCTTCTTTATATTTCATTTGGGGACTGGGATTTTGCTGGGTCTCTTTTAGGTATTGTAATTTTTCATTTAGAGTTTATTGATGTAATCAGATGAGGCCTCATGTCACTTTATAAAATGAAATTAAGGCTTAAAATTTTTTCAGCATTAGTGATAATGTCTAGATACTATTTTTGGAGTGTAACAAATTAAAATTTTTAACACGATCATTTATTTGCTAGAGTATAATGACATACTGGCTTTCTCCCTTCCATTCTCCCTTTCTCTCTCCCTCAGTCTCTTCCTTTTTTGTTTTTTGTTTTTTGTCTTTTTTTTTTTTTCAAAGACACAGTCCCAGGTAGGTCAGAGTTACGTCTAGCTGTGTAACTGAGACTGACCTGGGACATCTGGCTCTCTGGCCCCTTCCTAAGTGCTAGGATTACAGATGTGCACCACATCCAGTTTATGCGGTACAGGGTAGGAATTGTACCCAGGACTTCATGAATGCTAGGTCAGTGGTCTCCCAACTGAGCTACAAACTCTGGTTCCCACATAAATCCCACATGGATTTAAAAATTCTCACCAACACAATATTGTTATCATAGCTGTCTGAGAAGAAATCATAAAATTTCTGTATTCTTTTAGAATCTTCCTACTTATTTCCCTTTTCAATTTAAGTTGGGGTAGTTCTTTTTTGCCTTTTATTAACTTTTTTTCTGATATGGCTACTATTCAGTTTTTTTCCCCTCATTTTTGAGATTATAATATAATCACATAATTTCTTTCTCCCCCTTCTTCTAAACTCTCCTATAGTTTCTATATATATATATATTAATATATGTATATGTGTTAATACATATATGTTAAGGTATGTGCATATATTAACACATATTCTCTCTGTATAGTTTTACTTGTCTGTCTGTGTTCAGGACTGTGCTCTTTTTCTGAGGTAGATTACCCCTCTCTCAGCATTCCTTAGTCACCTGTAGCCCTTCATGTAGGGTTGCAGCAAAGTGGTCTTTCTCTTGTCCGTGTTGGCATGTCTGTTGTTGCTGTCATTGTTTAGCTCATATTTAGGCTGTCATGTTGGCGAAGCTTTATAAGTATAGCTTCTTACACTAGGAGACACAGTGTCAGAGTGAAATTCCTGATCATCAGGATCTTATAATTTTTTCATCCTTTCTTCCAAAATCTTTCTTGAGCCATATGTGTGGTATTCATTTTGTAGATGAATTTTTGTAGATTCATTTTCATCAGGACTGGTTTCCACAACTCTTCATTGTGATTGGTTGTGTTTATTTTTGTAATGGTCTTCATCTGTTACAAAGAGAAATTTTCTTAATGAGAGAGTGACGCTAAATTTTTGTGTGGATTTAAGGACAAATATTTAGATTGTAGTTAGGGATTATGCTTGTTTAGTAACTATTTTATGAACTATCCACCTTTAAAAGTCCTATATTATACTTAAATTGTAGGTATATTGAAGGTTCTTCTCCTGGATCCCTTACTTCACTAGCTCTGGGTAGTTGGAGAGAGGGCTTTTCCTGCTTTGTCGTGAGGTTTTTATTAGACAGTCTATTAGACTTTTAGAGCTTGAGTCCTTTTATATTTCCATCTCCTGTTGAATTCCATTCTCAAGTCACAGGCTATTTTCATCATTGCCATCAGTCTTATATCTGCGTTTTCCTGGGTATCATCATTCAGGTGTTTTTTGTGTGTGTGGTTTTTTTTTTAATTATTATTTTTTTAATCTTATTGATCAGTTTCTTTGTGTCTTCTTTAAACTCTTTGAATTCTTTTTGAAGTTTATGATTGTTTTAAATTTTGTGTACTGGGGTTCATCTAGGTTATTCTCATTAACAAACATGTCTAGAAAACTGGTAAGCTTTAGAGAAAATATACTGACTTGATCCATTATATTGTTTGCACTTTTGCAATGAGATCAGGGCATGTGGATTTCTTTTGGTCGTTCCAAATCTGATATGGATAGAACAGGTTGGGTCAGAATTGAGGATGTTCGAGTAGGCTGGGTCTAGAGGTTGGAAATATCTTAGGTGTAATGAAGTCATGTGGACAGGGATGATTGGGCCAATGTACAAGATGTGCCTCTTTCTCTAAGCCTAGGGTGTGGGGATAGGTCTGGCAGGGTAGAAAGGCTATAGCATGAGAGGGGCCTATGGGTTTTGGGGTGGGTACAGACGGTTGTTGAAGAAGCCCAGAGGTTGGTTACAACATAGGTAGTTGCCTTAGTCACTATTCTGTTGCTGTGGAGAAAAGATTTAATTGAAGCTTGCTTACAGTTTCAAAGGTTTAGTCCATTGTCACATAGGCAGATGTAGTGCTGGAGAAGTAGCTAAGAGTTCTGTATCTAGATCTATAGACATCAGAGAGAGGGGAAAGGAGAGGGAGAGTAGGAGAACAGGGAAGAGGTGGGGAGAGAGAGACAGAGAGAGCGAACAAATATACCAGCTAGCCACTGTGCCTGGCTTGGGCTTACGAAACCTCAAAGCCCAACCCCAGTGACATACTTCCTTCAAGGCCACCTTGTAGTCCCTCTCAAATACTGCCATTCTTTAATGACCAAGCATTTAAATATATGAGCCTGTGGGAGGCATTCTTACTCACACCATCACAGTGGGACAGAACCTGGACACTGTATGTAGAGCCTTGCCTAGATCTGGAAGGTTGCAGACACTTACTAGGCTAGACCCTGGGGAAGGACATGAGAGATCTGGCAAAGTGGATAAATTGAATGCAGGACCTTGATTAATTTTTGGAAGTAAACATGTAAAAACAATCCACACCACTGAAATTTCTATTGTCTTTTCTTTTTTTTCACTTTGTTAAATAACATTTTATTTGAATAAATCAACCTCCATGAATGTATACAAATTATGCATTTTTAATTAAATTTTTAAATTAATTATTCACTTTATTCCAGCTGTGGCCTTCTCCCTCATCCCCTCCCAACCTTACCGTTCCTCCCTCATCTCCTCCCATGCCCCTCCCCAAGACAACTGATAGGGAAGGTGCTTCTCCCCTTCTCTCTGACCCTAGCCTATCAGGGTTCATCAGAATTGGCTTTATTGTTTTCTTCTGTGGTCTGGTAAGGCTGTTCCCCATCAGGGGGAGGTGATCAAAGAACCAGCCATTGAATTCATGTCAGAGACAGTTCCTGTTCCCTTTATTAGGAACCCACTTGGAGACTGAGCTGCCCTGGGCTGCATCTGTGCAGAGGTTCTAGGTTATCTCCATGCATGGTCCTTGGTTGGACTTTCAGTCTCAGCTTTCTCAGACAAGTAGGAATAGTGCTACCTCAAAATCCAGGTATACCACTCCTAGGCATATATCCAAAAGATGCTCAAGCATACAACAAGGCCATTTGTTCAATGATGTTCATAGCAGCTTTATTTGTAATAGCCAGAATTTGGAAACAACCCAGACCTCCCTCAGCTGAGGAATGGATACAGAAATTATGGTACATTTACATGGTGGAATACTACTCAGCAATTAAAATCAAGGAAATCATGAAATTTGCAGGCAAATGGTGGGAACGAGAAAAGATCATCCTGAGTGAGGTATCCCAGAAGTAGAAAGACACACATGGTATATACTCACTTATAAGTAGATATTAGACATATAAAATAGGATAAACATATTAAAATCTGTACACCTAAAGAAGCTAAGCAAGAAGGAGGACTCTGGGTAAGATGGTCAATCCTCATTCAGAAAGGCAAATGGGATGGACATCAGAAGAAGGGGAAAACAGGGAACAGGACAGGAGCCTACCACAGAAGGCCTCTGAAAGGCCCTACCCAGCAGGGTATTAAAGCAGATGCTGAGACTCATGGGCAGAATGCAGGGAATCTTATGAAATAAGGGGGAGATAGAAAAGATCTGGAGGAGACAGGAGCTCCACAAGGAGAGCAACAGAACCAAGAAATCTGTTGTCTTTTCTAACTTACTCAAAATTACATATGCATATTCCATTCTCTAATTTTTTCTTCATTCCTATCATCTTTGTATTTATTTTTTATATTCTTTGTTTAAAATAGAATGAATACTCCATAATAACACAACCTTTGGTTATTTTTGTTCATTCTATATTCTCAATGCTAAGAATGTATCTGATGGTGGTGGCATATGCCTTTAATCCCAGCACTCAGGAGGCAGAAGAAGGTAGATCTCTGTGAGTTCCTGGACAGACAGGGCTATACAGAAAAACCTTGTCTCACAAAACAAACAAACGAGAGAGAGAAAAATATATCTAAATAAATGTCATTAAGAAAGTGATATGATCACCAAGAGAATGAGAATTGAAAATACAAACTCATGACTATATTGGTGTGTTTATCTTGATAAAGCTCCAGGGCCATTTACTTCATAATCCTGTATCCTTTCATACCCTTTTCCCTTCAACTTTGTTTTTTAGATTTTGGAACTATCTTATGTTATATAAATACATTATATATGTATAATGTATTTTGTTTATATAAATATTGTTTTATGTATATATAATAAATATATTTATATAATTTTATACTTCAGAAAATGTTATCAGGTGTTCACAGAAAAGTACTGGACAGGCATAGAAAAATCTTCATTTGCCAGTTAGCAACTACAGTGGTTGTTCAGGATCCCAGTGTAACCCTGAATCTTTCTCAGGGTGAAAAAACCATATCATGATTTGGCATAATTCAGTTACCTACCATAGATGTCCTCTGAAAGACTCCACTTATCAGAGGATTGAAGCAAATGCTGACACTCACAGCCAGATTTTGGGTAGAGTGCAGGGAGTCTTATGGAAGAGTGGGGGAGGGGGAATAGAAGGACCAGGAGGAGACAAGAACTCCACAAGAGGACCAACAGAGCCAACAAATCTGGGCCTGGGTAGGGGTGAGGTGCTGTGGAAACTGATGTACCAATGGAGGACCATACATGGAGAGGACGTAGGCCCCTTGTTCATATGTAGCCAATAGGCAGCTCAGTCTCTTTGTGGGTTCCCTAGGAAGGGGGCAGGGACTGTCTCTGACATGGACTCTGTTGCCTGCTCCTCAATCACTTCCTCCTGGTGGGGTGCCCTTGCCAGGCGACAGAAGGAGAGGATGCAGCTAGTCCTGATGAGACTTGATAGGATGGGGTCAGCTGGTAGGGGAGGAGGATTCACACTTTCTGCAGACTAGGGGAGGAGGATGGGGGAAGAGGGAAGGGAGGTAGGAAGGGAGGTATACGATTGGTGTATAAAGTGAATAAATTTTTAAAAATAAATTTAAATGAAAAGTTAACTCCACTGCCATCAAAAAAGAAAAGAAAAAAAGACAGAGAGAAAGAAAGAAGAGAGAGAGAGAGAAAGAGAAGCAGGTTAGTACATTTAGAGACTTCCCCAAAACTATGGGTTTGATGGATTAAGCCTTTGTTTTCATTTGGGTTTTTAGTCCTTTCCTCTTTCATATGAACTCATAACCAAGGCTTACTTGACATTTGAAAAATCACTGTAGTATGTGGGCATAGTCATTAAACAGAATAAAGCAATTTTTAGACAAAATTTTATAGGGGAAAATAACAGTAAATCAATTTCTTTTATTGTTGAATCTTGCTCTGTAGTCCAAGCTACTAAAACTATTACTCTTCCAGCCTCAGCCTTAATCTCAGGTTGATCTTCATGTGGCAATCTTCCAAAGTGTGAGAATTCGACAACGTATGGATAAAATGCAGATATTTTAAGAATTCTCAAAAATAATCTATGGTCTTGTACTTTTTCTTAAAAATTTTAGGCTTGTTTTATTTTGATGAATGTGATCCAAAAAAATGACAAAGTCATCCAAATAAAAGAAATGGATTATAGGGAATAGGAACATCAGTAAAAATGAAAAATCCTTAAAGATGACCATGAAGAGGTAGCACAGCAGAGAGCCGGTGTTAATGGAAAAATGCCAGAGGAGTCTAGTCCCAGGATATAGCCCAGCGTGTGACATCTAAGCCTTGAGTAGAAAACCTCATCAGTTTTTGTCAGTGTGTGGTACAAATATTTTCATTATCTGTTCGATTTTGATCATGCATGGAAGGCTCCATCAGTGGCAGGTGTATAAGGCAGCAGGTCACGGTGCATCTGTAGTCAGGAAGCAGAGAGGGATGGATATTTGATACCCAGCCCTCGTTTTCCTTTTTTTCAGCCTAGGTCCCAGCCCATGGAATGGCACTGATAGCATTCAGGGTCGGTCTTCCCGGCCCAGGTAGAACTTCCTGGAAGCCTTATGGACATACCAGAGGTGTGTCTCCATTGACAGTGAAGATCAGCTATCAAAGCCGCCAACTCCTGGCCTACTGTTTCTGCCTGAGCATTTTGTCCCGAGGTTATAGTTATATACTGTGTGATTAAGACGATTTACCTTAATGTTTCTGAACACTTCAAAAAGAACATGCTTTATGCTATTTAAAGATGGGAGGCTCTATAAATGCCAAACAGCATAGTCTATTTGACTGATAATGTTCAATCATATCCTCTGTATCTTTGCTGATTTTCTGTCTGCTTGTTCTGTTATTAAGAAAATATTGACATCTCAGTCAGTCAGTGTGGATTTGTTCATTTCACCTTGCAGTTCTATTATATTTCTCATGTTACTAGTGTTGTAGTCATAGGGTTCCCTCCTCTCAGAGACTTAGATATAGCAGCTTGTGAAACAGGCTTGCTTTGAGGCAGGACTGGAAGAGAAAGACAAACAGAGAAGCAGTATAGATTTCAGCCATTTTCTCAATCTAACGTACATGAATTGGTTCTCTCCTTCCACCATGTGGGTCCCTGGGGTCAGAACTCAGATTTTCAGATTTGACTGCAATTTTGTTATCTACTGAGCTGTCTCACTGCCTGCCCCTCTATGTTTAGTAGTTTTATTTTTTTCCTTTTTGTATGGATAACACTCAAAATACCCAATAATTAGTATGCTACAAATACCAGCCAGCCAAAACAGATACGTGTCCATTTAGAAGGAATAAGTAACAGCAGATACCAGCATGCCATGCAGTAATCTGCTCTGTCTGCCTGTGGATACTTTCAATATCATGTTTCTTCTCCATTGATAGAGGACATGTGAGGTTGTCTGGTGCTTCATGCCAGTGTCTTTTTTGGCTTGTACTAACCTGCTGCCTTAGCTTACTCTCTTAGACATACCCATACTCTCTGCTCCAGTTTAGGGCCAGAGACCTCTGATGTCTTCTGTTAACTACATACATGTGGAAAGTGGGAGATGAGCCTGACAGCTTGTGCTCCATTTACTCAGATTGTTGTCCACGGATGTTGCTCCTTACATTTCTTCCTTCTATGCTTAAACCAGACCTGGTAATACACTGTTATCTTCACATACATGCTCTGATCTGGGCCATAATCTTCTCTATATAATTGCATTTACTTTTCGCTTTCTGTGACTTTATTTTATTATTATTTTATGTGGTGTGGGTGTTTGCCTGCATGTATGTCTGTATGCCACCTAGGTGCCCAGTTTGTACAAAAGCTAGAAGATGACATTGGATTCTCTAGAACAGCAGTCAGACAGTTAGGAACTGTTATGTGGGCACTGGAAATTGTACCATCATACCTGGGTGACGGTATTCCTCATAATAAGATACTTTATAGCTTTATATTAACGTACAGCATTTTTTTATTGGTTTGTTTCTTTGGTTTGAGACAGAATTTTCCCCTGTAGTTGGCTAACCCCAAACTTGCTATGTGATAGACCAGAATGGCTTTGACTTGCTGTGAGCCTCCTGTCCCTGCCTCTTGAGCGCTGGGAGTTATAGACCAGCACCAAGTATGTCTGGATGGACACTTTTGGTAGTATGTATTTAGGACCTTTCATTCTGATATTTAAATTGTGAATTTGTTTATTATTGGTTATATTTAGAAGATCTAAACTTACATGATGTGTCCTTGAAACTTCTTTAGATACTTCTTTCTTTGTTTCTTTCCTTCCTTCCCTCCTTCCTTTTTCTTTTTCTTTCTTTTTTTTTGGGGGGGGGCACAGGTTTTTGTGTGTATTCCTGGCTGTCCTGGAATCACTTTGTAGACCAGGATGGCCTCAAACACACAGAGATCCATCTGCCTCTGCCTCACAAATGCTGGGATTAAAGGTGTACATCACCACTGCCCCAAACTAAACTTGAAATTTGCACTCTAGCAAATAATTCTTTGTTAGTTTTGGGTATTAGACGTTACATTAGAATGTATGTGTGTGGTGTATTAGCCATGCTTGTATTTCCTTCTTTTAAACTTATTTAGTTTTATTTTATTTGCATGGGTACTTTGCCTGCATGCATATCTGTGTCCTCTTAGAAATCTTAAAAAGTTATAGACAGTAATGAGCTGCTATATGGGTGCTGTGAATTGAATTTGGGTCCTCTGGAAGAGTAGTCAGTACTCTTAATTGCTATATCATCTCTCCAGCGCCCATTTCTTGTATTTCTAATGTTACAATCTCATGAGCTAAAAACATACTTTTAACCAAACAGTTGTTCTTTCATACACCTAAAATATCTCATCAGCATTATTTTGTATGTTTCTCTGAGCTCATACTGGCATATGCAAGGGTGGGTAGATAGATAGATCAATCGGTGGATGGGTACATACGTGTAAATTAGTTTGAATACTTTAAAAATTTTTAATTTTATTTTTATTAATTACAGTTTATTTACTTTGTAACCCAGCTGTAACCCCCATCTCATCCCTTCCCAATCCCACTTACCCTCCCTCTTCTTTTCCTATGCCCCTCTAGTTTGAATATTTTAAATAATGAGGTATAGTTTTGTTTTTCCTGCTTTCTCTTAAGTAGTATAGCATGGTCATCTCTACAGAATATTCTGAAACTCTTGCTTCATATTGATAGCCAATAATGTGTTCTACCACATCCTCATCTGTGTTTAAATTTCCAAAATTATTTGTAGTAATTTATTTATAATCTTTTAAAGGTATTGTAATATGCAGATCCAAGCACATTTTGTGTCAGAACATACTAGACTACTTAGCATCATGATAATTTTCCTAAATAGCAGTAGAAGCCTTGCAGAACTCCCTCTTTACTTATCCATATGTATAAAAGAAAAGGAATAAAAGCATGGCTACTAAGAATGTTGAAAATTATATATATATGTAATACTATATATATATATATATAATTTTTGTTTTGCTTTGGTTTTCAAGATGGGGTTTCTCTGTGTAGCCTTTTTGACCTGGATCACCCTTCGTAGACCAGGCTGGCCTTGAACTCATAGAGCTGCTTTTTCTTCTGGAGTGCTAGGATTAAAGGTGCCGCCACTTGGCGAATGTATAAAAATATTTTGTTTTAAGATATTATTTGAGTTTTTCTGATAAGAGATCATTATAAAAGCCTAAAAGGAAAAAAATCCCTCTATAATTATTAATGCCTCTATAAATCTTAATAGATCTTCATGGAAAGTTAAAAGTCAAAGGATGAGGAACCTATTAGTAAAGCCTGAAGTGAAATTATTATAGAATTAATATTTATTTTATTTCATTGGAGGAGCAAGTTAGATTTAATTTTTTATTTGCAGATTAAAGAACTGTTTTCCACAAGGGGGCAGAATAAGACAACTTGAAAACTCAACACTATAAATATATGTATGGTAGATAAATAAAGTATCAAAATTTACTTGAAGTACATAGAATTATTAGGAAGGGGAAATTACCAAGAACTAGAAAGGTAGCTCATAGATTAGTCCGTGAATGATACCATGAATTGACTTTAATTATCTAGCTGTTCTCCAGTGCATGTGTTGAGTCTTGCCAGGCTAGACACTTTGCTGAGGCTATTATCAGTTTAGTGCTGATGCAGTCCATACTGCTGAGTGCCTGTTTAAGTTCTGCCTTTCTAAAGAGTCAACCAGGCAGTGGTAGTGAGTTCGTAAAGAGATTGGTTGAGTCCCCAGATCAGGTTGTTTTGTTTACTGTGTTAAGCAGTTCCTTCTTTGAAGTTTGCTTTTTGGGAGGCATTTACATGGGGTATGGATTACTTTTATAGGTTGTGCACTTTCAAAGGCTTCTTTGTAGATTTTTTTTTATCCCCAAATTTCTTTGTCATCACTTCGAGTTCCACATAGCCTCTTAAATCATTTAACACTGTCTACAAGCCAATATCTAACAATAATACCTCTGTCAATTTTCCTTCAAAAGTAAACAAGCAACCATGTGTCTAGCTCAAGTTTCTGCCATTGAGAATGTTTCCCTTCTTAATGACCTTCTTCCCTAGTGTGGGGCTGTTGTCATCTACATGTCAGGCAAAAATGTTATTTTTTTCTATCCTTCCTTAGCCAAATGGTCATGATCATCACATATCTAGAATAAGTACTATAGCAGGAGTAGACATAACATTAGGATGTATGTGTATGGGATATTAGCCATGCTCATATTTCTTTTTAAAATTTATTTATTTTATTTTTGTGTGCATTGATGTTTTGCCTGCATGTATGTCTGTGTGAGGGTGTCAGATCTTTGAGTTACAGACAGTACTGAGCTGCCATGTGGGTCTTGTGCATATTCTCTGGATTACCGTAAATTTATAGTCAATCTTAAAATTATACACTATGAGGCTCTCATCTTTTTATTATTGAAAATTATTTTCCTCTTCCTTCTTCCTTTCATCCTTCTTTCTTTCCTTGTCTTCCTCCCTCCCTTCTTCCCTGCATTCTTCCCTTCCTTCTTCTCTTCCTCCCCCTCTCTCTTTCTTTCATCACTTTCCAACCCTTTCCTCTTCTCCCATCTTCACCCTCATGCTTCCTTCCCCTTCTTCTCAGAGAAGGAGAGGCCCCCAAGGGTACCAACCCACCCTGCATCTCAGGTCACAGCAAAACTAAGCAAGGCAGCCCGGCTAGGGAAAAGGGATCCAAAGGGAGGCAACAGAGTCAGAGACAGCCTCTCCTCCCATTGTTAGAGGACACACATGATGACCAAGCCACACATCTAGTACATATGTGTAGGAGGGTCTGTCTGGGCTGAGCCTGTGCATTGAAAATTGTTTTGATGTTCTTATTTCTTTTGTTGTGTGTTTATATACATCTTAAAGTACCATATTGATGTCATTAAAAAAAAATCCTGAGGCTGGTCAGTGGTGGCACACGCCATTAATCTCAGCACTAAAGAGGCAGAGGCAGGCAGATCTCTGTGGGTTCGAGTCCAGCCTGGTCTACAAAGTGAGTTCCAGGACAGCCAGGGCTACACAGAGAAACTCTGTCACAAACAAACAAACAAACAAAAATCCTCATTGGTAGTACTTCATAACTATAAGTCACTTTGACTTTGAGAAGAATTAACATAATAGTTTGGAATCCTTAGCGCCATGAATATGATATATCTATCCAGTTAGAGTTTTAAAGCTTTTCTTGACAGTTGTTGTAGTTTGAATATTTGGTTCCTTGCTGATGATCCTGCTTTGGAGGTTCTAGAAGTTTTAAGATGTGGGGAATAGTTTGAGGAAGCAGATCATTGGGCAGAAACTTTATGAAGGTTTTTCTATAGTCTTCAGTTATTACTTCAGTTTTTGCTTCTCATCAATCATGAGGCAATGTAAGTACCCATTCCCATCAGTCATGATGCTCTACCCCATGTGCATGAGGCCTGACCCAGAACTCTTTGAAAGAGTGAGTGTACCCCCCATATGTTTCCTCCTTTAAGTTGTCTCAGACACAGAAATAACCAGTACAGAAAATTTGTACCAAAGAAGTGGGGTTGTTGTTATGACTGAACTTAATTGTGTGGTTCTTAAGCCTTGGAACTTGTTTGTAGGAGGAATTTGCAAAGCTTGAAAGGCTAGAAAATTTTAATAACCAGCTTACCTGGTGTTTCTAGTGCGGCCTTAAGAGGCCAGAATACCACAATAATATTAGACATTGGAGGGAAGATTCATGAAGTTTCAGGTGAGAGGGAAGACTCCATTGAAAATCAGACTAGAAGGCATCTGTGTACATATTCTAGTAAAGAATTGGTTTACATTTTGTGTGTATCAAAACTCTGAGTTAAGATTAAATTAAAAGCAAAAGTCTAATTTGGTTGAGGAAATTTCAAAATAGCATAGTATTCAGGGTGTGTAGTTATTATTGGCTGCTTTTAGCCAGGTTTGAACAACAGTTTGAAAATGTGCATTTTTGTCAAGAAAGAGAGGAGGTTTCAAGTGTGGATAAGGAAGGTGGTCTGGAGATTAGTGCCATAACAAAGCAAGTGCTTTGCATTGGGATATGAAAGATGAATGGAAGACTCTACAGGTTGGCCACACTCCCCTCAGTGTAGACAGTTGTTCGGGCTGTTTTCATGATGACTACCAACTGTAGAGGGTGATATGGAATCTCCGTGTAGTTCCATCTTTATTTCCCCGATGGTTAAAGATGGTGCGCATTTTTAAAAAACATTTTCTATTTTCATTTCATTTAAGAATGATTGTTCACATCATTTGCCCATTTATTGATGGATTATTTTTGCTCTTTTAGGGTTTAATTTTTATTAAATTTTGTATATTAATCCTTTGTAGGATGGATAACTAGCAAAGATTTCTCCACTTCTGTTAGGAAGCTCTTGACTTTTGATTATTTGCTTTGTTGTGCAGAAAAATTTTAATGTTATAAATCTTATTTGTTAGTTCCTGCTGTTATTTCCTGAGCTATCAGAGTCCTCTTTTGAAAGTTGATGTTCATATCTTTAAATGTTTTTTGCCTAGTTAAGTAGTCTCAAAGCTTTGGGTATCATATTACAGTTTTGATCTACTTTTAAATTTATTTGATATAGAACAAGAAAATGGACTTTAGTGTCAGTCTTTTGCACACCTGCAGCTTTCCCAGCATCATTTGTTAAAAAGCTTCTTTTTGTCAGTGAGCTTCTGACACCTTATAAAGAATTGGATGTTTGTGACTGTGTGAGGTTATGTCTTCTGTTTGGTTTAAGTCTGCATTTGTGCCAGCGCCATGTGGCTTTTCTTATTATTCTTTTTGTGCAGAATTATTTTAACTATTTTAGGTCTTTGTAGTTCCATATGATTTATTTTTCTATTGTAGGTTTCCCTCATTTATATGCAGAATAACATTAACATTTTGATGGCAGTTGCAGTAAATCTGTATTGCTTTTTGGTAATATAAGCCATTTTAACAATATTCTGCTCATCGTTCTACATGGGATACTTTCCATATTTTAGTATCTTCTTCAATTTTTTCTCTATAGTTTTATAGTTTTCATTGTAGAGGAGCCTTTAATGTCTTCAAGTTTACGACTAGGTTTGTTGTTATTATTTGTTTTATTGTTTTGTGGCCATTCTGAGTGGATTATTTTCTGACATGAATTTCAGAGAGGTACATATTAGTACATTCAGAAACCACTTATTTTCATATACTGTTTTTGTCCTGATACTTGGCTAAAAGTGTGTAAGATCTAAGAATTTTCTAGATAACTCTTTTGTGTTTTTAAGTGAATGATAATATTGCCTATAAATAAGCATAATTTCCCCTTTTCTTATTTCTATCACCTTTTTATCTTTCTCTTGACTTTTGTTCTATCCAAGAATGGAGAACTATATGAATAAGAGTAGAGAAAGTAGACATCTTATTGTGCCCCTAAATAAAAAGTTTCCATCCTTCAGTTGATTTCATGTTGCTGTAAATGTCTGTCTTGAACAGCCTTTATTGTTTTATATCTAACTCCTTCTGGACTTTTGTCATAAAGGGATGTTTAAACCTAAAGGGATATTTTTTTCTGCATCTGTTTAGATTGTTTTGTGATTTTTGTCCTTGATTCTAATTATGTGCTGAGTTATATTTACTAACTTACATATGTGAATCATCCTTGGATTAATATAACCAATTTGATCATGGTATATGATCTCTCTAGTGTGTTGTTGATTTTAGACTACCAGTATTTTAATGAAGATTGTTATATCTATGATCATCCAATATATTTTAGTTATAGCTTTCTTTCTGGTTGTGTCTGTTTTTTGGTGGGACTTGGGAGAGTGGGGGGGGGAAGAATTTTATTCTTTAGCTCACATAGATCTGAAACTGAAGGCCCAGGATGACCTTAAACTCATGGCTTGACATTGCTCCTGTTTTACTCTCCCAAGTGCTGAGATTATAGCTGTGAGCTACTACACTCTACTCTTTATGTGCTTTTGACACTAGAGTAATACTAGCTTTGAATAATGATCTTGGAAGTATTCCCTCTCTTTCTATTTAATGGAGTACCAATCTTCTTTGAAAGTCTGCTAGAATTGATCAGCATCTCTTCCAGAATCTGTATCTTTTTTTGGTAGGTGTCTAATTACTGTTTCTGTTTCATTGAGGTTTGATCTGTTTGGGTTGTTTGGTAGATCATCTGTATCAAGTGTTCCATTTTTAAGAATTTTGCATGTTTTTGGAATATACAAATTTTAAAAATATTTCATAATTATCCTTTGGCTCTTAGTGGTATCTTTTGTGATCCATTCTTTTGTTTCTTTTGGCTAGCTGGCATTGGGCTTGCTGATGTTTTTATCCTTTTAAAGAATCAGTTCTTACTTTGCTGATCCTTTATACTGTGCTTCTCTTTTTGTTTTTGTTTTGTTTCTTTTTTTTGAGACAGGGTTTCTCTATGTAGCCTTGGCTATCCTAGATTCACTTTGTAGAACAGACTGACCTTAAACTCATAGAGATCCACTTGCCTCTGTCTTCCCAAATACTGGGATTACAGGTGTGTACCACTGCATACGCACACACACACACATATGTATATGTATAATATTTAAATATTTATTGTGTATGAGTGCTGTACCTGCATGTATACCTGCATGCCAGAAGAGGGCATCAGTATAGATGGTTATGAGCCAACATGGGGTCGCTAGAAATTGAACTCAGGACCTCTGGAAGAGCAGATCCACTGAGCTATTTTTCCAGCCCCTGCTGTGTTCCTTTAAAGTAAAGTTTAGTTTCATTAATTTCAGCTCTGATATTCATTCTATCTTTTCACCTGTAATAATTTTGGATGTGGCTAGTTAAGAACTTATTGTACATCATTAGGCTATTTCTTTGATATTACTGACTTTCTTAATGTAGCTATTCATAAATCCCATTACAACTGTCTTCACAATATATCACAGATACTGGTACCTGGTATTTCACTTTTGTTTGATTACACCATTATTCAACCTTCATATATTTGTATAGAATCTGTAGGCTCCCCTTGATTTTAATTTTTAGTTTAGATTTTGTTTGTTTGTTGTTTTTGGTTTTTGGAGACAGGGTTTCTCTGTGTAGTCCTGGCTGTCCTGGACTTGCTTTGTAGACCAGGCTGTCCTCGAACTCACAGAGATCCGCCTGTCTCTGCCTCCCTGAGAGCTTGGATTACAGTTTTGTGCCACCATGCCTAGTTAACTTCTAGTTTTGCTACATAACATGCAGATATTTCTTTCATTTTTTATATTTATTAAGACTTGTTCTATGCCTTAACCTATAATATGCTTTAATAACATCTTTATTTCTCTATAACTGGGTTACAGGTGCCTCTCACAGATAACATAGGCTATCAATCACATAAACAGTTCAGGGTTGGTTGACCCTCCAAAACTATCCAGGACATTACATTGTCTTGGTTATACTCCAGAACTTGATGGTTAAACCCTACTGCTAAAGATGCCACATACACTTCAGTCATAGGACTTGGGGAAATCAAGCTGGTACTGACCTGCTTTATCCCTACTAACTACTGCTGGAAGGTGTTATACATGCTACCAGTAAAGAAAAATGGGCAATATCTTACCCGGTTGTGAACCTGGTGAGCTGTAGTAACAAATGGCCTGGCAGGATATGCCTGCTGATTTAATAGTGGCACAACTGTAATTGAAGTAACCAAACGACTTTCTGGTTAGCTTTAAAGCCTGCTTCACATGGCAGAATTCATGCATGCTATCATTTGTTGGGCCAAAAATCTGTTGCTGCTTAGGTCATAATCCCTAGGGGAAAACCTAATCGAATTAATTTGCTAATTAATTCCCTAAGTTATTATCTTCTATTTGTTTGCCTGTTTGAGACAGGGTCTCCCTTTGTAGTTCTGTCTGTGCTGAAACCTGCTATGTAGACTAGAGTGGCCTTGGACTCACCGATATCTTCCTGTATCTGAATCCAGAGTGCTGGTACTACAGGCGTGCAGTTACTATCCTTATGTGTATAGACAGGCCCAGCAGTTACTATCTTTATACATATAGAGTAGTTCATCTCTCAACCCTCACCAAAGAAACTTCTTTTATAATAGATTGTGATTAATACAAAGACTCATAATTGGTCATTGTGAACTGCTCACCTTTAAATGGTATAGCTATGTCATACTCCATCCCTCCAAGACTTGGGGATACTTGAAGATAAGGGTGTAGAAAGATAATAAAAAGCAGAGATAGTGGGTATCTGCAGGGAAATTGTGCTTGTGGGCACGACAGCATCAATGCACATGTTTGTTTTCTAATGTTTGGTTTTTTTTAAATGTTAGACCATTCCACACTGTCTTGGTTTTAGCATTTTTGCCAAGAGGGCTGATAAATTTTGGGTGTTTGCCTTTGTAAGGAATATGGAGTTACTTTTGCAGCTTTCAGTATTCTTTCTTTGTTTTGACTTGCTGACATTTTTAACTATTATGTTACACAGAAAGATTCTTTTCTGGTTGTGTCCATTTGGGTCTTAAATCTTCTCTACTTGAAGATTTATATGGATTTCAGAATTTTTTTTTGGTATGATTTCATTGAATTTTTGTTGTTGTTGTTAGGTTTGGTCTCTTGACCCAGAGTTCCTGAAAGTATGAGTCACATTTATAGATTGTGTATCTTGTTGTTTTCTTCTTCTTCTTCTGCCATTTAAAAGTAATACTTTCTCAACCTTGTCTTCAGTCTAGAATACTCTTTTGGTGCTTCTTTTCCCTGACTTTTAAATTTTTGCTTTTCATTTCTAGCCAGGTGCATGTCTTTACTCCAAGCACTTGGGAGGCAGAGCCAGGCAGATCTCCATGAGTTGAAGGCCACTCTGATCTATAAAGTGTGTTCCAGGACAGCTAGGGCTACACAGTCAGACCCAGTCTCAGAGTCATCCCCTTTCCTCCTTAAAAAAAAAAAACAAAACAAAAACAAACTTTCTCTCCAAGATTTTCTGGGATTTTCTCCCCCTAGAATCTCAATCTCATTGGTGAATTTCTCATCCTAATTTTAAATTGACTTCTTTGTTTCATTCATCTGGTTAGTGATCTCTTCTTTGAGGTCACTAATCATTTTAAAAACTAGACTTTTAAATTCTTTGGTGTTTCAAACATTTTCATCTGTTTAGATTTGGTTACTGTAAACTTCTGAAGAAGGAACATTTTGTTGCTTTCTACTTAGTGATATGTGTCTTTTGGAATGAATGTATCCTCCAGTTTTCATAAGTGTCTTGGTAAGTAACCTGTTCTGTCAGCTCAGGAGAGAAATCAGATTGCAGGTATAACAACTCAGAACAAACCAGATACTTAATATAGTTAACTGGATAAACAAATAATTCCCCAATAGGGCAGAAAAGAAAGGGCCAAGATATTCCATTGGAGTTCATACATTAGTACCTACATTAGATATTGTATTACTTTTGTAGAGCTGTGACAAAATTTTCAGACAGAAACATTGTTGTAGAGCAGATGTTGTGTCAGTGATCGGCTGTGACAGGAGGCGGGGCGGGGGGAGGGCCAGGGACCTCAACTACCTACTTACTTCATGTAGGCCCTATCTCTTGAAATTTCTAGAATATTCTTCAAATAGAAAGGACTTTAATACATGACCTTGTGGGAAACATTTCATATTTAAGCATATTTAAGATGCTATGTGAAAAGTTAAGGAAAAGTTACCAAAGTATTAACAAATACTAGTGATACAAAACCAAGGTATAGGGAAAGGGAAAAGGTGAGAAAAGGCAAAATAGAAAAGACTGTGGGGTAAAAGTATGAGAGATAATAGTGAGTGGAATCAATATTAGCACATTAGTGAGCAAAGCAAAACAATCTAAATAAAGATCTAACAAGTCAAACAGATGAATATTAAGTGGATAATGGAGACATTTTGCTGCTCCCTCACCAAGGAGGTGAACTACAGGATAGTGACTTGGTTTCTGTTTTCTGAACAGGTTAGACCAGGAATGGCAATTTGCAGACTGAGCTTCATCCTGCATTTCCAGTTGGAGCTTGTTAATTGCTAAGACCTCTGATAGGCTTAATGCTTGTCAGTTGTTCTGCATATGTGAGCCCAACAACACAGCTGGTGTAAGAACCACTTTCAGTGCAGGAAATCATATGGAAGAAGTGGGAGATAGGAAGACCTGGAAGGGACAGGAGCTCCACAAGGAGAGCAACAGATCAAAAAATTCTGGGCACAGGGGTCTTTTCTGAGACTGATACTCCAACCAAGGACCATGCATGGTTATAACCTCGAACCCCTAGAAACTCTGCACAGATGTAGCCCATGGCAGTTCAGTCCTTTTTTAAAAAGTGAAAAAAAAACAAAAAAGAACCACTTTCAGGTTGCTCTCATATAAGCCTGTGAACCACTTGATTGAGTGCTCCCTTGCACTAGAGGCCTTCTGCCACTCTGACACCTGGGGGTGGAAATGCCCGAATAGTAGTTGTATTTAAACCAAATGTCGTCCAGGCCCCTGAGTGCAGAAGAGAGCCAAACCAAAGCAGTCTGTTTTTCCCTGTAGCTACCTCCGTCCTCCTGTCTTAGTACAAAGGTGGGCACCAAGTGATCCAGTCTTCTCTGACTTTGCCTGTCTGTCCCAACCTCCATGTGTATTCACACACTACTTAGTCTCACTCTATTTCTTTCTGTAGCATGCCATGTTTTCACTTGCCCTTGAGTGACTTGCCCACTGCCAATGACAGGCTGATGAGGTACTGAACCTGGTATCTGGTGACTAGCCTAGTGCTGTAGAGCTCAGCATCCAGCATCTGACCCACAGACAAATGGCAGAGTCATAAGAAGTAAGTTTGTTTTCTGCTGAAGCTCTGAGATTGCTGGCTATCTAAGAAAAGCCACTATGCATCCAAATTCAGTTAATATTCACCAGTATTTTACTTGAAGCATACATTTTTTAGATTTTGTTTGAGCATCAATGAGTTCAAGCATAATTTTATAGGACAAAGAAGGTAAAAAGAAAATGTTTCTAAGCAGAGAAATGAAGTAGGACAGCCAAACTGGACTAATTACACTATGATTCCTTAAGGAGAATGATCAGATCCTAAAATTATCAGCTCATTTTTAACAGTGGAACATTGTGAGAACTGGTACTTCGCTAAAATAAACACAGCATTTTGGATATATTCCTTAATAAAAAAAATCTAGTGCTGATTTTGATCACCGAAGAATTCATTAGTTTGAAAATTACTCTATTGGAATATCTCTTTTCTTACAAATCTGTAAAATAATATAATTTTGTATAAATCAATTTCAGATATGTTCATGAAATACCAATGATTAGAAACCTAATGTTACAAAAACAAACTTGAAAAAATATGTCTAGGAGATACAATGTTTATCAATTAGGCAGAGGCAGGAGAGGGAAAATAGAACACACAGTGATCAGAGAATAAGTTTTAATATCCTAATAAAATTTCTGGGGAATAAGTAATAAATTTTATATTTCTGCCTCCTGAATATTGGTGGCATATTAGTAATGGTCAAGACTAAGGTAGTAGTAGGAGAGTAGACAGAACATGCATTTTGAAATATATTTTGGATTGGTAATCCGAAGAACTGTTTGTCATGTATTGAAAAGGTTGGTAAGGGTAGAAATTGGTGATTTCTAGGCTTATGAACTGAAAAATAAATGCGTGTCTTTCTTCATTGAACTACAATTCACAAACCATAAACCTCACCATTTCCAAGTGTTGTCTGTACTGTGTAGTGGCTCTTAGCACATTTACTGTACTATCCAAACATCACTGCCCTCTCATCCATCATCCCCAAAGGAAGCACCAGGCCTGTTGAGCAGCTATCCCTTCCCTTTTCCTGGGGTGCTCTGGAAACCACAGTCTACTTTTTGTCTTCCTTGATTCACCTCTCCAGTGTGTCTCACGTAAGCAGAATCATACAGTGTGTGGCTTTTTGCGATTTCTTTCATCATCATGCTTTCAAGGCTTTCTCAACTGTATGTCATATGTTAGGACATCATCCCTTTGATAGCTAAATAATATTTCGTTTCTGTGAAATATTATATGGATATATCACATTTATCAGTTTGACATTTGGATTGCTTCTACTTTTTGGCTATTATGAATAATGCTACTACAAACACTCATGTCCAAGTTTTGGTTGTAAACCTGTTTTCAGTGCTTTATGCTATACAGCAGAAAGAAGAATTGAGTCATATAGTGACAATGTTTAACTTTTTGATGAGCCACCTATTTTATACAGTAGCTTCACCATTTTTTACTCCTGCTATCATAGGGAGGCTTAATTTCTCTATATGTTTACCAATTGTCTTGAGTTTGTTTGGATTGGTAATCTTCAGAAGTATGTGTTGCAGAGGGTTAGTAAAGGAAGAAATTAGCAATGATTTCTAGGCTTCTGGGCTGAAAAAAAATGTGGTAGGAGGTAAATATCTGTATTGTTCTTTATACTGTAACACCCACATACAATTCACATTCCCTAAAACACGCAGAAGATCAGAGGACAACGTACAGGAATGAGTTTTCTCTTTCCACCATGTGGGTTCTGGGAATTGAGCTCAGGTTGTCATGCTTGGTAACAAACATTCTTGCCTACTGAGATATCTCACTGGACCATTTTTAAAGTATTCTTTTATTCTTTTTGTTGTTGTTGTTGTCGTTGTTCGCGGCCTTACCAGGCCACGGAGGAGGAGGATCCAGGCAGTCCTGATGAGACTTAACAAGTACGAGCAAACGGCAACAGTGCAGAACTCCCTCTTTCAGTGGACTAGGGAAGGGGGTGAGAGGAAGAGGAAGGTGGGGTGGGACTGGGGGGAGTTGAGGGAGGGGCTTCAATTGGGAGATATAATGAATAAATTGTGAAGAAAAAATTAAAAATTAAAAAAAATAAAACTGCTATGGACATATTTGAACAGACCATGCATAGAGAGGAGCTAGACGCCCCCCTGCTCAGATGTAGCCCATAGACAGCTCAGTCTCCAAGTGAGTCCACTAGTAAGGGGAAAGAGACAGTCTCTGACATGAACTTGGTTGCCTGCTCGTTGATCACTTCTCTCTAATGGGGTGAACTAGCCAGCCCACAGAGGAAGAGGATCCAGGCAGTCCTGATGGGACCTGATAGGCTAGGGTCAAACAGTAGGGGAGGAGGACTTTCCCTATCAGTATACTATGGAGGAGGGATAGGGGAGGAAAAGTGATGGAGGGTACGGTCGGGAGATGAGAGAGGGGCAACAACCAGGATACAAAGCAAATACATTGTAAATAGTAATTAGTAATAATAATAGTTTTCAAAACAAAACAAAAAAGTGACATCTATCTTAGTGGCCATAAAGACGGATCTCATTTGACTCTGATTTACTTTTATAGAAAGATTGTTCAGCATCTTTTCAACTGCAGAGGAGCCATTTATAAGTCCTTGTATGAATACCTGCTCACGTCCTTTGCCCAGTTTTTAATTGTTTGTGTGTCTTTTTGTTGTTGAGTTGTAACAGTTATTTTAGAGGCTAGGCTCATATCAAAAATATTTTCCCATTCTGGGGGTTGTATTTTCATTTTTTAAATAACATCCATTGATACTCAAAGTGTTTTATGTTTAAAATAAAATCCATTTTTTCATTTTCCTCATGCTTGTGCATTTGGTACTGTTTATTGAGAAATATTTCTGTTCTTGTAAAATTACTCTTTAAAAAATTACTTTGTGTGTGTGTGTGTGTGTGTGTGTGCGTGTGTGTGTGTGCATTTGGTGGTCAGAGGCTAATTGCAGGAGTTGGTTCTGTTCTTCCAGTTTCAGGGAATTGAGCTCAGGTGCTCAGGCTTACTGTCAAGTGCCTATACTTGCTGAGCTATCTCATCGGCCTGCACTTGTTCTTTTGGCTCTCTAGTTATCACTCTAATTTTTTTCCAACACATCTTTCAGATTTTCAGTTATATGTTCTGTGTAAATCTATCTTCAAATTCATCTAAATTTTAACTTTTTAATACTCTAAAATTCTAATCTTTTAGTTTCTTAACATATTAATCATACTTCTTTAAGTATTTAATGTTGTTTAAATGTTGTAACATTTAAATGTTGTACCTTGTTGAGAGGCTGGACAGAGGCTCAGAGGTTAAGAGCATTCATTGGCTGCTCTTCTGGAAGTCCTGAGTTTGATTCCCAGCAACCACATTGTGGCTCATAACCATCTATAACAAGATCTGGTGCTCTCTTCTGACATGTAGGTGTACATGCAGGCAGAATACTGTGTAAATAATAAGTAAATAAATCTTGTAGGTGTATATGCAGGCAGAATACTGTATAAGTAATAAGTAAATAAATCTTTAAAAAAAGACTCAAATGTTGTACCTTGTTGAGCAAAACATTGTATTTTCTGTCAGATTATTTCTGGTTTATTACGCCTTTCCCCTCTTGAGCTTCTCTCTCTCTCCATTTCTTTATTTACTTTTTTATTCAGTATTAAGAATTGAACCTAGGGCCTTGAGCATGTGAGAGAAGCACACTGCCCATGACTTATATCCTCAGCTTATATGATTTTTCTGATTCATTTTGTTCAATGTATATATGTTACTGGTATTAATGGCCAGATACTATATATGTAAATTTTGTAAATAATTTAGGATCTTTCATGATACCTTCTTTAAGATTTGTTTGTTTTTGTGGTCCTAGCAATCTGCTATTGTCTTTATTTAGTTTAATGGGAGATATGCTTGTAAGACCCAGTTTCTCCCTGTCTTTTTTTCTTTCTCCCTTTCTCTTTTCCTTTATCCCTTACCTTTTTTCTTTCCTCCTTCCTTCCCTCTTTCCCTCCCAGTAAATATACAAATGTGTATGTGTGTGTGTTATACACTGTTCTGATACATCCTAGAAGATACATGTTAGTAGAGAAGGAACTCTCTTCTCATCATCTCTTTTGTGCTATCCTTCCCTATTAACAGGCGGCATCTCCACAGAAAGCGATTGTGCTTTTGAACCAGACTACGCTGTCCCATCGCTTCCAGTGACTGAAGGTATGCAGCACATTCGGATTATGGAGGGCGTGTCTCGCTCTCTTCCATCCTCCCCCTTACTCACACATCAGTCTATCAGTGTTCGGCTCCAACCCGTGAAGAAGTTAACTGGTAAGGAATTTACCTGAATTTAGTATGTTTGACAGGAAACCTGACAGCATGAGACTTTAGGTCACATCAGATGTGTGTGCATCTTCAGATTTTCTCTCCTTTGGCCTCCCTAGTGCCATAAGACTCTTAGAAAGTGGAGATCCTATTGACTTAAACTGGAGAATCTTTGAAAGATTGATGTATTCATTTCTAAATGACCCAAGTGTTGTGGACATATTTTTCTAGGTTTTCAGGAAGTTCTTAGTTTTGCCAGAATACACTGTTGTTCTGACTTTCTTAATAGCTTGTTCCTGTCCCATTAACAGATGGAGACATTGTGATTTTAGTTGGAGTAGAGCTTGACAGTTCAGCAAATATATAGACATTAGCCATGTTTTTGTTTGAAATCATGATTTGTAGATTTTATCTCTTGTTGTTGAAATCTGACTTAGATGTTTCCCCTTCATAGAGCATTACAACTTCTTGAAATACTTACTGTGATTCATAAATTGTTATTGCACTGACTTTAAATATATCTCAAAATCTGTATTATTCATTCAGTGCATGTTAGGTTTAAAAGTAGGTCTCTGTCAAATGGACTTTTAACCTCAACATTTTCAGGGAAGAAATTGTAAGACATAACTAAAGAATATTTCCATGTGAAAATATGAGTCATACTGTTAGATTCTTCTGACGTTATTGGTATGATCTTAAAGCAAGACAAACATTTTTATTAGTATATATTAATGGCACAAAATCATGGATTTCATTGTGGCATTTTAGGCAGCATACTCTAGATACCTGTCAGTTGATTGGTATTGATGGATTCTGAGTGCATAAAGGCATGAAATTAAGGGCATATTGATTGCTTCTTCTGTGCTTAGTATTGAATTAAATAGTAGAGAGAGTTAGTTGTCATGACAGTTCAAAGAAAATAAGAGGAAGAGGGTGAAGTGAGACTTTTTGACTCTTTTAAATAGAAAAAAGCACTTTATGGTTATTAATTTTCACCAAAATACAGTATTTCATTGTTCTGTAGTTTTGTAAGGTGTAAGTTTGACCTCTTTATATTGATCATTGTATATTAGGCATTTTCAAGTCACTTGACTGACTCAAAATATTGACTTGGGCCATTAGGTAAAAATTGCTAAAATGGATTAATAACACAGTAGCCTAAAACACTGGTTCCTTTCCAAAGTCTAAAAATGTAATCAAATTTGACATAGTGTGACAAGAATAAACTTTGATTGCTTAGAAATCTCAGTTCTCACTCAGAAAGGCAAATGGAATGGACATCGGAAGAGAGAGAAAACAGGGAACAGGACAGGAGCCTACCACAGAGGGCCTCTGAAAGACTCTGCCCAGCAGGGTATCAAAGCTGATGCTGAGACTCATAGCCAAAACTTTGGGCAGAATGCAGGGAATCTTATAAAAGAAGGGGAAATAGAAAGACCTGGAGGAGACAAGAGCTTCACAAGGAGAGCAACAAAACCAAGAAATCTGGGCTCAGGGGTCTTTTCTGAGACTGATACTGGACCATGCATGGAGATAACTTAGAATCCCTGCAGCTGTAGCCCATGGCAGCTCAGTGTCTAAGTGGGTTCCCTAGTAAGGGGAACAGGGACTGTCTCTGACATGAACTCAGTGGCTGGCTCTTTGACCATCCCACCTGAAGGGTGTGCAGCCTTACCAGGCCACAGAGGAAGACCATGCAGCCAGTCCTGATGAGACCTGATAGGCTAGGGTCAGAGGGAAAGGGAGGAGGACCTCCCTTATCAGTGGACTTGGGGAGGGGCATGGGAGGAGAAGAGGGAAGGAGGGTAGGATTGGGAGGGGATTAGGGAGGGGGCTACAGCTGGGATACAAAGTGAATAAACTGTAATTAATAAAAAATAAATAAAAATTAAAATAAGTAAATAAATAAGTGTGATAAGAAGGAGAGGAGGATAAGAGAAATTAATCCAAACCCAGAGAGCACTCACAGTGAGCAACTGATGTGTTAGTGGGAGCTCATCAGGATCTCCACCAAGTAGGAGCTTTCCTTGGGAGCTATCTTATAATTAATACTTGGTTAAGAGAATTCATTAACTGTTTGAAATGAAATTCTACTGGGTCTTCCCTCTGTGTTCTGGGAGAGGGATCAAGGAGTTCAATTAATATTTGTGGTTTTTAAAAGTTTTTTTTTAAGATTTGAATTGAATCCTTGATTTTCCCTAGAATTTAAACCTTATTAATACAAATTATTCTAGTTTCTCTTTTTAAAAATCCTCTCGTTTTTGTAGTTAAAGGTGTCATTACTTAAAAACACAAAATTTGAAATCTGCTAGCTGTTCCATTTTTTCACACCCCTTGGAAAAAACACGGGAGTTCTCATTTCCATGAAGAAAGCTGGCTTGCCTGGGGTTTTGCAGTACCTACCCTATTGGCTTATGCCAATTTCAGTATCAGTCTAAATAAGCTATCTTTGTTAAAATATAAATACATGTATTAACAAAGTTAGTGACTTATTATTTCAGAGGTGGTGTCATAGCACAAAAAGAAGGGGTTAGTTGACTAATACTATGTATGAGCCACCAAGTTTTAAAATCATAGTTTTAAAGCATGTGGAATTTCTCATAGAGTTTTGCTTACTGAAAAATGTAAAAACAAACAAACAAAAAAGCCCTAAGAATTAAAGATTAAGAATGAATTATAAAACTTGTAAATGAATGAACTTTCCGTGAAGAAGATGAAGTCAACGATGAAGGAGAACACCCCCCAACCCATGAAAATGTTTCTTTGGGCATTTTCCCGCAAGTAAGGCAGATGCAGATGATAAACTTTTCTATTTAACATGGAATAAATGAAATTATTTAAAAATTTAAGAGACTCTTGATCTCTTTTAAAGATTGCTTATTGTTTACCCTTTTCCTAATTATGTTTTTTATAAATAAATAAAAGGAATGTTAAAAGAAGAAACTACAGGTAATAAAGAAATAGCCTCTAGGGATACAAATTTAGTAAGGTCATTAGGGCTATACTTAACTAATATATCTATTTCTATGCTAAATAGAAGTACTACTTCCAAGTATTACTTATATGCATATTATCTACCAAAAGAATAAATAGTGTTAGCCTGTCTTATTTTTCTTATGGCTTTTTAACATTTGGCTTCCTGTTTTATATATAAATATACATATATACATATGTAGATATATATATGGCTCAGTTATTCAACAAATTATTTAGGACTGTATACTAGGTGCTACTGTAGATAAAGCATAGCACTGAAAAACACGAGTTCTTGCTTCAAGGTTTTTATACTTCAATTGGGAGGGCTATTGATAAGAAATACATAACCACTGGATATGGTAATACACACCTTCAGTCCCAGCATCTAGGAAGCAGAGGCAGGCAGATCTCCGTGCATTGGGGGCCAGCCTGGTTTGCAGTGTTCTAGGACAGCCAATGCTACGTAGATCCTGTTTAAAGGGAGTAGGAATATAACCAATAACCAATAAGTAAATAATTTTAGATAGTAACAATTATTATACAGGTGTGAAGTAGGGAATGGGGTGCATGGAATAGGGAAATTGCGGTAGAAATGGAGTTTCTTTCTATGGAATAATGCAAAAGGAAGAAAAAGGAGCAGGGTTTAGGGGAAGAACCATGGGAAGATCTGGAATTGAGCCCCCGAGGCAAAAAGAACTACACAAAAAGTCCTAAGACAGAAATGAGTTTGCCATATTCAGAAACTATAAAGAGGTCACATGTTGTTTAACAGAGAATGTCAGAGGAGAGGTGAATAGAAAATGAATTGAAGAGGCAGGCAGGGGTCATAAATTTTATGCTTGGTAAGGGGCCTACTTTGATTGTAAAGGTCATTAGCAGAGTTGGGATGGGAAGTAATACAATCTGCTTCAACTTTTAGTTGTATCTTGTTGGCAAGTGTGGAGAGCATAGAGTGTGAGTGATAGAGCATTCTCTGTCCATTAACCTTGCAGGAGTGGGTTCCCTGTCTGTATTATGTGAGTCCCAAGGATTGAACTCAGGTCATCTCAGGCTTGGCAAGAGATGCCTTCAGCCATTGAGCTGTCTCATCAGCCCTCTTCATTAACCTTTTTCATGTTTTCCTAATCTTTAAATAATCCTCAGTTTCAAACAAGATGAGTACTTTTAGGGGCTGGAGAGATGGCTCAGTGGTTAAGAGCACTGTCTGCTCTTCCAGAGGTCCTGATTCAATACCCAGCAACTACATGGTGGCTCACAACCATCTATGCAGGGATCTGATGTATTCTTCTGGCATGTAGGTGTACATGCAGATAGAGCACTCATCTACATAAAATAAATAAATTAATATTTTTAAAAAGATGAATGCTTATGTTATCAATGTAAGATATTACAGAGGAGTAACCTTTTCGGGTTGTTGGGCAGCTTTTGTATTCAACATATTTTATTTTATTTATTATTTATTACAATAATTAATTATAATAATGCACTTTGTATCCCAACTGTAGCCCCCTTCTGCATCTCCTCCCAGTCCTACCCTCCTTGCCTTTTCTCCCCCTATGCCCACCCTCTAGTCCACTGATAGGGAAGGCCTCCTCCTCTTCTTCCTGAACCTAGCCTATCAGGTCAACATGTTTTTATGTTAGTCGGTTAGCACAGATAGATGTGAAGATGTGTTTGCAGAAAGAAGTTCATTTTTCAGTATTTTGACTTGTTTGTAAAGAGTGAGAATTTAAAAAGTTACTTTAAAGGACATAAATGACTTAGAGCTTGAAAGTAGTTTTTAAATGTATAGATGAATTCCTCTATTCAGTACAAGCAGGAGTTAGTACAGCAAAAGAAGCTGAGACACAGGCTTAGTGGTAAGACTGTTTAAATTTGTATTCCAAGTCTGATTTAGTCATTCCATCTCTGTATTATTCTATAAAATGGGGATACCGTTGTGTTTTTATGGGGATACATTGCTTATCACTTAAAACCATGTTTGGTAAATCTTAGGTGAGACTTTTTTGAAGACTGTTTTTAGCATTAGATGACAGTTGGAACTTTAAAAATATACTTTTGAGAAACAGTATAGGGAATTGTGCACATAATCCCAGCACTAAGGAAGCTGAGACAGGATCATGAATGAGTTAGTACCAGCCTAGGGTATTTTGTCAGTTCCAGGCCAGCTTGGACTAAACTGAGATCCAATCAACCAACAAACAAATTTTATGTGGTTTGAAATAATATTTTTAGTGAATAATGAAAAAAGTGAATGTCTTCTGTGTGGCATCCTTCACTAATGTAGTTTCATACATACCGTCATTTTACAAATAAGTAAACTAAGTTACAGAAGGTAACACTTGCCAAATCAAAAATTTGCCAAAAAAATAATACCACTAGGAAGTGGTCTTTTACCAGTAAGAAAAGTGAGCATTAGAGAAGTGGAATATTTGCCATATGGCATTTGTATCTCACTTACTTCTCTGTTGATTCCCACAACAGACAATGCAGTCAAATGGTTTAAGCCGTGTATGACAACATTGATCAGGAGCCACTGTTCAGTTAGTTATGTCTTGCAGTGCAATGGAGAGATATGCAAGAGTGTGCAGAGACAAACTTGGCCCTAATTAGTGACAGATTCTTACTTATTGCTCTTTCCAAGATGTCTTAATTGTATCACAAAGACTTGGTATTTCTTAAAGATATTAAAGAGTGCACTCATTCACTCCTATTTACTTTATGTTGTTTATCTATCCCAGTATGTATAAACATTGACACAAACAACTTTATCCTGAATCCTAAAAATAAACTTGAATGAGTTTAAAAATGTGTGCTTACATACACATATATTGTTGTAAACATAGCAAAATTGAAAATCTAAGTGTCAATAATATGAATCCATGTGTATTATAAATTGATATGTACACAGGTATAAAGACAGGCATTGGGTTATAGTAGAGATATGTAACCACTACCCAAAAGTGGCAGAATAATGACATAAATTTAGTTCATGTCCTTTTTAATGTTTATAATTTTTACTCTCTGAGAAATTGAAAACCTCATGAGGTAGTATATAATAGATTTGCTGTATAATCTTGCTTAAACTCATTTTTTTAAAGATTGATTTACTGATTATGTTTACAGTATTCTGCCTACGTGTATATCTACACACCAGATCTCATTATAGATGGTTGTGAGCCACCATGTGGGCGCTGGGAATTGAACTCAGGACCTTTGGAAGAGCAGTCAGTGCATTTAACCTCTGAACCATCTCTCCAGCCCCCGCTTAAATTCATTTTTAAAATCTCTATACTTCAGTTCTTTTGTTTGTTAAAAAAAATGAGGATAAAAGCATTGTATACTTCACAGAATAGTGAGAAGCAGAGGAGAAGCTGTGAGCCTTAAAGTTGGTATCTGACTAGAGTAGGTAGTAAGGTGCTCGCCTCATCTGTTAAAGTGCCTCGGAGATTTGAGAATTGAATTTCTATCATTTGTATTAAATGTGTATTCTGAGATTTTAGAAGGTGACCTTCAGGTAACTTTCAAAGTCCTTCCACTTTCTTGATGTTTAATCTTCAGATTCTACAACCAAATAGATTAGGCAATGCGGTATAGATGGTTAAGTCATAATAAGTGATCTGGTACAGTAAGTATGGACAGCTGAAATACTGGCTATAGTCAAAATATTGCTTTTATGATGAATCAAATGGAAACATTTACTTACTTTAGAGATGTTCTGCAAGAATCGCTACAAAGCTCTTTTGACATTAGTCTATATATATGACATCTATTCATCGACAGTTTACCGTACAGTTTTAGAGAATATTAGAATTCAAGATGTATGAGTGTAAATTTTATTAGAATTGATATGAACTTTAAATATGATTTATTAAACATACTATCCATCATGTACTGAGTATTGATTAAATGCTAGTTTTCTCATTTTATGTTGGGTAAATATGGAAATGTAGCTTTGTCTCATAGGCATTCTAGGAAAATTATTAAAGACCTAATTTGAAAATATAAAAAGGCTACATGTGTTATTCATCAACATAGTCTGACTTACTAAATATAATCATAAATATAGGATATGAGTACACATTCTGAATTTTAGAAACAACGTTGGCGTTCTAGGTGCCAATTATAGATTGCTTTTGTGGAGAAGCAGCCGGAGACTTAAGTAATCCAAGCTAACCTAAAACTTACTGTGTAGCTCAGGCTTTAAATGCCGATCCCCCTGCTTTCATCCCCCTGTTGCTTAGATTAGAAGCATGAGCACCACGGAGTACAGTGTAGTGAATTTTAAAATGTAATAGGCATGAATGGTAGTCTAAGTTTCCATCACTAATGGCTGTTACATTCTTATTTTTTATAATATTAGATGAGAAAATAAATATATGAAGACTTTTCAAGAACTTTGGAATGTGAAGATTCGACTGTTACAAATTCTGAGGCTAATTCAGTGATAGGAACAGTGACTGGCAACTATTTCCGGCCCTTTAGAGATTATTTTCTTAGTCCAATACTAAAAATAAAGAATGTTAAGGAATTGTTACTTCTTTCAATATAAATAATTTCAGTTTCATGAGTCAGCATTATTAAAGCAAACCAGAACCAAACAGATTAGATGTAAGATCATCACAGGCAAATAGTTTGAATGTTCACTAGCTGATAAATGGAAGAGAATATTCCATTTGACAATATAAATAAATTTTTTACTTTTCAATGCTGCAACATGGATGAACCTTGTAAGTTCATTCTAAATAAAACAAGCCATTCACAAGAGGTCATGTAAATATTTGTGAAATTCTAGTTTATAAAATGTTATGAATAATCAGAGCTATATTTGAACCATACAGATTCATTCTAAATAAAAGAAGCCGGTCATAACAGGTAATGTAATTATTTGTGAAATTCTAGTTTATGAAGTGTCATGAACAGAAACTGAACAGTTAACAGTCACTTAGTACTGAGAGCATGAGTTTAATTGTGGGTGATGAAAATATTGTAAGTATAGATTACGTTGATAGTTCCACAGCCTGTAAATATCCAAAGCCTATTTTCAGTGGAGGGATGAATTACATGGTATGTAAATTATATCTCTGTAAAGATGTTTAAAAAAAAGAACACACTGTCTATGGCAAACATTGTTAACAATAAAGAAAAATTGATGATTTTATATTTAAGGTAGATTTCATGCCATCCACTTAGTACCTCAGTGGATAATGAATATGGGGAATTTGAACAGTGCAGTTAATCATTCAGTTAAGAGTAAGAGTCTGTATGGAAAATGCTTTTTACACTAAACTAAGTATTGATCATATTTTTAGTAGTAGAAGAATCTGTATAGTGTATTTTTTTCAGTGAAAATGAAAATAAAAATGGAGTCTAACAACCAAAAA
>CM053746.1:15378417-15447624 GCA_028658305.1 Pachyuromys duprasi | reverse complement strand
CCACTTAGTACCTCAGTGGATAATGAATATGGGGAATTTGAACAGTGCAGTTAATCATTCAGTTAAGAGTAAGAGTCTGTATGGAAAATGCTTTTTACACTAAACTAAGTATTGATCATATTTTTAGTAGTAGAAGAATCTGTATAGTGTATTTTTTTCAGTGAAAATGAAAATAAAAATGGAGTCTAACAACCAAAAATAAGGAATAATTCTTTTCTTGTTCTCAAAGTTTTAAATTTTTTTCTTTTTTATTGATTTATTATTTATTGCAATTTAATCACTTTGTATCCCGGCTGTAGCCCCCACTTCTTCATTTGTTTCCAGTCCCACCCTCCTTCCCTCTTCTCCCCCTATGCTCATCCCCTAGTCCACTGATAGGGAGGTCCTCCTCCTCTACTATGTGACCCTGGCCTATCACGGTCCAAAATGAGGACTGGCTGCATCCTCATTTTTCTGTGGCCTGGCAAGGCTATCCTCCTCCACCCTCCCAGGGGGAGGTGATCAAAGAGCCAGTCACTGAGTTCATGTCAGAGACAGGACTGATCCCCTTATTAGGATACCCACTTGGAGACTGAGCTGCCTATGGTCTGCATCTGAGCAGGGGGTCTAGGTCCTCTCCATGAATGGTCCTTAGTTGTCACATTGATCTCTGCAGGTGCCCCTGGACTCAGGATTTTTGGCCCTGCTGCTCTCTTGTGGAGCTCCTGTCCTCTTTAGGTCTTTCTTTTCTTTTTTTACATTTTTATTTTATATTAATCACAGGTTATGTACTTTGTATCCCAGCTGTAGCTCCCTCCCGCATTCCTTCCTTATCCCTCCTCTTCCCTCCCTCATCTCCTCCCTGCCCCTTTCCAAGTCCGCTGATAGGGGAGGACCTCCTCCCCTTCCTTCTAACTCTAGCTTATCAAGTCTCTTCAGGCCTGGCTGCATGTCCTCTTCTGTGGCCTAGCAAGGCTGCTCCTCCCTCCCTTAGGTCTTTCTTTTCCCCTTCTTCCGTAAGATATCTGCACTCTGCCCAGGTTTGGCTATGAGTCTCAGCGTCTGCTTCGATACCCTGCTGAGTAGAGTCTTTCAGAGGCCCTTTGTGGTAGGCTCCTATCCTGTTCCCTGTCTCCTGCTTCCGATGTCTGTACTGTTTGTCCTTCTGCATGAGGATTTAAACATCTTCCCTAGGGTCCTCCTTCTTGCTTAGCTTCTTTAGGTGTACAGATTTTAGTATGTTTATCCTATATTATATGTCTAGTATTCACTTACAAGTGAGTATATACCATGTGTGTCTTTCTGCTTCTGGGATACCTCATTCAGGATGATCTTTTCTACTTCCATCCATTTGCCTGCAAATTTCATGATTTCCTTGTTTTTAATTGCTGAGTAGTATTCCACTATGTAAATGTACCACAATTTCTGAATCCATTCCTCAGCTGAGGGACATCAGCATATGTACCATTAAAAAGGCAAGAAATTAATTAGCCACTAATAGTGAGAATATGGTGTACAATTTTAAAGCACAACATCAAAAAATGGGGTAAACAGGATAAAAAATTGACGCAAGAAAACTTATAACAACTAGCCTAATAACCACAGAATCAAATATGCCCGCAGTCAGCAGGCCCAAAGGATTAGGCGTGTAATTTTTAACTAAACCTTTAAGTACTAATAATAGAGGTACTTGTGGCATTTTAGATGTTTCTTGAGCTATTACTATCTTCCAGACAGCATGCAGTAGTTTACACATGTGAGCAAATTCAGTCTTCACAGCAGTCTATGTGGATAGCAGCAGCATCTGTCTAAATTTCTCTTCTGTAGAAGAGCTTGTTTGTTTCTTGAATAGCTGTCATTACTGGTCTTATTTCCATGGATGAAATACATTTCTTAGTTACTGCAACCCATTAGTCCTAGTTCTATCTTTTAGAATAGTATGACATAAATTAGCATCTTCCTTATTTGGCAACCCTTTATAGATTCTGGAAAGTCGTTCTCATGATTTTCTCTAGCTTTAAAAGCATCATTTAAAGCCTACTTACTATTAAGAGGATACTTAATCTATGTTGCTTACCTTATCTTAGTTGTGTCAACATGGACATGAACTCCAGATGTGGTGATGTGGGCCTGTAATCCCAGCTCTTGGAGGGCTGAGGTATGAGGACTGTGAGTTCAATCCTAGCCATGGCTATATTGAAAGATCCTTTCAAAAAATTATGCTTCCTTAGTTTAAACGAAAAAAAAAAAAAAAGCACAAGAGACAGGTCACTTTGGCATATTTTACAATTACGTTTTTTTTCCCTAACCCCATATCAACTCCTCGTGAGCATTATTCTTTTGCAACGACTTTATATCCATGTTTTAACATCCTTTGGACCTATACCTTTCTTAATTTCTTGTATGGTTTTATAAAACTACTATTAGTAATTACATGTCCATAATGTAAATTCTGTGGACCTACAATTTGAAGATTTATTTTAAACCCTTTCCTTATAACTTGTACTTCAGTGACTTCTCAATGATGTTTATTCTATCCTTTTTAATTTAAGCATTATATTCCTTAATGGAGAACATTAAGGCAAAATAAATGTTGTCTTAGTCTGTTTGTGCTGCCATAATGAAACAAGACTGGGTAATTTATAAAGAACAGAAATTTATTTTCTTGCAGCTGAAAGTTCAATATCAGGCTGCTGGCTGGTTAGTAGTCTTGGAGAAGGTTACTATCAGGTTCCGAGATGAGGAACCTGTATTCCTGTATTCTCTGGAAGGAAGGGATCACCCTGTCCTTACATGGTAATGATGAGAAGGCAAGAGAACAGGATGCCGCAGGAGAATTCTCTAATAAGAATCTAATCCTGTGTGTGTGTCTTTCTGCTTCTGGGATACCTCACTCAGGATGATCTTTTCTAGATCCCACCATTTGCCTGCAAATTTCATGGTTTCCTCATTTTTAATTGCCAAGTAGTATTCCGTTATGTAATGTACCACAATTTCTGTATCCATTCCTCCGTTGAGGGACATGTGGGTTGTTTCCAGATTCTGACTATTATGAATAAAACTGCTACAAACATGGTTGAGCAAATGTCCTTGTTGTGTACTTGAGCATATTTTGGATATATTCCTAGGAGTGGTGTAGCTGGATCTTGAGGTAGTGCTATTCCTAATTGTCTGAGAAAGCTTCAGATTGGTTTCCAATGTGGTTGTACAAATTTACATTCCCACCAGCAATGGAGGAGGGTTCCCCTTTCTCCACATCCTCTTCAGCATGTGTTGTCACTTGAGTTTTTGATCTTAGCCATTCTGATGGGTGTAAACTGAAATCTCAGGGTTGTTTTGATTTACATCTCCCTGATGACTTAGACCTTGAGCATTTCTTTAAGTGTTTCTCTGCCATTCGATATTCTTCTACAGAGAATTCTCTGTTTAGCTCTGCACTCCATTTTTTAATTGGATTACTTGATTTGTTGCTGTTTAACTTCTTGAGTTCTTTATATATTTTGGATATTAGCCCTCTGTCAGATAAAGGGTTGGTGAAGATCCTTTCCCAGTCTGTAGGCTGTTGTTTTTTTCTGATGACAGTGTCCTTTGCTTTACAGAAGCCGTGTTGCCCTTAGAGCCTGTGCTGTTGGTGTTCTGCTCAGGAAGTTTTCTCCTTGAGAGGAAGTGCCAATGCATTCAAGGCTCTTCCCCACGTTTTCTTCTAACCGATTTAGTGAGTCTGGCTCACTTACAAGTGGATACTAGACCTATACTATAGGATAAACATACTAAAATCTGTACACATAAAGAAGCTAAGCAAGAAAGAGGTCCTTGTGTAAGATGATCAGCCCACACTCAGAAAGACAAACAGGATAGACGTTGGAAGAAGGAGATAACAGGAAACAGGACAGGAGCCTACCACAGAGGGCCTCTGAAAGACTCTACCCAGCAGTGTATTAAAGCAGATGCTGAGACTCTTAACCAAACTTTGGGCAGAGTGTAGGGAATCCTATGTAAGAAGAAGGAGAGAATGGGACTTGGAGAGGTCAGGAACTCCACAAGGAGAGCAACGGAACCAAAAATATCTGGGCCCAGGGGTCTTTTCTGAGACTGATACTCCAACCAAGGACCATTCATGGATATAACCTAGAATCCCTGCTCAGATGTAGCCCATGATAGCTCAGTCTTCAAGTGGGTTCCCTAGTAAGGGTAACAGGGGCTGTCTCTGACATGAACTCAGTGGTAGACTCTTTGACACCCCCTCCCCTCCGAGAGGAGAGCAGCCTTACCAGGCCACAAAGGAAGACAATGCAGCCAGTCCTGATGAGAACTGATAAACTAGGGCCAGATGGAAAGGGAGGAGGACCTTCCCTATCAGTGGACATGGAGAGGGGAATAGGAGGAGATGGGAGAGAGGGAGGGTGAGATTTGGAGGGAGTATGGGAGGGGGCTACAGCTGGGATACAAAGTGAATAAACTGTAATTAATGTATAAAAAATAAAAATTTAATTAAAAATTAATCTAATCCTACTTGTAAAAGAAGGAACCCTTATGCCGAGATTACCACTCTAGGACCCTACTCTCTTGTAATACTATCACATTGGCCATTAAGTTTTTGATACCTGAATCTTGGAAGGAGCATCTTAAACTACAGCAATTGTCAGAGAACGAGCCTCTAAGGATTAAATTTACTTGAGGAAAAATAGCATTGGAATGGGAGCATGCCCACTGCGATAAACCGCGTGTGCTCATGGTGCTTCAGGGGAAGAGAAGCTGTAAAAAGAAGCAGGAGGAAAAGCCAATTGCGAACTTAGAAACGGTGATCCGTGGGCACATGGATCAGTGACAGGAATGGTCCCAGTCCATGCTGAATAGTTAGTGCTGCATGGGTGTCCTAGAGAAGTATTTGTGTGCCTGGGACACTGGTTGTGGTTGTGATGGCCTTTGTTCAAGGCTGTGGTTTGGATAGTCTTTTGTAATACTGTGTATCATGTGAGCATGCAAAATAATTACTTTATTGTTAAAATTGGCATAAGGGTCTTAAGTTCCATTTTTCAATTTTATGCAAGAGTTGAGTAATTTTCTGTCTGTTGCTTTAAGCAGAATGTTGCTTATTGTGGAAAAATTTTGGAGTCAGATATTCTTAGGGTGAATATCTGACTGTCTCTGCCACTTAGAGATATGAACCTGGTCAAGTCATTTGTTTATTCTGAATATGCTTTCTTCTTTGTAATTATTATTATTTTTGGCCTTATACAGCATTTTATGGACCAAGGAAGATAGTGTGTACATCAAGAAATTAATAGACAGTTTAGCTCAAAAGATGAACTGTGAATGCAAGTTTATAAACAAATTACTGCATCATTATCTTTCTCGTGCAGTGGATCAGTTTTTCCTGCTTCCCTTCCCCCACCCCCAATACTCCCACAATCTTTTCTTTGTTATCTTAAAAACAGTTCTTTTCAGTTGGGGTTTTATTCTTGCTCAACAGTATAATTAGAGTGTTTTCTGTACTCTTTGTCTTTGATTCTATCTTTTAAAAATCTTTTTGTGTTCTTATTTTGGACACAAATCTTTCTTTTTGTTTTTTTGTTTGTTGTTTTGAGTGTGTGTATGTGTGTGTGTGTATCCTTGGCTGTCCTGGACTTGCTTTGTAAACCAGGTGGACCTCAAACTCACAGATATTTACCTGCTTCTGCCTTCCCAAGTGCTGGAATCACAGGCATGCACCACCGCTCCTGGCCACAAATCTTTCATCAGAGCTGAGCATGCTATAGCTCAGTGGTAAATTACCGTGTATGATATCCTGGGCTTAATCCCTAGCATCCCTTTCTTCTCTCTAAATTTAAAAATTAGGAGGGTGACTATATTTGTTTCTCTGGATTCTTCTATATGCCTAACTAATAACATACTTTTTCATTTTTATATATACCATCTATTTTCCTCTTGGAATCACCAGCCATTGTCTCGTAGCTTTTTTTCTCTACCTTTTAAAAGAGGTATTTGTACCTAAAATCTATAGAACTGATCATTCTTGTAGAGTTGTGACAAATAAAGGTCAAGCTAGGGACACCTAGCACCTGAGAGGGAGGGGCAAGGAAGTAAAATCACAGTATGAAGTCCTGAAAAGAATCCTGAGCATTACAGTTGGCTCAACAAGGGATAATTGTTGCGAGTCACAGGACATGAGAAGAACCTGTGAATCTGAGGGAACCAAACAGGGATGGGTTATGTAATTCCAGCACTGAAGGAGCTGATGTGGGAGCATTCCTGAGTTTGGTACCAGCCCAGGCTGCGGAATGAAATCCAGTCTCAAGAAGTTAGTTAATTGATACCTGAGGTGTTTGGGCAGACAAAACTCCAGGGGGTAAGTAGACAGTAAAAGAAGAATGTTTAATAGTGGAAAATATATCACAAACTAATATTTGTTTGGTATTGATCTATATGAGTTATCTATAATGAGGTGGAGTTATTGTTCAGAACTCCAGACCTCAAAGAACCATATGTTGTCAAGATACTAGTTAAACAAAAATACGTGTCAGAGTATTGTATATAGTTGGGCTGACAGAGAGAGCTCAACAGCTAAGGGTAGTTGCTGTGAACCCCACGACCTTAATTTGAGTGCTGAGACCTACATGAAAAAAGATGCTGTGAGGAGTGGATTCTCTGACCCAAATGAAGGCACATGAGATCTCCGGACGCCACAGTTCTGCTTTAGGGAAGGTTCTTTCACGGGAGCTAGAGAATTTTAGAAGCAGAGGGGACACCAGAGATTAGCTAATGCCTTCACTTTATAAGATGAAGGAACTAAGTCTCAAGTACTCTGACCAAGACTAAGTCAAATAGAGGTAAGACTCAGGTGACTGACTAACACCCACCTTCATCCTAGTGCAGAGCCAACAAGCTGATTTTTCATAAGAAACCTAGTTTATGCCATTATTTAGATTTTTGGCAAGCCGTGTAAGCTTCCAACATCTAAGAATTCTAGTCAGTAAACTGGTTTGGTGTCTCTCCATTTTTTTAACTTATAACTGTATCTTTACATCCTACCTCATTTAATTCTTATCCCGCAGTATATCCCTGATTATATTGGAGAATGATTATAATATACACCTGATCATGTAATAAGTATGTTTATGCCCCCTCTTTGTATATATACACATGCAGTATGTATATATTACATACTTGCACACAAGTGCAAGGTGTATATAATGGAGGTCAAACTTAGAGCCTTACACATGCTGAGTAAGGGCTCCAACACTCAGCCCCAGCCCTATGTTCTATACATTCTTAGTTATTAATCTCTTTTCTTCTGTTCCCTTTATCTTTACCCAGTTACAGTGTACCACCTAATAGTATTTTAATAGTGTAAAAGGAAAAATATATGCATCTATATTATTTGGTATATTTTCCAAATGCAGATTAGTCTAATGAAGTAAATAAAATGAGAAAACATGTATTTGATAGGTTTATATCAGTATGCACTCTTCTTTAAGTTTTTTTTTTTTGAGAATTTCGTATTTACACAATTTACACACACACACCAACTCTCTCTTCAGCTCCTGGTCCTCTAACTTCCCATTCCCTCCCAAACCTTTGGCTTCTTCTGTGATTCTAACTGTTAATGCATAGGTACGTGCACATCACACGAGCCCAGTTAGTGCACTGTGTACATGAATTCAGGGCTGACCACTTGGAATTGGATAATGTATTAGGACTTACTGGTAAAAAACCATTCATGAAAAGTTCTTATGAACTAGTGATCTTTTTAAGTATTGTAATTATAATGCAAAAGTAGCACCACACATTTGGGAAAGTTACTTAGTATTTAGGTAATAAAGGCAACATATAAAGTGGAAACAGTACAACGACTCTTCAGAAATCCCTTAAATATTATTCACGACACTCATTAGACAAAAGCATTGCATCTCAGTAGGAGCAGTCCTGGCAGCTTATCCTTCAGAGTTGAAAGTGCCTTGCACTTTTATTGATCTTCAATAATTTTCCAGTGTGTAGGCAATCACATTCTATGATTTTTTCAAAGTACACGTTTCTGTGTGAGAGGGTGCTGCTGGTGATTGAAGCTAGAGCCTCACACGTGCTAGGAGTGCACTTTACCTCTAAGCATACTATTTTATCTTCTTTATCTGTTAGCACTGGTGGAAGCTGAAGTCCTATCTGGAGCTGCATTCATTCATAGGAAAGGTGTAGGCCCACATAGAAATCTGACCAAAGCTTGAATTACTGAAACAATTCAAGTAGGACTGACAGTTCATATATTCATCTAATCTCAACCCTGCCCTGCCTTGGGGCAATGGGACACTCACTACGGAAAGCTTATAATGGGAACGACTGTAAGGAAAATAGACATGAAGGAATAAAGGATTTCATATAAATTTTAGATACATTTACAGAATTAGTCACAGTGGAGTTAGAAATTAGTCAAGGAACTACTACTTAAATCTCTTTCTGCCTTTTTGTTAAATGAAACATTTCAAGCAAAACAAATCCTGTGTATTTTGTCTTTTTCATATGTCTCTAATATAACCGCATCCTTTGGCTCCTACCAGGCATAAACACAGTATTTTTTCAGAACTATTCTGGAATCTAGCTAATGCCTGGATCACCAACTTGGTTTGAGGTGACATTTTGTGAGAAAAACTTGTTATTTGACCCCAAGTATTAAATTGTTTATTTTCTAAAGTTAAAACTAAGGAGAATTTTCCTCAAAAATAACCAGTGGGGCACAATAATATTCAATTTTTAAAGGCTTACTAGATAGAAGGGATTAGGCTACAGCAGTAAGACTTTCGAGTCAGACATGAATGCACTCTTTTCACTTGACCATATAGTTTCTAGTTAGGTAAAATAAAAAGTAGTGAAGATTATCTGAAGCAAGTTCCTTAATTTACATGTTTGTTAGTACCATCATTCTGTGGAAACTGCTTTACTTTCTCATTGTCGCCATTTTCTAAGATATGCATGTCATGCCAAGTTATGGAATTATGTTTATTTACTTACTTTAAATAATCCTTTAACTCTATTCTAAGGCCCCTCTACCTACTATAATATCAAAGGAAATAGCCACTTAATATAATATAAAATGTGTCAATTGTATACAGTATGACGATAGCAAATGTTTAATCTGAAATGAAAGCTAAGCACATGGTATATCCCTACTCCCAGTACTATGGTATCTCTCTGATCACGGGTGCTTGTGAATCTCTATCTCTCGCTCCTCCTCCCTTCTCTCTTCCCCTCCTTCCCTCCTTCCTTTCTCCCATCCCTCTCTTCCTCCTTTCCTTCTTTTCTGTTTGTGTCCCCTGTCTCAGAAATCCAAATATCCTATCATAGAAAATGTTTAACTTTTCAGACCATTTTTTGGTTGAAGTCTACTGAAATCAATTTCTCCTTTTATCTTTATTATTTTTCTTAGCTAGGTAATTTTTAGATAAAATAGCATTATAAGTCATGGCATTGTCTTGCTTTATTTTTCCTTGTTACCACAATAACTTATGGAAGAAGGTGAAAAATATGTTATTACCGATACTTTACTGATGATGAATCTAAGGATGGGAGTGATTGAGTTACCCATGGTGAAGTGTAATATGTAACCAAATTCATAGTACAGTTACAGTCAGAGTACTAGTCAAGTGCTTATGGTTTGTACTGCATTGCAGTCCTTTTAGTCACATTTAATGTAGTAGCCATCATCTGTAGAGATTAATGCATCAGGAATCTTTGACCAACAGTATATCATTCATACTGGGATTATTAGTGTAGTGCTGCCCATGGAAGAGAACAATAATGCATTAATTTCCATAATTATTTTTCTCTACATTGTATCAGAGTCTTTCATTAAATGAGTGATGATGGAAAAGAAATACACATTGTTATGAAGAAAGAATGACTTAGTCTACAGTTGCTCTATCTAAATAGTTGAAATAGAATAGCACCAGTGGTTCATGCCTAAGGAATCTAATGAAAGATTTTCCCACCACAACTTAGTTCAGAGTCATATCTAGAGTACTGCAGGGCAGAACACCATTTCAGCAATACATACATCTACACCATTACTAAGTTCTTCTGCCATACGTTCTTTTGGAAACTATTCTAGAGTCCACTGGAGAGGAAGGAATTCTGGATTCTTGAGAGGCAAGGAAAAACTATCAGAAAAATTTTTTCGAGGATAAATAGAGAGTAAGGCCTTCAGAAGCATGGATGGAACAGTAACTGTAACTGTATCACTTTCAAATGATACAGAAATTTCTTTGTGAATGAAGACAATAAGCATCGTTAGTGAACTCAGTATCTTGAACCTTACTGTACGTAGAAGGAGTACATAGCATGCCTTTCTCTGAAGCCAGCTGGTGTCACTGCTATTTTATGAGTCAGTCTGTCGACACTGCTGTAGATTTTGGCATATCCAATGCACACCATCTAAATGAAAGACACTTAATCTGAATATATCTGAGTATCTAAAGACAGATTTTCTGCTTATTTTACATTCTAGCTAATTTTTATATTGTAGCTATTTATCAGTGTCTAATTTTAAAATCCAACCCATATGTTATAAAGCTACTGCAGATTTATGTATTAATTTGTTGGTATTGATCCTTTCAGTTGCCTTATTATAGTTTGGTGCTATTTCCATAGTTGCTGTACTTTGTAACATGTATTTACACAGCTCAGAGTCAGAAATTCAAGAGTAAAACCTAAAGAGGATCCAGAGGAGTTTGTAGCTTTAAGACACGAGATGCTTACAGCTTTTTAATATAAATTGTTCCCAGAATCCATGTCACAGCTCCTTCTATGGTGCTGCTTTTTTTCTCCCTTTCTCTCGGTTGCTATGACAACAGCAGCACTGCACCATTCATCAGCTCTGGACCGAGGCTGCACTGTTAGCCTTCCGTGTTACTCCTGAATGTTAAGAACATCCGCGAATCATTCACCCTGGTTAACGCTGCACCATTATAACCTCAGAGCCAGTTCTTCTGTAATTTTCTCTAGCAGAAGAGTTAACTAAACTGCGCCACAGAGAAAAGCTGTAAAAAAAATATTTCCTTCAGATGGGATCATATAATCTGTATTTGCTGCAGTATTCTGGAAAAATAACCTCATGTCAAGCAATCTAATGAAAAGAGCGCGTTTGTGTAATAGATCTTGAAATCGTTAGATGTTCAAAACAAGTACCACAGTGCTTGCTTCTGTGGCTACAGAAAGAAGCAGGTAATGTTGCTAGGGGCTCTGAGCCCCTTGGGAGCATCTTTTGTGCATTGGGACCTTAATTAACATCTGCTAGAACTATCACCTGTAAGGCATAGTAAGGTCTGGACAGTAAGAAGAGCTGGTTGGTGAAGATTAAAGTGTGGATCATTACTAATGTGTCAGCACCAACATCATGGCCAGTGAATAAACCTGGAAATATGAAGCAAACTGCAGAGTGTTGACAGATGAGGAAGGAAGAGTAAAGGCTGTAAGTATGATGAGTAGAGTATTTGTGTGTTCCATGCTTTCTGAGCTGTAAGGCTTTGAGATCTGTAGGAAGAGAAATGCAGCCTAAGAGACTTAGGCACTTAGCAGAGAATCCATTAAGAAAGTATCATGTTTCATTTTTAATTGTGTTCCTTTATGCATTATTTCGTGAACCTTTAAAAATCTCTTATTTTAAAAGAATATTTATTATAAAGAAATCAATTTTAAATTGTTAGTTATATATGTAAATGTGAAGGTCAGGTTTCTTTTTGTTTTTTGCAACATGTTCCCAGAATAGATATTTCCTGTCCATTGCAGTAGCCTCATCAGTAAATTCCCTTTTGAAAAATTTCAGAATTCTAGACTTGGAAGGCAGCCTTCCTTAGGACATCACACCTGCCCTATCTCTACCTGGAATAATTATAAATAAATGAATTTTTCTGCATCTTTTGAGGAGAGGGAGATTTTTTTTAAATGGTTTTACTTGCTAGTTATGTTAATTTGGGTCTACTTTATCAGATGAATTTAAACTAAATTATATTTCTACCCCCATTTTACTTATATTTTCTAATTATTTGGTAATTACTAATTTTAGATAAATCAAATTTACAGTTGGATTTTCTTAGACTGCTTATTTTCTGCTTTTTAATTTTCTCTTTTCTATTTAGCTAGCCATGGTAACTTAGAAATTACCTAAAACCAGGAACTGGATTTTTAAAAATTAGAATACTTTGGCTGATCATCAGCCACCTCAAAACAGAAAGCACTTGATCTGGGCTTATTCTTTCAGTTTCTTGAGTTGTCCTTTTTTAAATCATGTTATTCAGAAAATATATGTTAAACGTGACTCGGTACTTTATATAACTAGATATAAACATAGTTTGTACTTCTGATTTCTGCTCTTTCCATATTTGAGACTTTCACCTATAAATCTGTATATGATTCTCTTCATTGTTTAAGAAACATTTAAATGTGAAGAATTACTATATTAAAAGGTAGTAGAAAGTGTTATTTATATTCACAATTAAGTGTGTCATTAATTAAATGATTTTGCTTTTTCTCATCTGTGATTAACATATTAAATAAATAGAATATTTGTATTTTAAGTATTGTTTTACAAGTTAAAATACAATAAATTTTTACATATGCTGAACTCTTATGTATAAGTATATGCTCCTTTGCAATTAGTCTGTACTCACAAATGTATGTTTGTATATATGTGACTTAATATTGAATTATTTCTGAACTCATAATTCTTATTAATAATAACAATGACTTATTTAGGTACTTTTTTAGTAAGGTTAGGATTTTTATCATTTAAATATTTTCAGATAATATTCCTTGGCATGCTCTTTCATCTTCATGTTTGTTGCTTTATTCAGTATGCTGTATATACTATTTGCTTCTTCATATATGTCAGCTAACTTAAATTTTACCTGTAGTTTTCCATATTTTAGAAGATGTTACAGTGGGCCCTTTTATAATAATTCCTGTTCTTTTTAGTCACTACGTGTCTATATCACACATTAGGTTTTCCTAAAGTGAAGAACATTCAAGTTACAGATTTAAGTGACAGTGTTCTGTGAAAAAAATTAAACATGAATTTCAAAATGATTTGACATTGTGTTGCAGTTTACTTTCTGAAATATTTTTAAAGTTTTTTATATTGTTCATGTGACATATAAATAAAATTTTAGTCAATAGTAGATATTACTTTATTTAGGATGAAATGTAATAAATATACTAAATAAGTAATATATAAAGATCATAGATAAAAGGCTTAAGTTTGTTCTTTGAGTTTCATTGACTAAAATTTTAATAACTAACATGCCAATAGTACTTCTGAATACCCAATAATATGGCAATATTAATAATAAACTTTAAGCAATACTAAAACTAAAAGTTAAGTTGATGATTAAAACAAAAGAGTGAGTCCTAATTATTCTGCTTATTTTTCTCATGGGAATAAATCATAACATTTCACTGATGTTTTTACCTCCCCCCCCCCCATTACATTACTATATTTTTACACTGTAAGCTTTAAATTAGGGCAGGCTAACTTTTCCAGTTACTCTACTATAAAACTAGTGCAATAAAGGTTTTTTAGTAGTAGTATAGGCGTTAAATTGCTGGGCTTGGATATACATATACCTAAAACCCTAGTACTTGGAGGGTGAAGACAGGAGGATCAGCCTCACTTGGATGGCAAGTTTGAGCTTGAGTTTGGAGCCAGTCTAGGCTACATGAGACTCAATGTCAAAATAAAACAAAACAAAGAGTAGTGAACCAGGTATAGTGAAGCATGCCTATAACCCAGAACTTTGGAATTAGAGATAGAAAGACCTTGAGTTCAAGGCTATCCTAGACTACACAGGGAGACCTTGCCTCAAAAAGCAAAGAAAATAAAGTTAAAAACAAAAACAAGTCAGATAGTTTCTGTAATGTATCAAGTATCCTTGGCACAGACAATGCCTCGTTTAGTGGTACTTCCCCCTTTCTCCTCACTCTGTTGGCCCACATTGCTACTACTTGTGCTTTCCCTTAAGAGTTCCTTTAGGGCAGAGAAATTTGAATATTTACCAAATGGGCTGTGACGTCTAATTTTAACGTAAAACCATGGTTGCAGATGTGGCTTAGCACAGTGTTGGCTTAAGATGCAACTAGCCCTGCATTCAGTCCACTACACCACACAAAACTACAGGTGGTGGCACATAGCTTGATGTCACCATTCAGAATGTGGAGGTAGGCAGAGCAGGGTCACCTCCAGCTAACAGAGCAGGTGGAAGGCCAGCTTGGGTTACTTTAGACTGTGTTTCAAAAAACAATCAGCAAAAGGAAGAAAAAAAACACAAAAAGAAACCTGCACATTCCTATAAAGTCTCACATTTTTCTTTCCTAGAATAGTCTGCATTTATTTTTATTTTTTCATCAAAATATCTCCTCCCCCAAATATTTAAATAAACCCTACTCTACAGGAGTTTTGCATTTATAACCTCAAACATATTTTTGTTGTACCTTTATGTTTTAAGCATGCTACTTGGATCACCTCCATTTTAAAAAGGAGATTTTCTGAGAAGCGTGTGCATCTTTATAGAGAAAGATTAAGAATCAAGAAGTAAGATGAAAGTCAATCTGGTTTGAACTTGAAGGGCCACACCATTCAAAAGAGAGGAAAGTAGAAGTTCAGAATTGAGTCAAGCTGTAGGGGATGAGAAAGGGATCTGTGTGTTGTGGTGGAAGAATGGTAGAGAAACTACGAAGCTGTCTCTAACCCTGCACAGTTCTGCAGGGAAGGCACATACTTGTTTAACCATTTCCTAGCTCTAAAACTGATTTGAAAAGCAGCCTGTATTTCCGTATGTAACTCCTACAAGATCATGTGGAACAAGTGCCTGAAGAGGCATCTCTCTGGCTTATGAGAGTTATGTCATTTACGAGAAAAAAAGCAGATATTGATGTACCATGCACAGTCAGTATTCATATTGCCACTCCAGAGATAATGGGATATTACAACATACATAAATGCCCCAAGATAAATTTTACATTAAAATCCTGAAGACTAGTAAATTTTTTCCTTGGTATTTTTGAGACAGGGTCTCTCTGCATAGCCCTGGCTGTCATGGAATTCATGATATAGACCATGCTGACCTTAAACCCACAGAGGCAGGAAGATCCACCTGCCTCTGCCTTCACAGAGTTCTGGAATTAAATTTAGGTGTGCACCACCACACCTGGCAGATAAGTGATTTTTAAGTTGGAGAAAAGTTTATGTTGATTGTTTGGATTAATAAATAAAATGACAAAGTAACCAGAAAAATCTTGGAAGCAAGAATATACCCGATAGTAATCACGCCAGTTTCTCTGGAGTAACCCTTTTATGAAAGGGTTCTGTACCTAGATCCTGTGGCTGTCTTTGGTGGCAGTGCTAAACTGACTTTAGTCACTGCACTGTGACACTGTGACACTGTGACACTGTGACACTGTGACACTGTGACACTGTGACACTGTGACACTGTGTCACTGCTTGGCAACAGCAGCTTAAGAAGGAAGGTTTGCTCGCGCTCAGTGTTTGGGTGTGGTCCGTCAGAGTGGCAAGAACACGTGACAGCTGGCCATATCAGTGAGCATAATGAATGCTGGCTTTTCCGTGTGTGTGTGTGTGTGTGTGTGTGTGCGTGCAGATGTGCAAATTAGGTATAATTGATCAGGATTCCAACGTAGGTCTTTATTTCCGGGACCAGCCCTTAAGGTGTCAAGAAGTGAACTTTAACAAATATCTACCAAAGAGTAAAACATTTGTTAAAAGGCAAACAAAATAGCTAAGGCCCAATATGAAAGATCCCGGGGAACCAGGATGGTATAATCTTTATAAAAGTTGACGTTTGGGAAATTTTATAGATTCTTGGAGCACTGGTTTCAAATTTACATAGGGGTCAGGAATGTAGATTCATAAAGGACCAAGAATCTGTTGTAAAGTGATTCTGCTGTTACTTTTCTGAGCTTTAGTCCAAACCCTTAACAGTGGTATTCTGCTTTTACAGATATTCATATTCTGTTCATTTAACAGAGAATAAAAGGGGCTGCAGTATGGGGAAGAAAGCGTCTAAGAGATTCACAACTAAACATGCTTTTCAGAGTTCTGATTGTTTGGGGGTGTTTATGTTAAGTGACTGTAATATAGGACTCATTAACTTTGGAGGTAAAAATGTTTCTTTCCCCATTTAACATTCTCATCCCCTAAATCTGCTATTTGTGTATTAAGACAGATGAGGGTATCCCTAAAGCAGATGTCGGTTTTCCTTTGACCCCTGCAATATGATGTGGTAGTTTAGATTCTGCCGCTTGTCTGCTGTGTGGCATCGGGTAAATTATAGATGACATCTCTATGTTTTAGTTTCCTAACTCATTTAAGGGGAGAGATAATACCCATAGAGTTTGTCAGGACAAGGAAATTTCTGACAGTATGCTGTAAGCCGTATTACCTGGTAATAACAGATGCCAATGTCACATCACAGCAGGTGCAAGGTCACTTTCTTCACCTTTCTCTCCTCTGTACTATTTGTTTTGGTAAGAAGGGAAGCCATTTTAACTTTTACTTGTTACATTTTAAAAGTGAACGTAATAAATTGTGATTTAAGAGAAGCGTGTACCAGAATAAAAAAGGTAAGAGCAAATACATTGCTTCATTACTACATTATAATGAAAAGTATAAAATTGTGAAGTTACACATTTAGTACAGAATGGGCTATTCCAAATTTTAGCATGTATTAGAAATGTAAAGTTTTTTGTTTTAGTCATTTTTAGTTTATATACATATATGAATATTTTGCCTTTGGTTGTGTGTTTGTGTGTGTATGTCTGTGCACGCACAGACACGCGTGCACACACATGTGCCTGATAACTGTAGAGGCCAGAAGAACTACATCTTCTCTAATCGATGTTATAGCCAATTGGAGCTGCCACGTGGGTACTGGGAACCAGACCTGGCTTGCCTTAAATTCTAAGCCATGTCTCCAGCTCTCTAAAAATCTAAGTTTTAAATTACTTAATATTATAGTATAGCCTAGGGCTATATAACATTGTACATGTACTATGGATTTAGACTGCCTGGATTTGCATCTTGATGGACACAAATCAGTTCTCTTTGGGGCCTATAACCTAACCTCTCTGTGCCTCAGTTTCTTTCCTTATCTTCAAGAGACAGGAATACCAGTAGCCTCTTCATTAGGCCATTATAAGGGTTAAGTGAATGCCTTTTAATAGTTTGAATTATAAAAATATGTGTAATCTATATTTTGTTTTCCTATAAGCCAGACACAGTATTTACCATCTATTGCTCTATCTTCAGTTTGTCATCCCATGTCTGGCATGCTGTAGATAATCACAAAAGATCTTTCATGACCACTGTTGAATAGCTCAATAAAACATGCTAAGATTGCTTGAGGCTTCAGTAATAGTCTCTGTTTCAGTTCCATCATCTGAGCAGGCTGAAGCAGATAATCTTATTATGATGGGAACAGCATTTTCTCACTTTTATTAAAGTTAGAGCCTGAGGCTGTTTGACTCACCACTTTATTATTAACTGATCAGACTTGTGATGTAAATTCTTTTAAACTGAGGCTAGATGGAGGTGTGCCATATGAGTCACACTCCTCATCCAATTCTTAGGACTCACTGTCCACATTATAGTGCCTAGAAAAGAGAAAATTAGTTTATTTCCCATGTGTCTTTCTAAGTGAGGACTGATCATCTTACCCCGGGTCCTCTTTCTTGTTTATCTTCTTTAGGTGTATAGATTTCAGTATGTTTATCCTATCTTATAGGGCTGTATAAGTGAGTATATACCATGTGTGTCTTTCTGCTTCTGGGATACCTCACTCAGGGTGATCTGTTCTAGATCCCACCATTTCCCTGCCAATTTCATGATTTCGTTGTTTTTAATTGCTGAGTAGTATTCCATTGTGGACCACAATTTCTGTATCCATTCCTCAACTGAAGGGCATCTGGGTTGTTTCTAGCATCTGGCTATTACAAATAAAGTTGCTATGAACATGGTTGAGCAAATGTCCTTGTTGTGTACTTAAGCAACTTTTGGATATATGCCCAGGAGTGGTATAGCTGGATCTTGAGGTAGCACTATTCCTAATTGTCTGAGAAAGCTCCAGATTGATTTCCAAAGTGGTTGTACAAGTTTGCATTCCCACCAGCAATGGAGGAGGGTTCCCCTTTCTCTACAACCTCTCCAGCATGTGTTGTCACTTGAGTTTTTGATCTTAACCATTCTGATGGGTGTCAGGTGAAAGCTCAGGGTTGCTTTGATTTGCATCTCTCTGATGGCTAAGGACATTGAGCATCTCCGTAAGTGTTTATTTGCCATTCTGTATTCCTCTACTGAGAATTCTCTGTTTAGCTCTGTACTTCATTTTTAATCGGATTGCTTGATAGTATATGTTAAGTTTGACCTGCTCTCAAAATGTGTTTCTAAAAGTTGCTCCAGCACGAATGATACAGATCACCTAGCTGAGGTAGAAGTGCATGACTTCATGACTTATTCATGATTAAGTACCCCAAAAGGACAGATTTAATTTGCCAACAAGGAAAATAAGATTTGCTATTATTTTTCTTGTTTTTCACTGTTAAATAGGTATTGTCTGTTTTGTAATAGGATTCTTGACATTGAACCAATTGTCTAGTAATTTCAACTCTTCTCTCATTTTGCTGCTTTAACACACAGTTTTTATATTGTAATGCTTAGTCTACTTAACTTAGATTACAATATTTCATCTTTATGCACAATGTGACGTTGAAATATGGGTTATTTCTTGTATTACTAGCTTTAAAATTTTTGATTTTAAGTCTAATTATATAATTTTTCCTAGGCTATATCTTAGCTTTTGAAAAACATAATTTGTCATTGCCAATATATCTGTAGTGGTTTGTTTCATGTTCTTATTTTTGTTTTTGGCGCTTCTCAAGTAGTATATTGTTGAGAAAATAGCAGTAGAATGGCACAGAAATTAAGTAGTTTACAGGTAGGAATGTGGTGGAGTATAAAATGGCTGCCTACTGTGGCAATCAGGTCACGCTTTAAAATTTTCTCATTGTTGGGGTCATTACTCCTTTCACTTACTGGCACAGACTCTGGTTTTCCTTGTTTATTGTTTTTGTTTGTTTGTTTGTTTGTTTGTTTGTGTGTTGTGGTCAAGGGCCTTGAGCATACCCTGCACATGCTTTACAGACTATGAGTCATGTTCCTGACCTCAGCAGAATTTTGTACTATATACTCTTTATTAAATCTGAACTTTGACAGTGGATACAGTAGCTATTTTTCTCATTGCTATGACAAAATACCTAAAAAAAGCAAGCTAAGAAAGGAAGAATTTATTTTTTGATATATCTAAATATTTAGTGTTTAAATCAGGATAGTTAACACAGCTATCATATGATGCTCTATTGCTATAGACACGATGTTGTAGATGTCATTTCTTTACAGTTTAACATGTACTTTAATGGGTATTATCACCAAATGGTGTCAGAGTTCTCCAGACTCTAACCAAACATTTATAACTGTTAACATCTTTCCAATACCCCAAACCTATAGCCACCTCCATCCTACTCTTGGCTTCCATAAATGTGATGTTTTAGAACCCATGCATGAGGTAATAGATCTTTCAGTGCTTTTCTTTCTATGTCTGTATTATTTTACTTAGCAAGATAATCTTACTGGGTCCATTGTGTTCTAACAAATAGTATTTCCTTCTTTAGGGCTTAGTGGTATTTTCTTTTGTCTATCTCTCTCTCTATATATATATTTTTTTTCTTCATCCATTCTTCAGTTATCAATTAAAATGAATTCTGTGCTTTGGCACTCATTTGTCAATTTCAGCCAGGACAGGAGCCTTCCACAGAGGGCCTCTTAAAGACTCTGCCCAGCAGGGTATCAAAGCAGATGCTGAGACTCATAGCCAAACTTTGAGCAGAGTGCAGGGAATCTTATGAAAGAATGGGGAGATAGAAAGACCTGGAGGGACAGTCCACAAGGAGAACAACAGAATGAACCAAAAAATCTGGGCCCAGGGGTCTTTTCTGAGAGTGATACTCCAACCAAGAACAATGCATGGAGATAACCTAGAACCCCTGCACAGATGTAGCCCATGGCAGCTCACTGTCCAAGTGGGTTTCCTAGTAAGGGGAACAGGGACTGTCTCTGACATGAACTCAGTGGCTGGCTCTTTGATCACCTCCCCCTAATGGGGGAACAGCCTTACCAGGCCACAGACGAAGACAATGCAGCCAGTGCTGATGAAACCTGATAGACTGGGGCCAAATGGAAGGGGAGTAGGACCTCCCCTCTCAGTGGACTAGGGGAGGGGCATGGGAGGATAAGGAGAAGGGAGGATGGGATGGGAGGGGCCAAAGGAAAGGGCTACTGCAGGGATACAAAGTGAATAAAAAATAAATAAAGTTTTAAAAATTCTAAAGAATAAGAACTGAAAATATGACAGTGATGTAAGAAACTCTAGGGAAAAATTTTTTACAATGGTTAATGCAATGGTTTATTGAATATATATCCTTTACAGAAAGATAGAAAAAAAAATTAGAAAATGGGATTATATCACAGAAAGAGCCAACAGAGAGAGTGAAGAGACAATCTCTGGAATAAAAGAAAATATTTAAAGCCTCGTATTTAGTAAGGAGCTAGTACTTAAAATATAAGGCTGCAGTTGACAAATGAGTGCAAAGGAAGAATTTATTTGTACTTACGGTTTGAGGATCCAGTCCACAGCTGCAGGAGCATGAAGCAGCTGGGTATATCATATTGTCTACGTAGTTGGGCAGCAAGGAGAAATGAATGTTTATGCCTAGTTTACTTTCTCTTTGTTTCCTTTTTATTCTCATGAGCTCATGAGACGGTGCTACCCGTATTCAGGATGGGTTTTCCTTTGGTAGTTAAATATCTCTTGAAATGCCCTTACACATATAACCAAAAGTATATCTCGTAGGTAATTCCAAATCTGACCAGTTTGACTGTAAAAATTAACCATCGCACCTAGAAACATCTGAAGAGCTTCAGTTATGGTTCTCAGTCAAGCTTTACATTATGGATAACCTTGCCCTAGACACTGTGGCTTAGAGCTTCCAGTTTTAGAGGCTTTACTGACTTTCATCTAGCTGTTTCCAGAATTAATTAATAATTTCCTTTCCCATTGTGACACCTACTGACTGTTACCAGGACGAGTGCTTTTCATACACCAAGGTATTTCTGTTATCCCTGTCTTGCCTTGTACATTTAATGCTCATTGTACTTGTCATTCTGATTTATATATGCATTAACTAATAAAACAAGCACAAAATATTGCACTTATAAGAAATTGTTTCTAGAAAAATTACATTAGAAGTTTCAGGAAAACTGTTAAAATGTCAGAAATGTCAGTAAAAGTAAAATCGTTAAATACTGTAACAGTGTCTGTGAGCCACCTCGGGGTACTGGGAACTAAACCCAGATCCTCTGAAAGAGCAACCAGTGCTCTTAACTGGGGAGCTGTCTCTCCAGACACATTTGTTTTTATTTTAAAGACATTCACTATGCATATTTGTGCTATTTATGAAAGAAAGTATTGGAACGTATATTCCAGTAAAAAAAAAAGGCCCAAACTTTGCATCAAAAGTATAGTTAATAAATTTATACTTATATTTTAAGTAGATTGTTTAATATATGTATAACTTAAATATTTTCCTTATGATCTTCACTGTTTCTAACAATGAGCTTGCCTCTATCAAGATAATAAGAAGGCTGCTTTTATATGTTGTCTTTATGCTGTTCAGGATTCCTGACTATTTGGGTGGATCCTGAGAAAAGCCACATTAATGTGGACTAGACCTATAAATATGGTCTTGTCCATAGGTGACTTAGGTTTAAGTTTAGTCATAGGTGGAGATTTGTGTTTAGAAATACAATTTTTCTACACACAGAGTCTAAGTACCCTCTGTCAGTAGGGGAAAGAATCAGCTGCATGTCTGAGTTGAAATGTGCCTCAAAGGAAGCTTGCAGAACCTGAGCCCCTGGACACTAGTCAGATATCCATGGTGTGGGTTCTAGCATCTAGATGCCTGTACATGTATACTATTCACATGTCATTTATAGTCATTTTTTATTATATTTTATAAAATGTGCATAAGAGTAACTTGTTTACTAATAATAGGTTTACACAAGCCATATACCAAGTACTTGGCATTATGTAGCATATAGAGAATCCTGTGTATTACCTGTGTTTATACCATTACTATATGACCAAAGTTAGACAAAGGAAGCTGAAGTGACTTTTTTAATTTTTTTATTAGTGGCTGGTTTCAAATTTGCTCTGTAGTCCTGGCCGGCCTCAAGCGCTATCCTCCTGCATCAGCCTTCTGTGCGCTGTCATGTCCCACCAGGCCCACTTCTGGCACCAGGCTTATGAACACTGATTTTGTTGTTTCCCTCTTTAGCTTGTGTCGTCCTATAGTTCTATGTAACTTTCCCCTGTGCATCCAATAGTGAAAGGACAGAGCGTGTGAGACAGTGCCTAAAGCAAGACATTTGAGATTGGCTTTTTAGCTTCCGTTCTCTTTATTGTGTTATCCAGCATGACTTTTATCTCCAGTCTCCTAGATTTTCCTTCCACATCTTAAAAATGTAACAGTGAACAGAGCACTGTGTTTATTCAATTCAAAATCCAGGAGATTTAATGGAAACCCCAAGAACAGATCTAAGCCAAGTTAGTGCCTACACTTTGCATGTCACCTCTTTCATTATCACACTACCCAGTATTCCATGCTTTTATACAATGGAATGCTCCGAACTCTAAACCAGTTTCCCTGGCATAGTGCTCATCTTGTCCCTGTGGCTACCTTTCTCTCATGATTTACTTTCTAGCAGAGAAAGCAATCCAACCTCAGACCTTGTTTTTCTGAGGAACTAATCATCCATTACTCCTTTTTCCTATTGTCTGCCAAGATGATACCAGAGCTTTAGAGATTGAGAAGCAGCGTGTCCTTTTACAGGACTGGTGATTTCTGACTAATATTCTAAGGTCAGAGAAATGTGATTCAGGGTTAGAATTACTGAGTGTTCTTTGGTGTGAATTTTCCTATTGTACGAGTAGTAACAACTGCACATTCCAAAAACAAGCCAGAAAGTTACTGGCATTCACACTTAATCCTTAGAAATGTCTCCATAATCATTTCTGCCCACAGGACAGGCTAGCTTTTTGTTTTGTTTTATTTTGTTTTTTATGTTTTGAGACAGGGCTTCTCTGTGTAGCCATGGCTGTCCTGAACTCACTTTGTAGACCAGACTGTTCTCAAACTCACAGAGATCTACCTGCACCTGCCTCCCCTGTGCTGGAATTACAGTGGCATTTACTTTTAATATAATTGACACATAGTAGTTGTACGTATTTTTAAGATACACTGTAATAGTTCACTGCTCACTGCTTAGATAATGTGTGATGATCAAATCAGTGTTACTTATAACCCACTTATCATTACCTAGTGCTAGGAACACTCAGAAGCCTACTACTTCGAAACACAGGTGTAATTAATTATCCTTTTTACCTATCTCTGCATGCACGTATGTGTGAGTGAGTGTGTGCATGGGGGTGTGCCTGCGTGTGTGTGTGTGTTGTGTGTGTGTGTGTGTTGTTTGTGTGTGTGTGTTTGAGTGTGTTGTGTGTATGTGTGTTTGAGTGTGTTGTGTGTGTCTGTGTGTTGTGTGTGTGTGTTTGACTGTGGTGTGTGTGTGTTTGAGTGTGGTGTATGTGTATGTGTTTGAGTGTGTTGTGTGTGTGAGTGTGTTGTGTGTGTGTGAGTGTGTTGTGTGTGCATGTGGGTGTGTGGTGTGTGCGTGCGAGTGCACTTTCTTTTGCAAGCATGTGTGGAGGCCATATGGTGACATTGAAATTATAGTCCTCATTTCTCCACTTTACTTTTTAAAACATGGTCACTAACTGAACCTGGAACTCATCATTATGACTAGAGTGACTGGCCAGAGACCCTGGAATCCACGAATCTGTTTCTAGGAGCTAGGAATTTAGGTGTGGAACACCACACCCAGATTTTGTAATGTTGGTGCTAAGGGTCTATACTCAGAACCTCATGCTTGCAGCTAGCAATTTACCCACTAAACCCTCTCCGTGATCTCTAGTTTAACTTATTTTTAGCCAATTTTATTCTAGTACTGGCACAGTGTTCATGCTTATGCAAATTGTAGCACTTTCTACCTTCACACTGAATAATTAAGGTCTTCAGATAACTTACAGCTTTGGAGAAAAAAGCTGACTGTTTGGAGCAGCCAGTAAATGACAACTGCCCATCGTGGACATTGTGACTATTCAAGTCTTTCTCTCTGAAGTCTAGGGAAAACTATTTCTCCAAGAAATTTTGTGTAATGTTACCTAGTTAGTAGATGGTGAGGCAGTATTAGTTACCAGTGCAAAAGGGCAGGCAGCACTGTGGCTGCATTCTGTCTGACTCCGAGTTCTGCACTGAGGTTATCTGATAGCCTTATCTTTTAAGAGCTTACACACCGGTGAAGTTTGGTTGTTCATATGCTGTAATAGACATGTAGAGATTATATTTCAGATTTATGATCCCAGGATCTTAGGTTTTAATATATAACTTAACATGCTTTTAAATCAGTGGTAAAATGTTCAACAATGAATTTTTTTTTTAGCTTTCTTATACTATAAACAAATTTCCTCCAACATTCTGTGCCATAGAAGACAATTTGTACCAGCACACTTACTATAGTATATATTCTTCTAAAAATGATTTTTATTTATTTATTAAATACGATTTTCCTGTTTAGGAGCAAAGATAGAGAGACAGAAAGAACTATGAGCAGATTACCTTTTGCAGTTAGATATTGCAAGTCATCTTCACTAGGGCCAAACACTATGACCAGCAACCTAAATGTTACTGTGTATCTTCCCATGGTCCTCCATTGCTTGTCAACACACCACCACCACTGTCATCCCCATTATACACGATGCAATGTCTAGTGTTGAGCCCATTGTAATGTAAGGCACTATGTTGATTTTACAAATATTAATTCATTTACATCTTTGTGATGACCTTGAGAAGTGGTGTCTATTATGTATGCCATTACTAAATAATGAATCCCAAATCCACATTTCAGTTTCTGTTCCAGGGATAGCTCAGTCTGTGGCCTTGGGTGATATTATATAGCTTTAAATATTAATGTCTTCTTTTTTTAGCCGCATCCACCTTTTAATTTACCTACCCTTTAAATGTAATTCTTATAATGGAGACTTTATGCCTCACATTTTTAAGATGAGAAATCTAAACTTTAAAAGTTGAATAATTTATTGAAAAGTACACAATAATAGGCCTTTATCATCTCACCCCCAAGTATATGTACTTGTCATTTTTAGGGCCTACATATTCCTTTTAAAAGTCATGTGCTTCAGGGCTAAGGGGATGGACCAACAGATAAAGTAAGAAGCTGATCCCTTCAATACCTGTGTAGAACTGAGCACTGCAGTGCATGCCTGCAACCCCCGTGCTGGGGAATTGGAGACCGTGAGGTCCCGGAGCTTGCAGTCAGCCAGCATTGCCAAATGAATGAATTCTGGGTTCACTGCGAGAACTTGTCTCAAACAATCAGGTGGGAAGCAAATGAGGAGAACACCAACATAAGCTTCTGGCTTACACACATATGTGTACACAAATGAGTCCCTTCGTATACACACATACACACACACACAGAGGCGTGTATTTGAGGAATAAGTCAATTGTTTTTAGATGTAGACATTAATATTTTATATAAATCAGTAGGAAAGCCATATTCTATAAAACTTTAACCAGAGGTTGGCTCTCTAATGGTTTTTAGATACACTACTTTTTTTCTTTTTGCATTCTGTATTTTCCTCTACAAAAATTTGCCTTTTGCTTTGTCATGTGATGTACACATAAAAATTTACATCTGATTTCACCTCGAAATGATACTTCCTGTTTAATTTAGTCAAAGTCCTATTAACTTCAATATTTAATCTCTGTTAGACTGTCATAAAAGGCTTTGCAGTCATTTTTAGCAGCTATTTTTTTGGCAAATGTCGTCTCTGTATTCATTACTTACCTGTTGTGTCTATAATCATTGTGTCTAGTATATCCCTTTGTGTGGTACAGCATAATTGCATGAAAACAATAAATCCATAAGAATGTGCTCTGGAGGTACCTTGAGCACAGTTTAGACTCACTGGCCTTCTTCAGCTTTCGTTGCTAAAGGTGAGGGACATGAACAGATCCTTTATCCCTCCAGAAATCTTTAAGTAAATAAAAGCTAGTTAATTTAGTCAACAAATAATACACTGTTCTGTTACTTGGTGCAGTTATAGGCTCTACTGGAGGATACAACAGTATATAAAACAGGTAAACCTGTTTCTCATCAGAGACATACTTGAATGAGAAACAGAAGATGCAAGTTGAAATACCATAAGAGGCTCGTACCACACTGATGACTGAACCAATATCAGACTTGCCTTCCCACAGGAAACAACTGTTTTTGGACACTGAACTGTTGACAGCATGGATATATAATCACTGAGGGAAAGGGGAGGGCAGGGGTCAAGAAGTAGGTGACCCTTGGCTTCTTGCCTGAGTATATCCTGTGGGGAATCTAAGAATGACAGTCCTGCTGAGCTAAGGAAACAAAGGCAGAGAAAAGTGTTACAGCAAATACCTCAAGGGAGTCTGGAGCTCTAAAATAGCAGTGGCGGGTAGACCGCACGAGTAGCATTCCAGCTGGGTGTGGTAGTATACACTGTAATCCCAACACTTAGAAGGATGATGTGAGAGAACTGTAAGTTCAAGGCCAGGCCGGACTGTATAGTAATAACATGTTGCGATAAAGAAAAAGAGAAAAAAGAAGCTTCATGCTAAACATCGGTGTCAAGTGAAAAAAAATCTGTTCTGTTCTAATAAGTTACAGTGGTGATGAGGTGATCGCGTTATTTCAGTTCTTACCTACCCATGCCAAGACAAGAGGAAACACGATTGTACTATAACTGTGTTAATAGGTCTTTGCACTAGAAATATACTTTCATAAATACAAAAGGTAAAAGTGAACTTGGCAGACATCAGTCTTTCTCAGATAATGTGAATATACACCATTTTATTGAGATGAAAAATTTTGCTACTTCCATGTGAATCTGGTGTGAGCTCTAGTTCCTCCTGGACTTTGAAGGGACTGCTTTGATTCACATACTTTTGTTCCCATTCCTAGCTCTTTGGCACTTTATTCTTCTTCCCATCTTCTGAAATTAAACACTTCTTTTTTATCTGTCTTTTATTTCCTCTCATTGTTATAGGAAGCAGGTTTCTCTCTATATGGGATTTGGTGAGTGACCAATAAAGCTTCTTCACACATTAGCAGACATTTCTAATCCTAGCACATTTTAGAAACTGAATTTGAGAGCTCACTAATCAATCTAATGCTTTCAAGAATAATCTCAATTTAACAAAGTGACATTTGCTTTTCTGTATTGGTTGGAACATGTAAAACACATTTAGTCTTTGATTTCTCTGTCCTTACTTTTGACTTCTTACTGTGCCATCAGTTGAAATAAAGGCTATTAAAGGTATGTAAAACTGGACTGTTTTTTCTGCAAGATGACAAGCAAAATTATCAGTGTGCTGCTCTGCTTAAACTAAAGACTGCCTTCCTCAAATGTTTGCCTGTGTGAAAAGTTCTTCAAAGTGCTAATTTATATCTCCCATTTATACCTGATATTTCATAATTTTCTTACCTAATCCATATCCCAATCGTGACTCTAATATGTTATTCTTACTATCTGAGAATATTGTACCAGTTGTATCCTTCATATTAGGTACCAATTTTTGTAGCTATTCTTTCTGCCATCCTGGATCAAACTAGGGCTTTGTATATGCTAGACAATCACTCTTCCAAGAACTACACACCCATATTTTTAAGGGATTGAGGTACCAATTTAAATGCAGTTGCCTATAAATGTTTTATTTACAACGGTCTCAGTCAAAGTTTTATTTCTGTAAAGAGACACCATGACCAAGGCAACTCTTATAAAGGAAAACATTTAATTGGGGCTGGCTTATAGTTGAGAGGTGTAGTCCATTATTGCCATGGTGGGAAGCATGGCAGTGTGCAGGCAGACCTGGTGCTGGAGAAATGACTGAAAGTGCTGCATCTGGATCAGCAGACAGCAGGAAGAGAGAGTGAGTCACTGAGCCTAGCTTAAGCTTCTGAAGCCTCAAAGCCCACCCTCAGAGACACATTTCCTCCAATAAGGCCACACCTACTCCAACAAAGCCACCCATTTTAATACTTTCAAATAATGCCACACCCTTTGAACATGTGGATGCTATTTTCATTCAAAGCACCACAATAACCCAACATGTAATGGGCATAAAGTGGATAATTAAATTGAGCTTCTCTATTGATGTGCAGTTTGATACTATAAACTGTTTCTCACTTTTATTCATTTGGCCTAGCATCTTAAGTTTTTGCTATACTGCTTACAACTGTACTTGTTTATATTTTTTTTCTGGAATCCTCTATGTTCTTTTGTTTTGTTTTTGGAGACATGGTTTCTCTGTGTATCTTTGGCTGTCCTACACTGTTTATAGACCAGGCTGGCCTTGAACTCACAGAGATGTGCCTGCCTCTGAGTCCTGAGTGTTGGGATTAAAGGCTTGTGGCACCACTGCCCAGCTCTGATTTTCTATTTTCAAAATAGGCTTAAGTGTGTTCTTCATGAAAGCAATTTATGAAAGTCAAATGGATTTAGGGAAATTAGATAAATATATAAAGCAGTTATCTGGTCTTAGTTGTCCTGTATTTGCTGTTGCCTAGCCTTTTTTTTTTTTTTGAAAGCAGCAGTTATTTTTAGAGCTGCATATCTACAATTGGAATTAGATTCTAAAAGAAGTTTTATATCAACCAGACGTATTGGTGCATACCTTTAATTCCAGCACTCAGAGAGGCCGGGATAGCCGAGGCTACACAGAGAATCTTTGTCTCAAAAAATCGAAAAGAAGCAGTAGCAGCAGCAGAAGAAGAAGAAAAAGAGGAAGAAAAAGAAGAACAATAATAATAATAATAAGTTGTTTTGTTGTTGTTTCATATCACTAAGAGAGAGACTATATGTAAGTCCTAGACAGAATGAATTCCTTCCTGCTGGCATTTGGTTTGTGTATTGACTCGTAATTCTAGGGCTGAAACTTTTTGTTTATTAGGGAAGTATTCTACCAATGATCTATACACTTCTCCTGGTCTTTAAAGCAAAGTTTACAGTTTAAGCAGTTTTTCTACCACCAAAATATTCTTAGGTTTTCATATTTAAAACAGGATCTCATAAAGCCCAGGCTAACCGTCAGATTCACTATGTAGCCAAGGATAACCTAAAACTCCTGATCTTCCTGCTCTATCTTCCAGTTGCCTGGACTGTAGGTGTGCACTACCACACCTGGTTGAAATACTCTTAAAATTTTGTTTTCTCACATTTCATTGTGCTTTGTTTTTTTTTTTTTACATTTCAAATAATCTTAGAGTATAAGTTTAAAAAATATATTAATTCTGTAAGAAAATTATCATCAATAGGTGTAATGGTGGAAAACAACATTTTTTAAACTTCAGGATCCAGGGCTGCAGCTCAGGGTGACAGTACTCTGGATTTAATCCACAGTACAGCAAAAAATTATAAAAGGGAATGGAAAACCGATTTTACTTGGCAAGCCTTTATGTTGCAGTGTAGTATCAAATCCATTTCGTAGTCACTGTCCTTTTAGCCATTTGTACTTCCGTTTTTCTAGGTCAGTCGTTACTGTCTCAACTTCTTCCTTAATTTTCTAAAAATGTTTTTTTCAATATCTAAAACTGTGACAATTTTATTTCATATTTAAAACAAATTTTCATTTCATAAGATGGATATTATTGTTTTGATTTTATGTTTTTTCTATAGGCAAAAGATTCAAGTCAATCTTCTATTTCACAGACAAATAGGTTTTACTTTGTAAATTTAATTTTATTTTTATATTTATTTATTACAATTTATTCACTTTGTATCCCCACTGCAGCCCCCTCCCTTGTATTGTCCCAGTCTCCTCCACCCTCCTTTTTCTCCCCCTATGCCCTTTCCCTAGTTCCCTGATAGGGGAGGACTTCCTTCCCTTCTGTCTGACCCCAGTTTATCAGGTCTCATCAAGGCTGGATGTATCTTCCTCTGTGGCCTGGCAAGGCTGCATCCACCCACCCTGGGGGAAGTGGTCAAAGAGCCAGCCAACGAATTCATGTCAGAGACAGCCCCTGTACCCCTTAGTAGGGAACCCACTTGGACACTGAGCAGACAAAAGGCTTCCTCTAAACAGGGGGTCTAGGTCCTCTCCATGCATGCTCCTTGGTTGGAGTATTGGTCCCTGCAGACCTCCTCAACCCAGGTATTTTGGCTCTGTTGTTCTCCTGTGGAATTCCTGACTCCTCCAGCTCTTTCTTTCTTCTTTTTTTTTAAATTCACATTTTTATTTTCATAGCACATAGTAACTGTAACTGTAGAAGATAAAAATTCCTGAGTTGGGCATACTGCTGCACATCTCCCTCTTCTTCCATAAGGATTACAACACTCTGCCCAAAGTTTGGCTTTGAGTCTCAGCATCTTCTTCGATACCCTGGTGGGTAGTCTTTCAGAAGTCCTCTGTGGAAGGCTCCTGTCCTGTTCCTTGCTTTCTCCTACTTCCCATGTCTATCCTATTTGTCCTTCTGAATGAGAATCAAACATCTTCCTTAGGGTCCTCCTTGTTGTTTAGCTTCTTTAAGACTATAGATTTTAGTAAGTTTATCCTATACTATGTGGCTAATATTTACTTAATAAGTGAGTATATATCATATGTATCTTTTTACTTCTGGGTTACCTCACTCAGGATGATCTTTTCTAGTTCCCATCGTTTGCTTGCAAATTTCATGATTTCTTTATTTTTAATTGCTGAATAGTATTCCATTGCATAAATGTATCAAACTTTCTGTATCCATTCCTCCATTGAGGGACATCTAGGTTGCTTCCAGATTCTGGCTATTACAAATAGAGCTGCTATGAACATGGTTGAACAAATGTCCTTATTGAATGGTGGGGCATCTTTTGGGTAGGGTCTATGCCTAGGAGTGGTAAAGCTGGATCTTGAGGTAGCACTATTCCTACTTTTTTGAGGAGGCACCAGATTGATTTCCAAAGTGGTTGTACAAGGTTACATTCCCACCAGCAATGGAGGAGGGTTCCCCTTTCTCCACATCCTCTCCAGCATGATTCATCCTTTGAGTTTTTCATCTTAACCATTCTGATAGGTCTGAGGTGAAATCTCAAGGTTGTTTTGATTTGCGTTTCCCAAATGACTAAGGATGTTGAGCATTTCTTTAAGAGTTTCTCTGCCATTCGATATTCCCCTGTTGAGAATTCTCTGTTTAGCTCTATACCCCATTTTTTAATTGGATTACTTGGTTTGCTGGTGTTTAACCTCTTCAGTTCTTTATATATCCTGGATATTAGGCTTCTGTCAACTGTAGGGTTGGTGCACTTTTCCCAGTCTGTAGGCTGCTGTTTTGTTCTGAAAATGTGTTAAAGATGTGTATTTCTAATTTTATCCTAATTCAGTTAGTGTAATCTTGACAACTCATCTAGAATATAGGTACTGTTGTAAACTCAGAATAACTGATGGGCAACCTATGCACAGGGCTTTTAGCACTAGGAAACGCAGAGGATGGAAATCCTAAGCCAGATTTTTAGATTTCAAATCCTTCGCTGAAAAAAGAAATAATTCACTGTTCATCTTTTCATGTTCTGCTATTGTGTTATTCTTCCTCTGCATGCTGTATGTTGAAATCTTGCTTATTTTCCATAACTGTAGCCTTCACTGTTCCATATCTCAGTAAATTATAGGTGAGCTGTCATTGTATATAAGCACCATGATATGATTAGAATTTGTTGAGACTCAACAAATCTATGACTGATAAAACTGAGGCTTTCTAAATATCCAGTTTATTACTAGTAAGTTTGAGAAATAAGATCTAGACCTTTCAAATGGTTATGTTCCTTAAATCCATATGCATTTTCTTTTACGTATGGCCCTAAACTTAGATTTTTTTTTCTAAACTTAGATTTTTTTTTAATAGCACAAAAATCAAGTTCTTAATGTTGGTTCAATCTACTTCAGAGCAATAGTTCCTGTCATTACTTACACCACAACAGAATACCTGACTTGAGTCCTGCTCTATTTTTACCCATCCAGCATTGTTTTCATTAGTTTGTTTTGTTTTGGGTTTTGATCAGGGAAACACCTTTGATGTACAGGCCTAATATTTCATTAGAATCATGTTAGTTGGCCCTTCCCCGCCCCCAAAGAAATCTGTATAAATGCAGGGCTTTTAAGAAAGCTCTGTCTTTGATTTGTCCTTTTATGTCCTTTCCCTTGCAGTGTTGTGCTTGATGGGACCCTGTCCTCATCGTGACTGTCCTCACTGTGTCTCACTGACTTTCAGATAACACCACCTATTAATTACTTGGACCCGATCATTATTATCCTACAGAATTATTTAGCCAGATATAGCAGCACATACCTGCCACCCCAGAGCTCCGCTGACAGAGGCAGGAGGATGACTGCAGGGCAACAGAACGAGACCCTGACTCAAACAAGTAATTTAACCCCATTATTAGACAAGTGAGGTAGTGATGAAGGTAGATAGTAGAATTAATTAAGTGTCGTCTGAGTAAAGGTTCAGAGAAAAACAGATGAGCTTTAAAGGTAACCTAAGCTCTGATTCCCGAAAAGGAAAACAAGTCAGAATGGCATTGAGCTCCACAGATGTGATACCTCCACTTTCTGGAAAAGTAAATATTTTAGAAATATTCTTCCTCGTCCACAAACAATGCAAATTCTGTTTCTTCCAGTGTCCACATCACCTGTAGTCTTTAGCCATTGCCTTTTTTTGTATTCTCTAGAGCCCTGGCCTCTCTTCCTGACTTCATCTCACAATTCTCAGATATGCCTCATTTCCTTCAGGTTTTCCTACTGTTCTCTGTTTCTTTCTTAGATCTCTGCTCTAAGGTGCTGGTTCCCGTTCGTTACTCAAAAAATGTATCATAAAATTATTCTTAAAACTTTTTATACATATAAAGTCCCTTGACCAGGGATCAGTATTCTCTTTGTCAGAACTCAGCAGGTGTGATGATTATTCTAAAGCTAGGACTGTGACTTAATAAAAGCCTAGAGAAGGACTGAAGAGTTTGAAGAATAAAATTATTGGTGCTGAAGAGATGGCTTAGCAGTTAAGAGTTTATTCTGTAGTCATGAGAACCAGATAGGCCTTTAATCCCAATCCAACAAGATCTAATGCCCTTTTCTGGCCTCTGCGACATGTGCATAACACATGCTCACACATGCACATATGCACATAATTTCTTTGTTACAGAGCAATGATAAATCATGTTATTTTTAATTTTTAATCAGTTGGAGAGAACATAATGAGAGTTGGGTATTATTATATATAATATATATATAATTCTCTCAAGGTATTCATTTCTGATAGTGATTTTTTTAAAGCAGGCTTACATATTTCAGTCTTAGCACAGGAAAAATTTTTTCTGTCCCAAAGCTTACTTTTGTGTAAGAACCATTCTATTAGATCTGTGAGTGTCTGGCCTGTGTTCCTAGGGAGGCAGTGACAGGCCTTATGTTGTATCTTTCGCATGTACCTATTGTATATGTGCGTACACTAAGATTTAAATTGCGATTTTGTTGTCTGTAACTTTTGATATTTAAAAATATCTTCAATTCTTTCATAATTGATAGTGTTTAATCCTCCAAAAATAATAAAGAGAATGTAGCCATTTTAATGACAAGGAGCTTTTTCAGTGACTTTTTATAACGTCTTCTAGGATTAACTTTGACTCTCTTGGGGATTCATAGTTGGTGAAGTTTTGAAGAACATGCGCAGAAATTTTTGAAAAACAGTAATGTGATCCTACACATTCACACATTTCAGACACCTGTAGCTACAGGGTAAGCATGCAAGTCAACTCCACATCCAGCTGACACTTCGTAGTGCTGGTGCTGTGCTGAGCACTTTTGCCTTGCTAGAGAGTTTAATATAATTCCTTTTGAAAAATGTCCAAGTAAGCCATCTAATTTTAACTTTTAAGATATTTAACTGATTTTTTTAAAAGGATGCTTAACTGAGTATTTGAATGTAAGTCAATAATGCACCTTAACCCGCACCCCCACCCCCAAGTCACTAAATAACATTTATATGCCCAGCTGGACAAAGTTTGGCAGATGAGGTTTTCAAGATTACTTTTGTGATTTGAAATAATTGAAAACACACCTATAATCCAAGCATTTGGGATCCTTATTTTGGGGCTAGTATGTACTATAATAGTAAGAGCCTATTACCACTATTCTGAATATGAATGGTCAGTAAGTATGACTTTAAGTTTATGAATATACTAATATAATTTTGAATTATTTTTATGTTATGGAGTGTTCTATAGGTTTCATGATTAAATTTGTAACTAAGACATGTTTTTAGCAATCATTGTCAAGTTGGCATGGTCTACTTTGTATTTTCATTTCCTAGCATTGTTGACTTCTTACATTAATGGCCAAACAGCAAAATAATTGATTTCCTTATTACACTACATCAATATTTAATCACACTTTCAGTATTTATCATGAGTAGTTTTTTTCTGGATAAAGAAAACTTTTTATTATAGTGTAATTAAACCTTAAAACTTCTTTCAGTATTTTCCTTAGTTGATACTTTTATTTGAAGGCATAGAAAGCCAAAGAAGGTCCTTTCTTAATAAAGAGAAATAACCATAGGTGGTAGACAATTAGAATTTATGCCCAGAGTGTTGATATTAGACTTTTGCTTTTCCCATTTTCAGTGATTTTTTAAAAAGACCCATCTCCTGTGTAAGGAATGCGGTTATTTTTTTTTCTGGCACAAAAAAGTAGGGTAACCTGACCTGAGTCTGACAGAGCGCGTCATTCATGTAAGTGCTTCCATCTGTTGCCTGCCGTTCCCTTTACTCATGACCCCTCTGTGTTTCTCTCTTTCCCTTTCCCCTTCCCTTTTCCCCTGTTCCTCTTTTCTTTTTCCTCACCCTTCTTCTTTTTTTCTTTCCTCTCTCTTTCCTTCTCTCTCTTTTTCTTTTTGTCCTTAGCCCCTCTGAGGAAGGCAAAGTTTGTTGAGAGCCCACGAATTCCAGAGTCCGAGTGTGGCTCCCCAACCCTCACTTCAGCTCAGAAACTGGACGTGGATGCATACTGCTCTGGTAAGCATGCATGCAGTGTCTGCTTTGAAGAGGGGAGGATTGCATCAGGCCCACCCAGCAGAGCAGTGCCTTGCATGTATACTACTCAGAAAAACATGTTAATTTGTGCATCTTATTATCTATTCTTCTAAAAGAGCATAGGTTTTTAATTGTACATCTTGTTTTAGTTACTGATGAGAGTAAGTATTAAAAACAGTTTCAAAGATAAATTTCAAAATAATTTTGGCAGATGAAGTTTTCAGGATTATTTTTGTGATTTGAAATAATTGAAGACATGTTATTGTGGCAATGTGCAGACAGGAACATTAGAAATATGTGTAAGAAAGCTCACTCAGTACTAGACCTTTTGAGCGTGACTTGTGCCTAATTGCTGTTGGAATTCTGGATAGTTGCAGAAAATACTTTGAATATTAGAAACATTAAACTTGAATTAGATACCTGAGCTTAACTCCTTTTGGACACTCATTTTTACAGATAGCCTCTCTTGTGAATGGCCTGTAAACACATGTGGACTTCACTAATCCTTCCTGTGTGGGAGCTGAACTGAGACAGGCTCATTATCGGTGCTTAGATTCTTTCAGACTTCAGTGAGTTGCCTGGCAACATGCTTTACACTCTTCCTTAGAGTGAGTCTATAGAATTGTGTCAGAAACGTTCACAGCTCTGCTTGAAAATACTGACCACAACAGTAGTACAGAACCTTGAGATACTTAGTTTTAGGTCTTTTGTTTATTCTTGCCCAGTAAAATTGATGTTAAACCACTGGGAAAAGCAACAACAAAAATACTACACTACTCTACTTGGAGTGAGCAGGACAGAATGGACAGATTCCTACTTCTGATCCGAAATGTCAGGCCTCTATGTCACTGCAGCCAGATAGAACAAGTTCACGTAACACAAAACAGTCAAGGAAAACTTGAGCCACATCTAGATAAGTAAAACACAAATCCATTTTGAATATTGAAAGGCCTTGGGGGTTTATTCTCAGACTCTTTCTTAAGTCAGTAAAAATTTTATATCAGAAACCAGCTTCTCTGTCTCCCAAAGCAACAAAAGCTCTTCTGAAAGCACTGTGAAAGTTCTTTGTCCTGTGTCGAGGTGCACTTCATTGCAAAGGGAATATTGTGCTTTGCATTTATTTGTAAACTCCAGTGTTATAAATGCTGAATTCTCTACTTTCTTCCTACATGCCTCCGCTTACCACTCAGCGCTCCCTTACCTTTCTTCCCTTCTCCTCTTCTTCTCATCTTTTGTTACCTTCTTCCCTTCCTCTCTTTGCTCTACTCCTTTGAGTTGGGGATCCTACATACAAGTTAGGCAAACCCTCCACCACTGAACTATGCTTCTAGCCCTGTCAGAAGCTTTTCCTTTTTTAGATTCACAGGTCAGGATGACTGTCACAGGAGCCTAATCTTAGCACCATATTAATTATATTAGGGATCTAATGTAGCCATTATTCTGGTCGTGAAGCAAAGTATCTGTAACTTGGGAATGTCTGTGCTAAGCACTCTGTGCAGTCCTAGCAATGTGATTATTAATGCATATTTTCCACAAGCATTAATTCTTTGTTGTGGAACCAAACTTCAGTTAAGGTTTTTAGAACACCATGCCAGAATGCTTATTACCATCCTTTGTAGGCTTTCCTTTTAAAATCTGAAACAGATCTATACCATAGAAGCTTTGTACTGATCTGTTCTTTTACAATAATGTTTTTAGAGCCTCTAAAAATAAGTTTCTATTGAGATAAGACTGTAACCTGAGACTTGAAGATAGTATTATCTCTATATAGTATCAAGATTTAGCCATAAGCAAAATGAATTAAGGAATATATATTAAACAAACTTGAGCTTTACAGAAGGCTGCCCCAGAGTGCAATGCTTTGTCATGCCAACTCCATTGGTAGAAGGGTTAGAAACAGCCTCAGATCTGTGATCTCTCTGCCCTCCTGCCTGCCTGTCTTTTCCTGTCTTTCTTCCCTGAAGCAGCATAGGGACAGGCTTTCCCTGAACTTGCATTATCTGCCTAAAGATAGATTCTCCGGCCAAAGGGACTCGTTTGTCTGTAGTCCTTTCCCAGGGAACCTCACCAACCAAGAAGAGTGGCTGTCACAGGAAAGGAGAATAAAAGTTGACACTGTGCTTAGACAGACCATGACACAGGATTCCATTTATTCTTATGAAAACCATAAATCATTTACTGTCTCTAAATTGCCACATCATCTCTCCTCTCTGTGAAGAGGGTTTATAAGCATATTGATGTCACTGGGTATTTTTGGTACTTGTTTTTCTGCCTAGCATACACTTGCCTGCCTTTTCTCCTATTAGCCTATCTGCTGTTGGCCTATTTCATAGACTCAATTATCAGAACTTGAGAAGATAGAAGGGGACTTTTTGTCTACAAATACTAAACAAGTAACAAATCCATGGGTTTTCTAATTTTTAATGTAAGATATGCTAATAGAACAGAACAAGGAATATATGTGCTTTTATATTCATATATAAAAATACAATTAAGGCTGATGGTTTTATCTACCTGTTTAACTCATCTCCTGCATATTTAGGGAACAATGTCTCATAGAAGCAACAGTTGTAAACTAAAGGTTAGAGCAGTTGTTCTCAAATCCTAACGTATTTCAAAATTACCAGACCTTACCCAAATGCAGATTGCTTTGGTCCACCCCTAGAATTTCTGATTCAGTAGGTCTGAGATAGATTAAATATTTGCATTTCTTAACAAATTCCCAGATGATGGCAAGCTGTTGGTAGATGTGTCGTATTTTAAGAGCCTGTTGGTGTAAAGTCTGTTGCAGACTGCTTACAAATGTTACAGTAAACAGTGCTGCAAGTATATGGGGTGTATTGTGTTGCTCTTGATGTCTTGGGAATAATTGGCAATGTTTCTATACATTTTAAGCCAGAGAAATAAATCTTTTGTACCTGAAATAAAGACATTACATATTTTTATTGGTTTGTCTATCTGTACTGCACATCTCTATACTTGTGTATTTTCTGTGTTGTCCTACATGGGAAAGTAAATTCTGAATCAAGCCAGACTAAGTCATCAATGTTTGGTCTACAGTTTAAAAAAAGCTACTTTATGGAATAGCTGCTGATCCAGAATATTTGTCTAATAAATTGAGTACTTCATCTGGATAGCTCTAGAGTTTTAAATATCTAAGTTATTATGATTCCTCATATTAAATTTGTCATATGCACAAAATAAGGGAATATGTAAATAAATTTTTGGTTCTACCTTTGCAGCCATGGAGATAACTTATAGTATCACCATAACTAAACTACCAGAGTAAAGGATGGTTGGAAAACTCTGTTATATGATTGCTTCATAGTAGGCAACCTAACACCTAAGGGAGTGTGAGTGATTTGTCTAGTGTGCATAAGCAGGATGTATTACTTAGTTCTTGAATTAGACACCATATAGTTAAAAAACACATTGCCCTGTTACCTAGTTATCATTCACCTCCTGTAAGCATACTCTATTATTCATACATTAAGAAGTAGAATTTTGGTTTTGTTTGGTTTTATCTTGAAACAGGGTTTTTCTGTGTAGCTTGGAACTCACTTTGTAGACCAAGCTGGCCTTGGACACAGAGATCCACCTGCCTCAGCCTTTTAAGTGCTAGCATTAAAGGTGTGTGCATCGACTGCCCAGTTTGAAATTTTTATTATAATATGTGATAGAGTTGTAATTTATTTTTCTGAAAAGAGGTAACCAACTAATGTCAGTCATTTCAATAGAACAATTTTCCAAGTAAGAAGGTAGACCTCATCACTTGTCTGTCTGTGGTATTACTTATTTTATGTGTGGTTTTAAGCAAGTCATTTAACCTTTCTAAGCCTCAGTTTCTTCATCTATAAAAATGGAGATATTAATCTTAAATCAGAGTCAGGTGAGGTGGTGCAGCCCTGTAATCCCAGCACTTAGGGAGACAGAGGCAAGCAGATCTCTGTGAGTTCAAGGCCAGCTTCGTCTACAAAGCGAGTCCAGGACAGCCAAGGCTACACAGAGAAACCCTGTCTTGAAAAAAACAAATAAATAATAATCTTAAGTCAGATCAGTATGTACAAAGCATTTATTAGAGTGGTTGGCCTACACTGAATGCTCAGACAAGTTAATTAATATATTATAGTGATAACACTGAAATGTGGTATACAACTTTTAAGTATATTCTGAATAGTAACAAATTTAAAGTTTGTTGAGACAGACAGGTTGCAGTCATTTTTAGTTAAGTGTGTATTTCAATTCCCTTACTAGTTATGCAATAGAACATGTCTCAGTTTCCTGTCATAGCAGCATTATCTATAACATGGTATTTCATTAGTATTTACTCATAAAAAATAACCAGGAGAAAACACCAAACTATAATATTGCTAGCCCAAGAGAAAGATGCATATTATTGGGAAGTCAAAGTACAGTTGCTGAGATGGTGCTAAAGTTAACAGTTCTTAAATCTGGCTGTGGATTACATGTTACTTTAAAGTTCTATTCTTGGGCCACATATATTAGTGAGTAAGAACTCAGGTTTTGACTTAGCATCTTTTTCTTTTTGGCAGGGGACACAGGTACTAGAAATTAAACCAAGGGCTATGTTGAGCAAAATCTCCAACCCGGATTTGGGTTTAATTTCTGATTCTTCTATCTGTCAGTTGTATAGTGTCCTAACTTTAACACATACATAAAAGGAATGAAGGGAAGAAGGAAAAGTCTTTGATTATTCTCCTATAATTTCAGCCCTCAGGAGCCTGAGGCAAGAGTATTACAAGTTTGAAACTCATCTGGGTCATATCGTGAATTTGAGGCTAGCCTGGCTTACACACTGAGATGTGCCTCAAAAACAAATTATTTGTAAAATTGAAATTAAATAGATTATCTTCTTTCATCTTATAAGATTCTTAGTATAAGTAACACAAATAAGCCAAATACTATATGTTAAGCTTCAGCACAGCAAACAGTGGGATATTCGTACTTTCAGTTGAGATTTGTTATTACCTTGACACATTTCTGCATTTTCTAAAATTTGTACATAGAGCTTTTACTGAAATATTCTTAGTAATCAGAGGCCAGAAAAAATGATTTTATTCTTTGTTTATATTTAAATTTCTAAGTGCTTGTCACACATAATCTAATTTCTAAGGTTTGCAGGTGTTGGTCAAATATCTTTTGTCTGGGTTGGCTGGATAGCTGTAGGGTTCATTCAGGTTGGACTGAAATTTAGAGACCGAGGTTAAAAAGGCATCCATCAAAGAAATCACTTGTTTCTTGGTGAATTACAAGAACACAAGAAGAATCCAGCTATATAGGCACATGTTTATAATGGTCCCATTATCTAAGTAAGATCATATGCCTTAGCCCAAGAAACTCATGCAAAAAAGTTTAAATTTAGAGTATGTCCATTAATGTATCCCCAGTTCTAACAGTTATCAGTATTTTTACTCTTATTCCATTCATTGTTCTGCCTCATCTTTAATTATGGTTAAGGGAACTGAACATGGAGGGTGTCTTACTACCAGTGAGGCTGTGGCTTTCATTCTTGATCCCTAGTGAGCAGTGATTTGTGTAACTAGGAGCTATTTTTGCAAGAACGTGGAAAAGCTCTGTACCTCACTTTCTAGTGTTCTGAAAAGGAGAGGATCAAGTACTCATTTAAGAACTAAGAAATGAGCTGAACACTGTGGTGCATGTCTGTAATCCCAGCACTCAGGAAGTGAGTTTAAGGCCAGCCTGGTCTATAAAGCAAGTCCATGATAGCCAGGACTACACAGAGAAACCCTGTCTCAGAAAATAGATAGATAGATAGATAGATAGATAGATAGATAGATAGATAGATAGATAGATAGATAGATAGATAGATAGATAGATGGATAAATAAAAGAACTAAGAGATAGAAATATAATCAATTCTGCTTTGGCCTGCTAAGGCTGATCCCCACTCGGGGAGGTGAACAAAGAGCCAGCCACTGAGTTCATGTCAGACACAGTCCCTGTTCCCCTTAATAGGGAACCCACTTGGACACTGACCTGCCATGGGCTACAGGTTCTAGGTTATCTCCATGTATGGTACTTGGTTGGAGTATCAGTATCAGAGAAGACCCCTGGACCCAGGTTTTTTGCTTCTTTTGCTCTCCTTGTAGAGCTCCTGTCCCCTCCAGGTCTTTCTATCTCCCCCTTCTTTCATAAGATTCCCTGCACTCTGCCCAAAGTTTGGCTATGAGTTACAGTATCTGCTTTGATACTCTGCAGGGTAGAGTTTTTCAGAGACCCTCTATGGTAGGCTACTGTCCTGTTCCCTGTTCTTTCCCTCTTCCAGTGTCTGTCCCATTTGCCTCTCTGAGTGAGGATTGATCATGTTACCCAGGGTTGTCCTTCTTGCTAAGCTTCTTTAGGTCTACAGATTTTATTATGTTTATCCTAAATTATATGCCTAATATCCACTTATAAGTGAGTATGTACCATGTGTGTCTTTCTGCTTCTGGGATACCTCACTCAGGATGATCTTTTCTAGTTCTACCATTTGCCTGCAAATTTCATGATTCCCTTGTTTTTAAGTGCTGAGTAGTATTCCACTGTGTAAATATGCCACAATTTCTGTATCAATTCCTCCATTGAGGGACATCTAGATGGTTTCCAGATTCTGGCTATTACAAATAGAGCTGCTATGAACATGGTTGAGCAAATGTCCTTATTGAATGGCGGGGCATCTTATGGGTATATGACTAGGAGTGGTATAGCTGGATCTTGAGGTAGCACTATTCCTACTTTTCTGAGGAGGCACCAGATTGATTTCCAGAGTGGTTTGACAAGATTACATTCCCACCAGCCATGGAGGAGGGTTCCCCTTTCTCCACATCCTCTCCAGCATGGCATTGTCCCATGAGTTTTTTATCTTAACTGTTCTGATGGGTGTGAGGTGGAATCTCAGGGTCCTTTGATTTGCGTTTCCAGAATGGCTAAGGATGTTGAACATTTCTTTAAGTGATTCTCTGCCATTTGATACTCCTCTGTTAAGAATTCTCTGTTTAGCTTTATACCCCATTTTTTAATTGGATTACTTGGTTTGTTGGTGTTCAACCTCTTCAATTCTTTTTATATTCTAGATATTAGGCCTTTGTCAGATACAGGGTCGGTAAAGATCCTTTCCCAGTCTGTAGGCTATCATTTTTGTTCTGATGACAAGGTCAGTGTCCTTTTCTTTACAGAAGCATTTCAGTTTCATAAAGTCTCATTTATTGATTTTGATATTAGAGCCTGTGCTCTTGGTGTTCTGTTCAGGAAGTTGTCTCCTGTACCAATGAATTAAAGGCTCTTCCCCACTTCTTCTTCTAACAAATTTAGTGTGTCTGGTTTTATGTTGAGGTCTTTGATCCACTTGGACTTTAGTTTTGTGTGGGATGATAAGTATAGATCTGTTTGCATTTTTCTACATGTAGACATCCAATTAGACCAGCACCATTTGTTGAAGCTGCTGTCTTTTTTCCATTGTATGGTTTTGGCTTCTTTGTCAAAAATCAAGTATCTGTAGGTGTATTTATGTCTCGGTCTTCCATTCTATTCCATTGATCCACCATTCTGTTCCTGTGCCAGTACTGTGCAGTTTTTATTACTATTGTTCTGTAGTACAGCTTGAGATAAGGGATGGAGATATCTCCAGAAGCTCTATTATTGTACAGGATTATTTTTGCTATTCTGAGTTTTTTGTTTTTTTCATATGAAATTGAGAATTGTTCTTTCAAATTCTGAAAAGAATTGTGGGGGGCCAGGGAGGAGATGAGGGAAGGACGGGGAGAGTGGGAGGGAATGAGGGAGGGGGCTACGCCTGGGTTACAAAGTACCTAACCTGTGATTAATATAAAAATAAATAAATTACATTTAAAAAATAAAAATAAAGAAATAAGTGATAAGGAAGATTGAAAGGGAGAGAAGAAGCTTAATTACTTTTAAACAGTTATCTGAAAAAGGAGGAATGATCGTTGAACTAAACAAACTGGCGAGAGTGAGAGACAAAAGATTAAAAATCAGTGGCTATTATTTTAAAGTTTAAGGTCTGAACTAAGACTAGCTGGGGAGACATAGCTAGTAATGCCCTGAGGGGAAGAGCTAGTCTTATTGTATTCTTTCCCCGCCCTCTAATTGTACAGTTGCTAGGAAACCAGCCCACATGACCAGGCCAGAACTCTTTGTAGTCTTGACGCCTAAAGTGGACCAATCATTTCAAAAGTCAATTTCCTTTACCCAATCATGTAATGCCAAAGCATGTACATCATTGCTTGTATTTTTTTCCCTTAAAAACTGTACTCTTAGGCCTCGGGGTTGCATTCCTCTTCTGTTTCCACAGAAGGTTTGCGTCCCGTGTTCGAATGCGTACACAATTTAAAAACCTCATGTATTTACAAAAAAAAAAAAAAAGAATTGTATTGGTATTTTTATTAAATTTTTATTTTTTATATAAATTACAGTTTATTCACTTTGTAAGCTGTAGTCCCCTCTCTCATTCTTTCCCAATCCCACCCTTCCTTCCTCATCTCCTCCCGTGCCCCTCTCCAAGTCCACTGATAGGGGAGGTCCTCCTCCCCTTCCATCTGACCCTAGTCTATCAGGTCTCAGCAGGACTGGCTGCCTTGTCCTCCTCTGTGGCCTGACAAGGCTGCATCCCCCTCAGGGGAGGTGATCAAAGAGCCAACCACTGAGTTCATGTCAGAGACAGTCCCTGTTCCCCCTACTAGGAAACCCACTTGGCGACTGAGCTGCCATGAGCTATATCTGAGCAGAGTTTCTAGGTTATATCCATGGATGGTCCTTGGTTTGAGTATCAGTCTCAATTTTTGGTTCTGTTGCTCTCCTTGTGGAGCTCCTGTCCTCTCCAGGTCTTACTATCTCTGCCTTCTTTCATAAGATTCTATGCACTTTGCCCAAAGTTTGGTTATGAGTATCAGCATCTGCTTTGATACCCTGCTGCGTAGAGTCTTTCAGAGGCCCTCTGTGGTAGGCTTCTGTCCTGTTCCCTGTTTTCTCTTTTGTGTTGGTATTTTGATGGGAATTGCATTGAATTTGTAGATTGCTTTTGGCAGGATGGCCATTTTCACTATGTTAATCCTACCAGTACATGAGCACAGGCGATCTTTCCATCTTGTGATAGCCTCTTCAATTTCTTTCTTCAGGGACCTGAATTTTTTTTTTTTTCGAACAGGTCTTTCACTTGCTTAGTCACACCAAGGTACTTTATCTTATTAGTGGCTATTGTGAAGGGTGTAGTTTCCCTAATATCTTTCTTAGACCCTTGGTCTTTCATATTTAGGAAGGCTACTGATTTTGTTAGTTAATTTTGTATCCAGCCACTTTGCTAAAGGTGTTTATTAGCTGAAGCCCTGGTTGAATTTTTGGGTCACTCATCTATCCTATCATATCATCTGCAAATAGAGATACTTTGACTTCTTCCTTTCTGATTTGTATTTCCTTGATCTCCTTTAGTTGTCTTATTGTTCTAGCTAGGACTTCAGGTACTATGTTGAAGAGATACAGAGAGTGGGCAACCTTGCCTTGTTTCTTATTTCAGTGGGATTGATTTAAGTTTCTCTATGTTTAGTTTGATATTGGCTATATAGGCATGCTGTAGATTGCCTTTACTATGTTTAGGTATGTGCCTTGTATTCGTGATCTCTCCACAACTTTAAACATGAATGGGTGTTGGATTTTGTCAAATGCTTTTTCAGCATCTAAGGAGATGATCATGTGGTTTTTCTCCTTCAGTTTGTTTGTATGGTGGATTATATTGACACATTTCCATATATTGAACCTCCCTGCATGCCTGGGATGAAGCCTACCTTGTCATGGATGATGTCTTTTCTGTGTTCTTGGATTCAGTTTGCAAGTATTTTTGCATCAATGTTCATAAGAGACAGATCTGAAGTTCTCTTTTTTGTTGGATCTTTGTGTGGTTTAGGTATCAGGGTGACTGTGGCTTCATAGAATGAATTTGGTAATGTTCCTTCTGTTTCTATTTTGGGAAATAGTTTGAAGAAAATTGGTGTTAGCTCTTCTTTGAAGGTCTTTCTAGTAGATTCTGCGCTGAAACCATCTTTGGAAGGGAGACTTTTGATGACCGTTTTTATTTCCTTTGGGGATATAGGACTATTTAATCTATTTACCTGATCTCAATTTAATTTTGGTAACTGGAATCCATCAAGAAAATTGTCCATTTCACTTAGATTTTCAAATTTTGTGGCATATAGGCTTTTGTAGAATGACCTAATGATTATTTGGATTTCCTCATTGTCTGTGGTTATGTCCCCCTTTTTGTTTCTGATTTTGCTGATTAGGGTAGTGTCTCTTTGCCTTTTAGTTAGTTTGGCTAAGGATTTGTCTATCTTGTTGATTTTCTCAAAGAACCAGCTCTTGGTCTCATTGATTCTTGGAATTGTTTTCTTTGTTTCTTATTCATTGATTTCAGCACTGAGTTTGATTATTTCCAGCTGTCTACTCCTCTTGGGTGTGTCTGCTTCTTTTCTAGGGCTTTTAGGTGTGCCATTACGTTACTTGTATGAGATGTCTCAAACTTCTTTCTGGAGGCACTTATTGCTAGGAACTTTCCTCTTAGCACTGCTTTCATAGTGTCCCATAAGTTTGCATAAGTTGTACCTTCATTTTCATTGAATTTTAGGAAGTCTCAAATTTATTTTTTCATTTCTTCCCTGACCAAGCTGTCATTGAGTAGAGAGTTGTTTAATTTCCATGTGTATGTAGGCTTTTTGTTATTTTTGTTGTTGTTGAGGTCTACTTTTAGGTCAGGGTGGTCTGATAAGATACAAGGTATTATTTCGATCTTGTATCTGTTGATGCTTGCTTTGTGCCTGACTATCTGGTCAATTTTTGAGAAGGTTTCCTAAGTTGCTGACAAGGTATACTCTTTTGAGTTTGGTGAAAAGTTCTGTAGACATATATTAGGTCCATTTGATTTAGGGCCTTTGTAACTGTCATTATTTCCCTATTCAGCTTCTGTCTAGATGATCTGTTCCTTGGTGAGAGTGGAGTGTTGACGTCTCCCACTACTAAGGTGTTGGGATTGATGTGTGATTTCAACTGTAATAATGTTGTATTTACAAATGCTGGTGCTCTTGTATTTGGGGCATAAATGTTCAGGATTGTGATGTCCTCCTGATGGATTTTTCCTTTGATGAGAATGTAGTGTCCCTCCTTATCTTTTTGATTAATTTTGGTTGAAAGTCTATTTTATTAGATATTAGGATAGCTACTCCAGCTTGTTTTCTGGGTCCATTTGCTTGAAAAACATTTTCCCAGCCCTTTACTGAGAGGTAGTGTTTATCTTTGTTGCAGAGATGTGTTTCTTTGATGCAGCAGAATGTTGGAACCTGTTTCTGCACCATTCTGTTAGTCTGTGTCTTTTTATTGGAGAGTTGAGGCCATTGGTGTTGATAGAAAATAGTGACCAATGAATGTTAGTTCCTTTTATTGTGGAGTTAGTGGTATTACTGTGTTTCTATGCTTGTTTTCTTTTAATTTTCTTTTATGAACTTATCTATATCCTGTGTTTTGTTGGGTGTAGTTCATTTCATTGGATTAGAGTTTTCCTTCTAGTATCTTCTATTGGGCTGGGTTGCTGTGTAGATATTGTATGCTTAGTTTTGTCATGTAATATTTTGTTTTCTCTATCTATGTTGTTTGAAAGTTTTGCTAGGTATAATAGTCCGGGTCGGCACCTGGGGTCTCTTAGAGTCTACATGACATCTGCCTAGGCATAGTTTCGGTTGAGAAGTCTGGTGTGATTCTGATAGGTCTACATTTATATGTTACTTGCTGCTTTTAATATTTTGTCTTTGTTCTATAGATTTAGTGTTTTGACTATTATGTAATGTGAGTAGTTTCTTTTCTGGTCTAGTCTATTTGGTGTTCTATGGGCCTTTTGTATGTTAATGGACATCTCTTTCTTTAAGTTGGGAAATTTTTCTTCTATGATTTTCTTGAAAATATTTTCTGGACCTTGGAGCCTGGAATCTTCTCTTTCATCTATTCTTATTATTCTTAGATTTTGTCTTCATGGCATCCTTGATTTCTTGGACGTTTTATGTTTAGAACTTTTCAGATTTTACATTTTCTTTGAGAGATGTATCAATTTCTGCAATTGTATCTTCATTGCCTGAGATTCTCTCTTCCATCTCTTGTATTCTGCTGGTGATGCTTACCTTTGTGGTTCCTGATCTTCTCTAATTTCTCTAGCTCCAGTGTTTTCTCTGTATGTGTGTTCTTTATTGATTCTAATTCTGTTTTCATGTCTTGCACCACTTCCTTCATCTGTTTGAATGTGGATTCCTATCTTTTGATGATGGCCTTTATTTTTTAGTTGTTTCCTCTTTATGTGCCTCTATTTGTGTGGCTATATTTGCCTGTATTTCTTTGAAAGCTTTGTTAATTTCTCCTCCTGTGCCTCTATTTGTGTGGTTATTTCTCTGAGATTTTTGTTAGTTTCTTCTTCATGTGCCTCTAATAACTCGATAAGGATAGATTTAAAATCATTTTCCTATGTTTGCAGTGAATTAAAATATCTCTTGATTTTGGAGGTTGCTGGTGAAGCCATGATGTCCTGATTTTGGTTGGCTGTGTTCTTATGCTGACCTCTAGCCATCTACATATCCATAACCTTCGCTGCCTGTTCCTGGAGTCTGTAATTCAGACTGGGTCCATCTGTCTCTGGTGTCTAGAGTATTCTTCAGGAAGATGAGAGGGGTCTACAGGTTCAAGAGTGGATGTTGGTGTTTCAGCTGTATATAAGGGATGAAAGTTGCAGGTGCATGTGTGCAAGTGTGGGCTTATGCTTGGAAATGTGCCTTGAGGGACAGGGTGCCAGAGCTGTAGATGCCTGGAAGGGTGGAGCTTAAGTGCAGGAGGGGGTCTGGTGCTGTTTATGGGCAAAATGCCATGCGCAGGTGCCCTGAATACCTCAGTGGCCTACAAGCCTGTGGTGCTGTCCTCCTGGTATTCAAATCTGTCTGGGCTCCAGGAACTGTTTGCCTGAACTCCTATGGGAGACCCACAGAACAGGGGCTTCAATATTGAGAAAGCTGTCCCAAGGATCCCTATGTTGCCCACAGTGGGGGTGTGGGTGGGAGGAACCCGAAGTCTTTCTTCTAGGTAGAGAAGAGGCGCTCTGCAGGCACTCACTTGAAGGTGTTCTCACTGGCTCACAGGCCTAATCAGATAGCACGGGATTCCCCCTGTTCTCTACTCCTAGATTTGGGCCTGCAGGGGCAAATGAGAGTATAGGAGATCCATCAGCTCAGTGGTGTCCACTGTTTGGCCGCCAGGTGGGGAGTCCTATACTTGGGGCAGCTGCCTCTGCTGTCTCAGTCACCAAGCATGAAACTCATGCTTGGGGCAACCACTGTCGCCTCCTCTGAGCAGGGAGGCCCGTATTAGGGATAGAGGCCACAGCACACTGCAGCAGAGCAGGGAAGCCCGTGCTTGGGGAAATGCGCTCGGGGGGGGGGGGGGGTTGAATATTTGCCACTCTGAGTCCCCAGAGACGTCCACAGGTGACCTGGATCCAAACTGTCCCAGCTCAGAGGTTGTCCATTCTCGCCTGCCAAGCCTCAGTGTCGATGATCTGGCTTCAGCTGCCCCTCCACTCAGCAATTTTGGAGTTTCGGATCCTGTGCCCCACAGACACAGTACATGGTGGTCATTGCCATGTTGGCCCTCCTAGACTTTTAAGGAATTAAATTTGTTGATGTTTAATTAATATTCTTCATTTAAACAATTTTTAAGTACATAACAAATTTGAAATATACAGTGCTTCCTTTTTCATAAGTTTCACTTCTTCAAAAGAAAAAAAATGTGTTTTACTCTTAAAATCAGTGTCCCTTAACAAAAAACCCAGAATTTTCAAAACGATCCTGTACAAGAACAGATCATCTGGAGGTATCTCCATCCCTGATCTCAAGCTGTACTTCAGAGCAATAGTAATAAAAACTGCATGGTATCTGCATAGAAACAGAATAGTGGATCAATGGAACCGAATAGAAGACCCAGAAATAAACCCACACACCTGTAGAAACTTGATTTTTGATAAAGAAGCCAAAACCATTCAGTGGCAAAAACACAGCATTTCAACAGATGGTGCTGGTCCAACTGGATGTCTATATGTAGAAAAATGAAAATAGATCCATATTTATCACCCTGCACAAAACTAAAGTCCAAGTGGATCAAAGACCTCAACATAAAACCAGACACATTAAATCGGTTAGAAGAAAAACTGGGGAAGACCCTACAACTCATTGGCACAGGAGACTACTTCCTGAACAGAACACCAACAGCACAGGCTCTAAGAACAACAATCAATAAATGGGACCTCATGAAACTGAAAAGCTTCTGTAAAGCAAAAGACACTGTCATCAAAACAAAACGACAGCCTACAGACTGGGAAAGGATCTTGACCAACTCTACATCTAACAGAGGGCTAATATCCAGTATATACAAAGAACTCAAGAAGTTAAAAAGCAACAAATCAAGTAATCCAATTAAAAAATGGGGTACGGAGCTAAACAGAGAACTCTCTATGGAGGATTGTAGAATGGCAGAAAAACACTTAAAATGGTCAACGTCCGTAGCCATCAGGGAGATGCAAATCAAAACGACCCTGAGATTTCACCGAATGGCTAAGATCAAAAACTCAAGTGACAACACATGCTGGAGAGGTTGTGGAGAAAGAGGAACCCTCCTCCATTGCTGGTGGGAATGCAAACTTGTACAACCACTCTGGAAATCAATTTAGTGCTTTCTTAGACAATTAGGAATAGTGATTCCTCAAGATCCAGCTATACCACTCTTAGGCATATATCCAAAAAATGCTCAAGTACACAACAAGGACATTTGCTCAACTATGTTTGTAGCTGCTTTATTCGTAATAGCCAGAATCTAGAAACAACCCAGATGTCCTTCAGTTGAGGAATGGATACAGAAATTGTGGTACTTTTACACAATGGAATACTACTCAACAATTAAAAAGGAGGAAATCATGAAATTGGCAGGCAAATGGTGGGACCTGGAAACGATCATCCTAAGTGAGGTATCCCAAAAGCAGAAAGACAAACATGGTATGTACTCACTTATATAGACCCATAAGATAGGATAAACATACTGAAATCTATACACCCAAAGAAGATAAACAAGAAAGAGGACCCGGGGTAAAATGATCAATCCTCACTTAGATAGACAAATGGGATGGACATTGAATATAGGAGAAAACAAGCAACAGGACAGGAGGCCTTACCACAGAGGGCCTCTGAAAGACTCTACCTAGCAGTGTATCAAAGCAGATGTTAAGACTCATAACCAAACCTTCGGCAGAGTGCAGGGAATCATATGAAAGAAGGGGGAGTTAGTAAGACCTGGAGAGGACAGGAGCTCCACAAGGATAAAATAAATCTGGGCACAGGGGTCTTTTATGAGATTGTCTTTCCAATCAAGGACCATATATGGATATAACCTAGAACCCCTGCTCCGTTATAGCCCATGGTAGCTCAGTATCCAACTGGGTACCCTAGTAAGGGGAACATAGACTCTTTCTGACATGAACTCAATGGCTGGATCTTCAATCCTCCCCTCTGCCCCCAAGGAGGAGCAGCCTTGCTAGACCCCAGAAGAGGACATTGCAGCCAGCCCTGAAGACACCTGATAAGCTAGGGTTAGATGAAAGGGGAGGAGGTCCTCCCCTATCAGTGGTCTTGGAAAGTGCAGGGAGGAAATGGGGGAGGTATGGGGAAATTGGGAGGGAATGAGGGAAGGGCCTATGGCTGAGATACAAAGTACATAACCTGTGATTAATATAATAAAATAAAATAATTTAAAAAAGTCAGTGTCCCTTGTTCTTAATTCATTGTGTGTGTTTTTAAAATTAAGATGCAACATAAATACAGAAGTATTTTATTGTAATTCTTTGACCTGCAGCTTTATGAAGTGCATATACTCCATTCCTATACAGGGAGCAGCAGACTAGAGATACAGAACTTTATTCATTCTGTATGCTTGTATTCAGATACTTTCTTCACGCTTCCTCCATGTTCTTATCCATCTCCAGCAACTGTTATTTGTTTCACTGCCTTTTTAGCTCTATATAAATGAAATTCTTAATGAAATGAAATTCTTATGTGTTCTTAATACTGTGTAATATGTTTTTATTGTTGTCATTATCTATTATTGATAGCTGATTTCAGATTATTGTCTACATGAACAATTCTCTGACTGCCTGTTTATATGCCATTTTTGAAATTTTTGCTAATAAGATGCTAAAGTGTAACTGTTGAAGAGTATTACAACTAATCTGTTTATTTACTGGGAGGTGCATGCATAGCATAGGCATGTGGAAGCCATTTCTCAATTTTTTTTTATTTTTCTTATTGATTTGGGATTTATTTTCTGGATACAGGCCTCTGCTGGTTATAGGAATTGCTGTTATCTTTTTAAATTTTAATTTAATTTATATATTTATTTATTATAATTTATTCACTTTGTATCCCCGCTGCGGCCTCCTCCCAGGTCCACCCTCCCTCCCTCTTCTCCCCATATGCCCTTTCCCTAGTCCCCTGATAGGGGAGGACTTCCCTTTTATCTGACCCTAGCCTATCAGGTCTCATCAAGGCTGGCTGCATCATCTTCCTCTGTGGCCTGGAAAGGCTGCTCCCTCCCACCCCCCGCAGAGGGAGGTGATCAAAGAGCCAGCCATTGAGTTCATGTCAGAGACAGCCCCTGCACCCCTTACTAGGGAACCCACTTGGAACCTGAGCAGCCAATGGACTTCCTTTAGACAGGGGTTCTAGGTCCTCTCCGTGCATGGTCCTTGGTTGGAGTATTGGTCTCTGCAGGCCCCCTGGGCCCAGGTGTTTTGCCTCTGTTGTTTTCCTTGTAGAGTTCCTGTCCCCTCCAGGTCTTTCTATCTCCCTCTTCTTCCATAAGGATTCCGCACTCTGCCCAAAGTTTGACTATGAGTCTTAGTAACTCCATCGATACCTTGGTGGGTAGAGTCTTTCAGAGGTCCTCTGTGGATCTTTTTAAAAATATGAACCCTGCTTCTCTTCTCAGAATCGTTCCGGTTTTATACCTGTGCTGCCAGACTGCAGTTGTCTTTAGCCACTGTGTAGCTTGCTTTTCCCCTTTACTAGTGTCTTATTAATAAGCTTTGCTTTGTCAGGGTTTTTGTTGTTGTTAATGCTTTTGTCTATTGATTAAGAAATTTGGGGGTCTGGAGAGAGAGCTCAGAAGTTAAGAATATTTACTTGTAGAGTATCCAGTTCAGTTTCCCATATCCTCATCAGTCAGCTTTCAAGCACCTATAACTCTGTTTGGGAATCCAAAGCTGCCTGGATTCCATAGGTACCCACACACATGTATATATGAGGACAACCATACAGGTGTCAATTCAGGCAATGATCTGCAAAGAGATGAGAATTAAAACCGGTTCAGATTGACTTCATCAACCTAGATCAGACTTCTGGGAGTCTAAGGCCAGCTGGTTTATTGTTAGCACATTTAAAACATGGTACAAGTTGGGAAAAAATTTCCAGACAGCAATCATTTCAATTCCAGGTGAGAGTGTGACTGCTGTGAAACTTCTTTACAAAGTACATGTGACCATGAGGGTGGCTTAAGAGGCCTAGAATCCAATGTGGCCGTCGACCGTGATAGCATGGTGGTCAGCAGTACATAAAACACTTGTGACAGCTCCCCTAAGGATAGGTTCCATTAACTGTGGGAGCTAAAGATAATGGTGTAATGTCGTTGTTTGCGTTTCAGTGACTCACTGTGGCTAAGATAACACAACTGGGGAAAGCTGAGTGGTAAATATATGGGTCTTATTTGTCCATATTTATCAACGATAGCTTATCAAGATATTATTTATTTACCATAAAATTTACCCTTGTAAAATACACAACTTTTCTTTACTTAGTATATTTACAGGGTTATGTCATTATCAGCACTTTTTCTATCAATTTTTACACTCCCCCTATACCTATTAATAATCTTTCCTCACCATAGCCTTATGGAGTGACTATTCTATCGTATAGCTATGCCCTTGCCTCACTTAGCTATTTCATATAACATAAAATCATGAGCTATGTGATCTTTATATTTGACTAATTTAGCACAATATTTTCAAGTTTGGTTCATTTTGGGGTGCTTTATTCATTGCCCTATTTGTTTCTTTTTGTGGCTAAATAAGTATCCCATTATGGAGGATATACAACATATTTAATTTTCCCATTAACTAGTTGATAGCTATTTTGGTTATTTCAACTTTATTACTATCATAAGTAATACTGGTATAAACATTCATGGATGAATTCTTTATCTTTTTTTCTATATTAGTGCTTAAAAGTACCAGAAGTACAAATGTAAAAAGGATTGTACTTATCACTTCCATTGATTGCCTTATCATTTGTAATATATGTTGTTGTAGTTGCTGAGAATAAAATACTGTAAACAATATGTGTGCTAATAAGTTACTTGTTTTACAGTGCTGGAGATCAAACACAGAGTCTTGGGCATGGTGGGAAAATGTCCTATCACCAAGTAGACCCTCAGCATTCCATATTTCAACACTCATTAGTTACACTATTTCCTTCCAGTGAGGCACTAAATCACTGTAATTGGAAGCATGGATTTTGGAGTCAGGCAGTCTGAGTTCTAATCCTAGCTTTGCTATGTACTGTTTTTGTGACTTAGAGCTGATTATACTTCATGTGCCTCATTCTTCTGTAAAGTGGTAATAATAATGCCTACTTCATAACGAGTAAGTAAAGTAAACTGAGTGTAGGGTACATGTTAGTAGTTCCAGCACTCGAGACTGAGGCAAGAAACTCTGAGTTCAAGATCGTCCTGGGCTATATAATAAGACTCTGTCTTTACTGTCTCTGACATGAAGTCAGTGGCTAGCTCTTTGATCACCTCCCCCTGAGGGAGAAGCTGCCTTGCAAAGCCACAGAGGAGGGCAGTGCAGTCAGTTCTGATGAGACCTGATAAGCTAGGGTCAGATGGAAGAGGTGGGGAGGACCTCCTCTATCAGTGGACTTGGAGAGGAGCATGGGAGGAGATGAGGGAGGGAGAGTGGGATTGGGAGGGAATAAAGAAGGGACCTACAACTGGGATACAAAATGAATAAACTGTAATTAATATAAAAAATAAAAATCTAATTGACGGAAGAAGTTGATCTAGGTACACTGACATATATCTATTATGCCAGTATTCAAGAGACTGAGGTAAGAGGAAGGTATAAGGTCAAGTCCAACTTGGGTGGTATGCAGAATACTACATAAAAATAATTTGTAATGATTAAATAAGTTAAGATTTGTAAAGTGTTTTGAATATCATCTTGTATATAATAAGTATCATGTGTGGCAAATAAAAGATAATATAGGGATCCTTTATTTTCCACATAGATTACAGTCTTACATGTTTCGTAAATTCTAAGAAAAATTAGCATTAAAATTCATGTATAGAAAATATTGATGTTTGGTAATTACATCTATTTAGGAGAAAATAAAATGGAGCTCTTAAATATCTAAAGACCTAGAATTTGTGAGGGAATTAGTTTATGTATAGCAGAGAAAAAGGATTTTTTTGTAAGCTGAAGGAGAGCAGTTTTATAATTTTATTTAATCTGTAAACAACAAGATTTCAGTCATTTGGAGGTATAACAGTACATGAACACATACAAAGATATTTATTTATGATGCCTTAGAAAGGAAAATAAAGCCCTTGGCAGAAATTCAGTGAGAGTTCTATATAGATTTTCCATGGATGGAACTTTGAGTTTAGTACTAGTATACAAAAATATACATATGTCCAATGATCCAGCTTATGACCTTAGGAGGGAAGTCAAGGTAAATGGGAAACTGAATGGTAAAATCAAAGTCTTTCTTTTCTTAGCATTGAAGTGCTTAAATGTGTAATATTGCGTATCATAAGTTAAAAAAAAAAAGGCTTGTGTTTCTTGGTGACAAACCATGTGATGCGATAGCTAATGATTGCTGTGTTAAAAAGATATAAAAAGCATTCCAAAGTATTCTATAGGATCTGTGTGAGGATGATTTCTTACAAAGTGAGATTCAGTGCATCTGAACTTAAAACTTGAAAGATACTGATTTATGTAAACATCTCATGAAAAGCTTTTCCATATCCTATTTGTAGTAGATCATTTTTAAGCTCCCTGGATCATTTTTCTTTTCTTTTCTTTTTCTTACATTTTTTGGTTGTTGTTTATAGAATACTATCATCATCATCATTATTTGCTTTGTATCCCAGTTGTTTCCCCCTCCTCATCTTCTCCTGGTCCAAGCCTTCCTCCCTTTTCCTCCCCTATCCTTCCATAGTTCACTGATAAGGTAAATCCTCCCGTACTGTCTGACCCTAGCCTATCAGGTCCCATCAGGACTGCCTGGATCCTCTTCCTCTATGGGCTGGCTAGGTCACTCCACCAAGGAGAAGTGATCAAGGAGCAGACAACTGAACTCATGTCAGAGATTATGTCTTCTCCTCTTGTTAGGGGACCCACGTGGAGACTGAGCTGTCTATGGGCTCCATCTGAGCACAGATCTAGGTCCTCTCTATGTATAAGCTGTCTATGGGCTCCATCTGAGCACGGATCTAGGTCCTCTCTATGTGTGATCTTTGGTTGGTGCATCAATCTCTGCAGTCCTCCTGGGCCCTGCTTTTTAATTTTTTTATTTTTTTGCCTTTGGTCTTGTGTGACTCCTGTACCCTTTGGGTCCTTTTATATCCCCCTTCTCCCATAAGACTCTGTGCTCTCTGTCCAAAGTTTGGCTGTGAGTCTCTGCATCTGCTTTAATCCCCTGCTGGGTGGAGTCTTTAGAGGACATCTTTGGTAGGCTCCCATACTGTTCCCTCTCTTCTACCACATCTAGTGTCTGTCCTGTCTTCCCTTCTGAATGAGAATTAAGCATCTTCCCTGGGATCCTCCTTGTTGTTTAGCTTCTTTAGGTCTATAGAATTTAGTATATTTATCCTATATTATATGGCTAATATCCACTTACTTGCAAGTGAGTAAATACCATGCATGTTTTTCTGCTTCCAGAATACCTCACTCAGAATGATCTTTTTAGTTCCATCCATTTCATGATTTCCTTGTTTTTAATTGCTGAGTAGTATTCCATTGTGTAAATGTACCAAATTTTCTGTATCCATTCCTCCATTGAGGGACATCTAGGTTGCTTCCAGATTTTGGCTATCACGAATAAAGCTGCTATGAACATGGTTGAGCAAATGTCCTTATTGAATGGTGGGGCATCTTTTGGGTATATGCCCAGGAGTGGTAAAGCTGGATCATGAGGTAGCGCTATTCCTAATTTTCTTTTTTTTTAACTAATTTTCATTTTTTTATATTAATCACAGATTATTTACTTTGTATCTCCAAATTTTCTGAGGAAGCACCAGATTGGTTTCCAAAGTGGTTGTACAAGGCCACATTCCCACCAGCAATGGAGGAGGGTTCCCCTTTCTCCACATCCTCTCCAAAATGAGTTGTCACTTGAGTTGTTTTTTTTTTAATGTAATGTATTTATTTTTATATTAATCACAGGTTAGGTACTTTATATCCCAGGCGTAGCCCCCTCTCTCATTCCCTCCCACTCTCCCTATCCCTCCCTCATCTCCTCCCTGCCCCCCTCCAAGTCTACTGATGGGGGAGGACCTCCTCCCCTTCCATCTGACCCTAGTTTATCTTGTCTCTTCAGGGCTAATCATTCTGATGGGTGTGAGGTGGAATCTCGGGGTCGTTTTGATATGCATTTCCCTGGTGGCTAAGGACATTGAGCATTTCTTTAAGTGTTTCTCTGCCATTCGATATTCCTCTGATGAGAATTCTTTGTTTAGTTTTGTACCTCATTTTTTAATTGTATTATTTGGTTTGTTGGTGTTTAATTTTTTTGTTTTTTATATATTCTGGATATTAGCCCTTTGTCAGATGGAGGATTGGTGAAGATCTTTTCCTGGTCATTAAACTGTCCTTTTGTTCTGAGGACAGTGTCTTTTGCTTCACAGAAGCTTTTCAGTTTCATGAGGTCCCATTCATTGATTTTGATCTTAGAGCCTGTGCTGTTGGTGTTATGTTCAGGAAGTTGTGTCCTGAACCAGTGCATTCAAGGCTCATCCCCACTTTTTCTTCTAACAAATTTAGTGTGTCTGGTTTTATGTTGAGATCTTTCATCCACTTGGACTTTAGTTTTGTGTGGGATGATAAGTATAGATCTATTTGCATTTTTCTACATGTAGACATCCAATTAGACCAGCACCATTTGTTGAAGATGCTGTCTTTTTTCCATTGTATGGTTTTGGCTTCTTTGTCAAAGATTAGGTGTCCGTAGATGTTGTGGGTTTATTTCTGGGTCTTCAATTCAATTCCATTTATCCTCCAGTCTGTTTTTATTACTGTTGCTCTACAGTACAACTTGAGATCAGGGATGGAGATATCTCCAGAAGTTCTTTTATTGTACAGGATGATTTTAGTTATTCTGGGTTTTTTTGTTGTTGTTGTTTTTCCATATGAAATTGAGAATTGTTATTTCAATCTGTAAAGAATTGTGTTGGTATTTTGATGGGAATTGCATTGAATCTGTAGATTGCTTTTGATATGATGGCCATTTTTACTATGTTAATCCTACCAATCCATGGGCATGGGAGATCTTTCCATCTTCTGATACCTTCAATTTCTTTCTTCAGAGACTTTAAGTTTTTTTTTTCATACAAGTCTTTTACTTGCTTGGTTAGAGTTACACCAATGTACTTTATGTTATTTTTTTTCTGGCTATTGTGAAGGATGTTGTTCCCTAATTTCCTTCTTAGCCCTTTTGTCTTTTGTATACAGGAGGGCTACTGATTTGTTGTTGTTGTTGTTATTTTGTATCTAGCCACTTTGCTGAAGGTATTTATCAGCAATTGGAGTTCTGTGATAAAAATTTTTGGGGTCACTCATGTTGTGGAATATTTTGTTTTCTCCATCTATGTTGATTGAAAGTTTTGCTGGGTTGGCATCTGTGGTCCCTTAGTGTCTGCATGATATACGCCTCCGCCCTTTTGGCTTTCATAGTATCTTTTGAGAAGTCTGATGTGATTTTGATAGTCTGCCTTTATATGTTACTTGGTCTTTTTCCCTTGCCACTTTTAATATTTTTTCTTTGTTCTACATCTTTAGTGTTTTGATTATTATGTGGTGGAAGAAATGTTTTTGTGGTCTAGTATATTTGGTGTTCTGTAAGCCTCTTGTATGTTTAAGGGCATCTCTTTCTTAAGGTTGGGGAAATTTTTTTCTGTGATTTTCTTGAAGATATTTTTTGGACCTTGGAGCCTAGAATCAATCTTTCTTTTTTTCTTTCTTTTTGTTTTTCTATTATTCCTAGATTTCTTCTTTTCATGGAGTCCTTGATTTCTTGGATGTTTTGTGTCAGGAACTTTTGCATTTTTATGTTTTCTTTGAGAGATGTATCAATTTCTGCAATTGTGCAACTGTATCTTCAGTGCCTGAGATTCTCTCCTCCATCTCTTGTGTTGGTGATGATGCTTACCTTTGTGTTCCTGATCTCGTAAGTTCTCCATCTTCAGGGTTTTCTCTGTTTGTATTTTCTTTATTGATTCTAATTCCATTTTCATATCTTGAATGATTTTATTCATTTCCTTTATCTGTTTTGTTGTGGATTCCTGTCTGTCCATGGTAGTCTCTATTTTTTGTCCATTTCCTCACTATGTGTCTATAATAACTGCATAAGCATAGATTTAAGATCACTTTCCTGTGTTTCAGCTGCATTAGACTATCCATTGATTTGGGGGGATTCTGCTGGAGCCATGATGTCCTGGTTTTTGTTGATTGTATTCTTACACCAGCCTTTAGCCATCTAGTTGTCTGTAGCCCAGACTGTTATTCCCAGAGCTTGTGTTGCGGACTGTATTCACCTGTCTCTGGAGTCTGGAGTAGTCTGCAGGAAGATGAGAGATGTTAAGAGGCTCAAGAATGGGTGGTGGAGATTAAGATGCAGCCAGGGAAGGAAGGGCACTCTACTGAGTTCACTGTGTCTGCTGGCTCACTGTTTGTGACCCAGGTAGGTGAGGCATCTGGGGTGCAGGTAGACAGATCTCCAAGCCTAGAACTGCTCAGTGCCCCACAAGCTTCCTCGAGATGGCGGGCGGTGGAACTTAGGTCCAGTGCCTAGCTCAGCATGGCTTTGTTCAGTGTCTCTGCTGGCTCGCTCTTCCTGACCCAGGTGGACCAGGCATCTGGAGCACAGGCGGAAAGATCTCAGCTCATTTTTCAATGATTAAAAAAAATTATCTTGAAAGTGAGTAGTCTAAGGGAAGAAGCACTAATTCTGTTGAACATCTCTCAGTGGAAGAGTTTGGAAAGGATTTTTTTATATATAGTTGGCAGTCATTGAAATGCCAAATCTATCTAGAAGGAAATCCAAAAACGCTAATTGTATGGAGAGAATGTGACATCCTTTGAGTAAGAGGACTAAAGTGAATACTAGGGAGTAAAAACTTTAAGGAACTAAATTTCAGGACAAAAATGAGCCAGGATTTCCTTTTGAAGTGATAAAAATATTCTAAAATTAGGTTGAGGTGATGGTTGTATAACTTTCTGAATGAACTGAAAGTTACTGAATTATATATTCCATGGGATAAAATTTATAGTATACGAATTTTATCTCAGTTTTGGGTGAGGGAGTAAGTGGTGTTGAGGCTCCTTGGCTTGAAATAGGAAGACAGCCAATATAAGAACGTTTCGTACAGGGTCACTGCAGGTGGCGGTGAAAGTTGTTACATGTAGGGAGAGCAGACTAAGGAGAGTAGAGGTCTACTTTCTTAATAGTTTGGGAAGAGAATTATATCTTTTGGACTAAGCCTAGGGTATTGCATTAGAGTTAAGAGAAGTCATGGAGAAGAGAGTATGTATGTGTGTAGGATTACAAACAAAAATGGAAATAATATGCATGTATGTAATATACGTTTGCACATATATGTATATGTAAACATTGCTTTGCAAATATTTGTATATATGACTATAACGTAACTGTTCACTGAGCAGGTCCTGGAGGAAGTAATAGCCTAGTAACAATTGGCATGCCTAGTATATAGGTCTGAGAAAAACAAAAGCTTCTGAAGAGATTGTCCCACAGCTGGGACAGGGAGGATACCAGATGAGCTTGAAAAATTGTGTGCCAGAGAGTTGTCCAAAACATGACAAGAGTGTGTTAAAAGGCCACAAGAGCCTACCCTAGTTTACCCTAGCTAAATCTAAAACAATTTGAACTAAATTAATATTGATAGTAAGCAGTTGTAACCAGTCATGTAATATAGAAATCAGTGAAATGGATAGATGGATGTGGAAAAAGTCATTGTTTGAGACTTAAGTTCATACTTAACTATTCACTGTAGCTAAAAGCGCCAAACAAGTACCCAGATGCCCAAGAACAGATGAATGAATACTATACTATATTAAAAATACTATATTAAATAGGAATGATGTTATGATACATGTTACGATATGAAGAACCTTGACCCCATTATTCTAACTAATATAAGCCAGACCCCAAAGAGGAAAATATTGTATATTTCTATTTACACAGGGTACTTAGAATGGGCAACTTCACCATGGAAGAAAGTAGACTAGAAGTCACTAGGAGCTGGTAAAAGGGAGAGGATGGGGAAAATCACTGTTGAGTAGAACTGCACATCTTGGGGATAATGAAAAGTTCTAAAAGTGACTGTGGTTACCCAACATCGGGTATGGACTTAAGGTAGATGAATTATAGCACGTAAAACAGCTTCAAGGAAATTCCATTTTTCGCCACAAAAATATAGTAAGAAGTGGAACATTTCACATAATTTCATTCAGTCTTTCCATCAGAATACTTATTAAATACAGAGAGGGAATGTATAATTTTAAAATAGAAAAATCTGGTAGACACTGGCATAACCAAGTAATCAAAGTTAACAAATAACAAAACATACTTTTTAAAATATTTCTGCCCAAAAAATGCATAACCTGGGTTGAATCAGAAGGTTAATTGAGAAACATTATACAAAACACCTGGGCATTAAGCTTTAAAACAGTCAAGAGCGTGATTCTAAAGAACGTTTTAGATTTTTTAAAAATAAGGGAGTTGTGTCAGCCTAAAATGCCTCTGCTTATGCAACCAAGCAATCAGCCTGGGGCTAAGGTCATGAACCTATGAGTTATACAAGAGAATGTGTTTATAGGAAATGCATAATCTTGGAGGATGAGGAGAAATCTGTAACTTTCGTATGGTTATGGAGGGGAGAAGTTCTTTGTTCTTTGCAACTTCATCAAAGTTGAAATTGCTTCAGAATAAAAGGCGTACTTACAACAAAAGGAACTGCAATGAGGTACCTGTTCTGGCTAAAATGTAGATCCCAAGAGTTAGACTGTGCTTGAATGCTACTGGCCAAAAAACCAGGAATCTCTTTCTTAATAGCATGTTACAAAAATATTTAAATTCAAGAATTTCCTGTAGATAAATTGAAAATAAGCTCAGTAGATTATGTGTGAAAATTACAGTCTTTGAAAGTAGGGAACTCAAGAGCTGGGAAGATGGCACGGTATTAAAGTGCTTGCCCTGCTGGCAGGGAACCCAAGTTCAATCTCTCAAAAAATCTCACAAAAATCCTGCTGTGGTGGCATGTGATTGATTGTATTCCCAGTACCGGGGAGATGGGGGGGGGGGGGATGGGACTCTCTCAGATCCATCTGTGGGAACAGGAGATCCTCTTAGTCAGCAGTCCCAAGTACCGTGAGAGACCCCATCTCAAAACCAGGTAGATACCTCCTGAGGAGCAATGCTGAGGTTTATCTCTGTCCTCTACATACATGCACATACACCCACACAGAAATTAAAAAAAAAAAAACAGCTGATAGACTAGAACATTATAATGTTGACTGTAGAATATAAAAACTAAAGAAAAAAAGCCAGACTGAATATAAGTGCAATAATAGAACCAAACTAAACCATTTTGTTTTAACATTCATGTTTGCTCTCTCTTATTCCAGGTGATGTTGAACAGGACCTGGGTCCACCTCCATCTGTAGATGAGGCAGCAAACACACTCATGACTCGTCTGGGTTTCCTCCTTGGAGAGAAAGTCACGGAAGTACAGCCAAGTGACCAGTACAGCATGGAGGTACAGGATGAAAATCAGGTAAGTGATGCACTATCAACTTGGTGAAACCAAACGAATCAGCATTTTATATGAGGAAAAGAAAGATACTATGGTGTGTGAGTATGTGCTAAAGGAATGATATCAAGTTTGTTAGAATATCATTTTGAGGCCTAGAATATAATTTAATTTTTTATAGTCACCCATTCCTGTTTGTGTTTTATGTATGTAAAAAACAACAAAAAAACTACTGAATGACTACATAACAAATAAGTTACCTAAATGACAGAACTGAGGAATTAACACTGCACTGAGGAATTAGAGTATATACTGTTCCCAAGTATATTTGAATTATTGCCAGAATAATGATATGCTGAGCCTGGAGCAGATCTTCACCAGTTTCTAAAACTACCCTAAAATAACAAACGTTAAACATCCCTAAATGCTTAATTATTATAAATATGTTTCTCAGCAGCCTTTGAATCCAGGAAATTAGAAAAGATTTAAATTGTTGCAATGAAAATTAAATATAACATATAGGATATAGTGCGATGTTTAGTGAAAATATAAAGACGAGTTTTGAGTACACTTATTTTAAAAGTTGAAAATCTGAGAAATTAATGTTCTGAGTATCTATCTCAGAAAGCTTTAAAACATAATTTTATTGTTAACTTTCTTTTGGGTAGAATACTAGTTATTTTCTGTCGACTTGATAGAAGCTAGAATTATCTGGGAAAAGTAATTTCAATGAGAAATGCCTTTGGCAGATTGCCTATAGGCAAGTCTGTAGGGCATTTTCTTTTTTAATTTTAATTTTTTGTATTAATTACAGTTTGTTCACTTTGTATCTCAGCTGTAGTCCCCTCCCTCACTCCCTCCTAATCCTTCTCTTCCTCCCTTATCTCCTCCATGCCCCACTCCAAGTCCACTGATAGGAGAGGTCCTCCTTCCCTTCCATCTGAACCTAGTGTATCAGGTCTCAGCAGGACTGGCTGCACTGTCTTTCTCTGTGGCCTGGTAAGGCTGCTCCCCACTCAGGGGGAGGTGGTCAAAGAGCCAGCCACTGAGTTCATGTCAGAGACAGTCCCTGTTCCCCTTACTAGGGTATCCACTTGGACACTGAGTTGCCATGGGCTACATCTGTGCAGGGGTTCTAGGTTATCTCCATACATGGTCCTTGGTTGGAGTATCAGTCTCAGAAAAGACCCCTGTGCCCAGATTTTTTGGTTCTGTTGCTCTCCTTGTGGAGCTCCTGTCCTTTCCAGATTTTTCTATCTCCCCCTTCTTTCATAAGATTCCCTGCACCCTGCCTGAAGTTTGGGTATAAGCCTCATCCTCTGCTTTGATACCCTGCTGGGTAGAGTCTTTCAGAGGCCCTGTGTGGTAGGCTTCTGTCCTGTTTCCTGTTTCCTCCCTCTTCCAATGTCCATCTCGTTTGCCCTTCTGAGTGAGGATTGATCATCTTACCTAGGTTTCTCCTTCTTGCTTAGCTTCTTTAGGTGTACAGATTTTAGTATATTTATCCTATATTATATGTCTAATGTCCACTTACAAATGAGTAGATATCGTGTGTGTCTTTCTGCTTCTGGGATACCTCACTCAGGATGATGATTGATGTGAGGACCCAGCTCACTTTGTGTGGTGCCATCCCTAGGCTGGTGGTCTGAGATTATATCTGAAAGCAGGCTGAGCAAGCCAGGGGAACAAGCCAGTAAGCAGCAATCCTCCATGGCCTCTGCTTGAGTTCTTCCTCCAGGTTTCTGCCTTAGTTCCTCCTTTGACTTCCCTTCATGATAAGACTATAACTGTAAGCTGAAATAAAGCTCTTTCCTCCCCAAAATGCTTTTAGTCATGGTGTTTATCTCAGTAACAGAAACCTAACTAGTTTACTGCCTTAGAGTGAAATATTTTACTCAGGCCTGGGGAGATGCCTTGACCTAACCCTGTGCTAGGAACCAAACCTAAGACCTTATGCTTGCTAGGCAAGTGCTTTACCACTGAGCTAACTCCCCAATTCTTTTTATTTCTTGACATTTATGTCAGGTTAGCATGTGACTATCCAAATAAAGACCACTATCATGATACCCCTGCTTCTTCTTAGAGTCAAGTACTTCTTTTTTCCTACAAAATTGGAGTTTCTTCATGTCACTCTGATTTCAAATCAATTTGCATCAGATAAACCTCTAAAGCATAGGGCTAGGGAATAGATGGTGGTAGAATGCTTATCCAGCAAATCAAAGACCCTGGATTAAGAAAGAAAAGAGGAATGACAAGATGATAGGGTTATTGTGAAGATAATACTTTGTAAGCTGAAATTGCCACACAGTAATATGCAATATAATTAGTATAATAAATAAAAAGTTATTACATGAATGTAAAAAAATAATAATGACAAATCTTAGCTTGTTAGAATATAACATATTTTTAGCTGTCTTGGAGCCACAGGAAGAGTAGCTCTATTGACCACTGAAATATGTAGTCTAGGAGTATTGTTAAGAACTGGGAAGCCATAATCTTTGCTAACTTTCATCTGAACTAAATGCATATAGACAAAGATGGATTATTACCTTCATGAAGACCCTATAGTGAGAATGTCCCAAATGTACTACCGTGACAGAATCTAACAAGCAGGTTAGCGTAGACTCATTTTCTGAACGCGAACAATCTCTGAAAGGATATTTAACTAACTTGATTTTCTTCTCTCAGCCATTCTTTTTGTTTTAATAACAAAACATGTTTACTTAGCATAATATAACCCAAAATGTCCACAATACCTCTCATGGCCATTCTTTTTTATTTAATTTTATTTATATATGTATTTATTACAATGTATTCACTTTGCATCCCCGCTGCCCTCCTCCTGTGTTTTCTCCCAGTCGCAACCCTCCATCCCTCTTCTCCCCCATGCCCTTTCCCTAGTTCCCCGATAGAGGAGGTCCTCCTCCACTTGCCCCTGACCCTAGCTTCACAGGTCTCGTCAGGACTGGCTTCATTGTCTTCCTCTGTGGTCTGGCAAGGTTGTACACACACACACACCCATGAGGAGCCAGCCACTAAGTTCATGTCAAGACAGCCTCTGTACCCCTTACTAGGGAACCCACTTGGAAACTGAGCAGCCAGTGGGCTTACTTTAAACAGGGAGTCTAGGTCCTCTCCATACATGGTCCTTAGTTGGAGTTTAAGTCTCTGCAGGCTCTCCTGGGCCCCAGTATTTTGGCTCTGTTGTTCTCCTTGTGGAGTTCCTGTCCCCACCAGCTCTTTCTATCTGCCTCTTCTATAAGGATTCCAGCACTCTACCCAAAGTTTGGCTATGAGTCTTAGTATCTCCTTCAATACCCTGGTGGGTAGAATCTTACAGACGTCCTCTGTGGAAGGCTCCTGTCCTGTTCCTTGTCTTTTCCTACTTCCCCTGTCTATCCTGTTTGCCCCAAATGAAGATTAAGCATCTTCCCTAGGGTCCTCCTTGTTGTTTAGCTTCTTAAGGACTATAGATTTTAGTATGTTTATCCTAGATTATATGGCTAATATCCACTTATGAGTGAGCATATATCATTTATGTCTTTCTGCTTCTGGGTTATTCCACTCAGGATGATCTTTTCTAGTTCCTAATATTTGCCTGCAAATTTCATGATTTCTTTATTTTTAATTGCTGAGTAGTATTTCATTGTGTAAATGTACCAAACTTTCTGTATCCATTCCTCCATTGAGGGACATCTAGGTTGCTTCCAGATTCTGGCTATTACAAATAGAGCTGTTATGAACATGGTTGAGCAAATGTCCTTGTTGAATGGTGGGGCATCTTTTGGGTAGGGTATATGCCTAGGAGTGGTATAGCTGGATCTTGAGGTAGTGCTATTCCTACTTTTCTGAGGAGGCACCAGATTGATTTCCAAAGTGGTTGTACAAGGTTACATTCCCACCAGCAATGGAGGAGGGTTCCCCTTTCTCCACATCCTCTCCAGCATGCATCATCTCCCAATTTCTGGATCTTAGCCATTCTGAAGGGTGTGAGGTGAAATCTCAGGTTCGTTTTGATCTGCATCTCCTGAATGACCAAGGATGTTGAGCATTTCATTCAGTGTTTCTCTGCCATTTGATATTCCTCTGTTGAGAATTCTCAGTTTAGCTCTATGCCATTTTTTAATTGGATTATTTGGTTTATTGGTGTATATCTTGTGGATATTAGGCCTCGGTCAGCTGTAGGGTTGGTGAAGATCCTTTCCCAGTCTGTAGGCTGTTGTTTTGTTCTGATGACAGTGTCCTTTGCTTTACAGGAGTGTTTAAGTTTCATGAGGTCCCATTTATTGATTGTTGATCTTAGAGCCTGAGCTGTTGGTGTTCTGTTCATGAAGTTGTCTCCTGTGCCAGGGCATTCAAGGCTCTTCCCCACTTTTTCTTCTAACTGATTTAGTGTATCTGATTTTATGTTGAGGTCTTTGATCCACTTGGATTTTAGTTTTGTGCGGGGTGATAAGTATAGATCTATCTGCATTTTTCTACATGTAGACATCCAGCATCATTTGTTGAAGATGCTGTCTTTTTCCATTGTATGGTTTTGGCTTCTTTGCCAAAAAATTAAGTTTCCATAGGTGTTGTGGGTTTATTTTTGGGTCTTCTATTCTATTCCATTGATCCACCATTCTGTTTCTATGTTAATACCATGCAGTTTTTATTACTATTGTACCGTATTACTATAGTGCCACTAAAGATCTGGGATGGAGATACTTTGAGAAGATCTCTTATTGTACAGATTGTCTTAGCTATTCTGGGTGTTTTGTTTTTCCATATGAAATTGAAAATTGTTCTTTCAATGTCTGTCAGAAATTATGTTGGTATTTTGATGGGAATTGTATTGAATCTGTAGATTGCTTTTGGTAGGATGGCCATTTTTACTGTTAATCCTACCGATCCATGAGCATGGGATATTTTTCCATCTTCTCATATCTTCTTCAATTTCTTTCTTCAGAGACTTGAAAAAAACAGGTCTTTTACTTGCTTGGTTAGAGTCACACCAAGGTACTTTGATATTAGTGGCTATTGTGAAGGATGTTGTTTCCCAAATTTCTTTCTCAGCCCATTTGTCTTTTGTATACAAGAGGGCTTCAGATATTTTTGAGTTAATTTTATATCCAGCCACTTTGCTGAAGGTGTTTATCAGCTGTAGGCATTTCCTGGTAGAATTTAGGGGATCACTCATGTATTCTATCATATCATCTGCAAGTAGTGACACTTTGACTTCTTCCTTTCCAATTTGTATCCCCTTGATCTCCTTTAGTTGTCTTATTGCCTTAGCTAGGTTCAAGTACTATGTTGAAGAGATATGGAGAGAGTGGGCAACCTTGCCTTGTCCCTGATTTCAGTGGGATTGATTTAAGTTTCTCTCCATTGAGTTTGATGTTAGTTATAGGCTTGCTCTATATTGGTTTTACTATCTTTAGGTATGTACCTTGTATCCCTGATCTTTCCAAAACTTTAAACATAAATGGGTGTTGTATTTTGTCAAATGATTTTTTGGCATCTAAGGAGATGATCATGTGGTGTTTTGTTTGTTTGTTTTGTTTAGTTTGTGATAGATTTTCGTATGCTGAACCACCCCTGCATGCCTGAGATGAAGCCTACTTGGTTGTGGCGGATGATATCTTTAATGTGTTCTTGGATTTGGTTTGCAAGCATTTTATTGACTATTTTCTCTCAACAGTTCTTAAGGTCTTAGGATGAATCTTGGAAGTTCCATCTTCAGTTTGTCTACATTTTTTAGCTTTTATGATTGTGCACGTGTATGTTTGTGCATGACAAATGTATGTGTGAACGCACATCTGTGAAGAAGCACATGTACAGTGCTGAATGTTTAGGGCAGTCAGAGGACTGCGCTCTCTTTCCATCGAGTGGGCTCCAGGGACCAGACTTAGGGCATCAGACTTGCATCGGGCTTTTATCCACGGTACTGTCTCACCAGCCACTCACCTCTAGAAGCTTTTAAAAGATCCAGATTGTAGACTTTATTTTGCTTTCCACGGAGAATGTTAAGGGAATTGAAAACCCACTAAAAGCTTCTAGAATTGGAGTATCTTAATTAGATGTCCATTTGGCCTGTAGCATGAAAAATACTGTCTGTATCTTCACTAGCTTCCATATATAAATGTTAGGGCCATCTTTTAATTCCTAAGCCTTGAATAGTTTTTGAGTTTCTAAACAACTTGGTGACTTTAGCTTTTACATTTAAAGCTTTTAAAAGCATGTATTCTATGACACTTGCTTTATTGTGCAAAAAACACTGTAAAAGTCATGTGCCACCACATAAACAAACTGAAGGAGAAAAACCACATGATCATCTCCTTAGGTGCTGAAAAAGCATTTGACAAAATATAACACCCATTCATGTTTAAAGTCTTGGAGAGATCGGGGATACAAGGCACATACCTAAAGATAGTAAAACTAATATAGAGCAAGCCTATAGCTAACATCAAACTCAATGGAGAGAAACTTAAATCAATCCCACTGAAATCAGGGACAAGGCAAGGTTGCCCACTCTCTCCATATCTTTTCAATATAGTACTTGAAGTCCTAGCTAAAGTAATAAGACAACTAAAGGAGATCAAGGGGATACAAATTGGAAAGAAAGAGGTCAAAGTGTCACTGTTTGCGGATGATATGATAATATACATGAGCGACCCCCAAAATTCAACCAAAGAACTCCTTCAGCTGATACACACCTTCAG
>CM053746.1:15332203-15370716 GCA_028658305.1 Pachyuromys duprasi | reverse complement strand
CTGGTCTGGAGGTTTGGCTCTTCCTCTTTGCTAGAGGCTTTGTGTCCCCCTTTGATATGACCGCTGGGGGTGCTGCTCTGGTCAGGAGGCTCTGAGCTCTGTCCTGAGCTTGCTGCTAAAGGCTCTCTTCTGGACTGGAGCCTGCGCCTCCTTCTGGGTCAGGGGCTGTGTACCACGGTCTGAGATGGTACTTGGGGCACCTCGATCTGGACCTGATACTATGGATCCCAATCCGGGGTGGTGGCTGGGTGTGCCTAGGGGTGTGGGTCTGACCAGTGTAGCCCGCAGTATCTGGGTGAAACTCAGTCCGTCTGGGGTACCTTGTGCCCCAGCCCAAAGTGGTGGTCGCTGGCACAGAGGGTTGTGGTCCCGCGCAGTGCAGCCCGCGGTATCTGGGTGAAACTCAGTCCATCCGGGGTACCTTGTGCCCCAGCCCAAAGTGGCGGCCGCTGGCACAGGGGGTTGTGGGCCAGCACAGTGCAGCCCGCGGTATCTGGGTGAAACTCAGTCCGTCCGGGGTACCTTGTGCCCCAGCCCAAAGCGGTGGCTGCTGGCACAGAGGGTTGTGGGCTGGCGCAGAGCAGCCCGCGGTATCTGGGTGAAACTCAGTCCATCTGGGGTACCTTGCGCCCCAGCCCAAAGCAGCAGCCGCTGGCACAGAGGGTTGTGGTCCCGGGCAGTACAGCCCGCCGTATCTGGGTGAAACTCAGTCCGTCTGGGGTACCTTGCGCCCCAGCCCAAAGCAGCAGCCGCTGGCACAGAGGGTTGTGGGCCGGCACAGTGCAGCCCGCGGTATCTGGGTGAAACTCAGTCTATCTGGGGTACCTTGTGCCCCAGCCCAAAGCAGCAGCCGCTGGCACAGAGGGTTGTGGGCCGGCACAGTGCAGCCCACGGTATCTGGGTGGAACTCAGTCCGTCCGGGGTACCTTGTGCCCCAGCCCAAGATGGCGGCTTAGGCGCCCAGCCCGCTGTGCGCAGCCTGTCTCCCTCCGGAGTTTTTCCTGGGAATAGCTGGGTGTCCCTTGGACTTTTCCACTTGATTTCCCCACCGTAGGAATTCCGCTCACCTGACAGTCGCTGTGCCTACACTACTGTCCTGCTCTTCAGACACAGTGTCCTCCTGGGGCAGCCATCTTGGATCTCTATCTCTCCTTTTCTTTAAACTTTTCATTCTTGCCTCCTTTATTTTATTTTATTAATTCTTTAATCCATAATTTATGCTACCTTATTTCTTCCACTTTTCTATGGTCATTCATGGTGTACTAGTTGTGTTCAATTGATTTTTTCAAAATTTGCTTTCTCATTCTGATTTCTTTGGATGGTGCTGCCATTGTAGCAGCCTGTTTTGACCCCTAAGTGGTTTGGGGGCCTCAAGCAAAAGATGCTCACTAAGAAGACCCCGTGTAAGGTCAAAAGAATATTTATGCAAATCAGTGCGCAGGTGTCAATAGAAACACAAGAAATCTGAAAAGACAAGGCAACCTCATTCCTGAAGTTCATAACTCTTAAAACTGAATCTGAAATTATTTAAATGGTTAGAATTGCAAAGAATTCAGAAGTCTCGTTTTAAAAATAATCAGTAACCTCAAAGAAGATTAAAAGAAATGAATGAAGTAAAGTCAGTTGAAGACTAAGACGACAAATTCAGTTAGCTAAGTGGAAAAAAATAGCAAAAAGATTTTGAAGGGAAAGGGGGGGGGGAAGCAATATATGAGAGTGTCGGAACTAAAACTGTCAGTAAGTGAAATAGGCGTGAAGAGAGGCTCTGTCAGGAAAGTGCTTACAAGGATGACAGCTTGATCAAGAGAATTCTCCATACCCTGTACTGGTCACAGTAGCCAAGTGATGTTACCAGCCAAAGTGACTATCAGCAGATGATTAAATAAAGAAAAGATAGTATATACATTCATCAGAGTTTTACACAACTATAAACAAGAATGAAATTCTGTTATTTGCAATAAAATAGGGACTTGGAGATTGACATATTGAATGAAATACACTAAGGCTAATAGTTTTTCTCGTAAATAAAGTCCAGATTTTTTGTTTTAAGAATACATGAAATTACTGGGCATGGTGGTACATGTCTTTAATTCGAGCACTTGGGAGGCAGAGTCAGGCCTGTGAGTTGAAGACCAACCTGCTCTATGTGGTGAGTTCCAGAAAAGCCAGAGATACATAGAGAAACCCTTTCTCAGAAAATAAAATAATCCCGTAACAACAACAACAAAACACACACGCCTGTGATCCCAGCACTCAGGAAGCAGAGGCAGGCGGCTCTCTGTAAGTTTGAAGCCAGCCTGGTCTATAAAGCAAGTCCAGAACAGCCAGGATTGCTACACAGGGAAACCCTGTCTCAAACAACAAACAAACAAAAATGCAAACATTAGAAATTAGAGTGAAGACTATCTAAGAAGCAAAGAGCCCGTTAGGAGAAGAGAGGCTAATGGGATGAAAGGAGGGAAATGTGATGAACTGTTTTTGAAATGCATTTCTTTTAATAATTGGGTTAGTCTGAGATACATTTTATTTAGATAAGAAGAAAAGCAATGTAAAGCTATGTTTATTCTCTGAGAAGATAAAATGTCTACTAACTAAAGAAAGTTGGGCTCTGTTCCTAAATGTAAGGGATTTTCTGTTTATTCCTTTTCTGCCTGACAACCAATGAAAGTATCATAGTCTAGAGCCAGCATTACATAGAATAAGGAGGAAGTATAAAATATGAACAATAAGAACAGACAACACCATGGAGCAGCCACAATGCAGGAAGGCTCCAGACTTAGAACAAGAAATTTAAGTCTTCAAAGAACTGTGTCTCTACAGGTTCACACTAAGGTCGCTATCAAATGTTAAACAGAGTTTTCTTTTGGCCAATGTGGTTTCGTGATTCCTTCATCGGTAGCAAAATGTAGGCTGCAGCATCTTTCCAGCACCAACAAGGCCTGATTCTTATGTAGAACCTTAGAAAACAGTTACAAAAGAAGAACTCACAAAATTGAAAGCATAGCTGGAAGCTATGCAATATGCAAGAAGACATTTGCAATATATGGTGTGTTTCTGTGTCGTGTTACAGAACATCCTATTTTAAGAAAAGATTTAAGTCTCCATTTCATCTTGGAATATAGTCAAGATTTGAGTGTGGGAGGAAAAAAGAAAAATGAAGATTTCTTTAAAAATATGATTAAATCAGAAGAAAGAGTAATTGCTTCAGGATTGATTCCTTTGAGCATGAGTGAACATTTCTTTTAGTCTGTCATAACTGAGTTGGGGTCCATCTGTTAAAGCCAGATGACAAGATTCCACAGAGTACTACAGCTGATGACAATGGGATTGGCTTTTCATAGTTTTAGAAACTCAGAGGAGAATTAGAAATAAAAAGAGAAAAATTAGCATCATAGAAAACAAAATACTTGCATTATAGGCAACCATTTGAAAATGTTTTTTGTCAAAGCAGTGATAATAAACTTTTGGGGGAAAAAAGGTGAACAAGCATTAAACATCTAAAAATCCCAGCGTTCAGGAGGTTGTGGCAGGAAGATTGCATGGTCCAGCCAGCAAGGGCTACACAGCAATATCCTGTTTTTTGCTTTTTGGGTTTTTTTTGGGGGAGGGGGCAGTAAAGAAAAATAAAAAGTTCCTTTAAAAAGTTTTAATGTTTAGTTATTTAGTCTTTCTGTGTGTGCACATGTGTGGTTGGAGGCAAAATGTGATGCCATAGTGCACATGTGGAAATCAGAGAACATTTATGGAATCAGGTTTCTAGTTCCACCTTTATGTGGATTCCAGGGATCAGACTCAGGCAACCAAGCTTGCGTAGTAAGTGTCTTTCACCCAGCGAGCCCTGTTGCCCTCTCTTTTTTTATTTAAGTTATCAACTGATTCTCTGTAGACCCCAGAAAGTTTGCTATTAACCAAGCTTAATTAGCAGTTAGGGGTAATAAATGGGAAATGAATGTTTTCTATCATCCAAGGCTAGAGAGTATTACCCTTCAGTACTATGCATGCAAATTGATATTTATTCTTAGACATCATTTTTCTTTTTCTTCCTGGGCTGCAAGTGCAGCAAGTGCGGAGTTCAATTAGTAATACTCCTCTGTCTGTACAGATTAGTCTGTGTAAAGCCTTTTTCATTTTATTAGTTTCCATTTATCCTCAATCCCTTCCTTTTGTATATATTCTAATATGTTTATATAACATCTTAGATTTTAATGTATTCTTTCAAAGTATGTGTTGTTGGTTGTGTTTGTGTGTGTGTGTGTAATATATAAAGTGGCATATTAATAAGTCTGTTTATTCTTTTTTCTTTAACTTTTGATTCTTTGTGAATTTCACATTGTACATCCCAATCCTACACATCTCTTCATTACCTCGTACCCACCCTCTGCCCTTGCAACCTCCCCCCTTAAAGAAAGAAAGAAAGAAAAAAAGAAATCTCTTTGTGGAAGCTGTAGAGTGTCCCAGAGTGTCCGTCAGTATACCCTTTTGTCCACACTTCTTTGTTTGCAAATGTTCATTGCAAAGAGACATTTGTTCCAGGCCTCTGGCTTCTGCTACACTCTCTCTACTGGATTCTCACTGGGACTCCTCTTGGTAGTTGTTGCCCTTGGTTATGGATAGTCTGCAGCTTTGGATCTGCAGAACCCTCCTTTTCATGCGCTCCAGCAGTTCATTGATGGGGTAGATGTTGGGATGGGCAACTCAAAGGCCTGGATCCAGTCCTGGGTTGTATCTGTAGCATGGCCCTGTCTCTAGCTTGTTCAGTGTTGTAGCCATCAAGGGGCAACACCTCCTGGCCTCATGCCCTCAGGGCCAGCTCTCCTGTGCTGCCCAGGGGAAATATAGGGTCTGCTCTTACTCTCCTGACTACTACAGCTGGTGAGGGGTGGGGCCAGCTCAACTCCTTTCACACCTCTAGGCCCCCTCTCTTACAATGTTCAGGCAAGAGGTAGGGCCAGTTCCGCACTGCCCCCAGACCTTAATATGACCCTAGGTGGCAGCCCAGTCCAGAGATATCTGCCTGGCCTTCAGGAGCCCCACTACTGCAGGGCCAGGGACGGAGACTTTACCACAGCCTCAGATGGCATCACCAGCTGCTCACATCAGGCTCCGCCTCGCCACCCTCGAGTCTCCAGTCTGCCTTTCTTCATCGTGCACACATCCTTCTGCTTCTTTTTCTCTTCAGTCTCTCCACCACTTACCTACTCATCTTAGTGGCACCTGGGGTGTCTGGGGGTCAGGGTCATCAGGAATGGTCTCATGAATACATGTTTTGTGGCACCTCCCTTTCACACATAAACAGTAATATACACAGACATGCTGTGGAAACGGTTTTTATTCTGAAACGGTACTTTACTGTACATCAAAGAAAGAAATTGGAAACAGTCTTGCAGGGGGATCTTATTTACTTGGAACTGTTTTCCCACTATTCTTTGTTTTCCTGGAGAATAATTAAATCTAGAAAAAGCAGAAATAAAGATACATTAAGAATAGTGGAAAAGAATATATAAATTTTTATTTGGGAAGTGTTTATTGGGTAATGTTTCCTTTCTAACTACACTTGTGGAAATATTGCACATACAGATTTTTTTTTTTGAGGCAGGGTTTCTCTGTGTAGCCTTGGCTGTCCTGGAACTCACTTTGTAGACAAGGCTGGCCTTGAACTCACAGATTTCCTTTTGCGTCTGCCTCCCAGAGTGCTAGGATTATAGGTGTGCACCACCATGCCTGACTATGAAATGTTTAATTTATAAAAAGCCAACCTAGCTGGCATGTTATTGTGGGAGCTTTGAACTTGTGTAACTTTTAGTGGCAATATTTAGGGTTTTTGCATTCTCTGATGTATCAGTCAATGTGGAAATCATTATGGAATGTCTCCAAAAACTAAAAATACAGCTACCATCCTATCCAATTACAGCACTCCTAGATTCCTAAATGATGATTTTAAGTTACAACCAGTTTCCACCATGAAATAGTTAAATATGCAAATTAAGGTTACATTTTGTGGTAAGTAGCATTATATTTTGTGATTTTCTTTCCATTCATTGTCTCTCTGTGACAGTGTTGCCCTTCAGGAGGTAAGCATTGATCTTCACCACTGCATCTTGACGCCTACTACACAACAACTCATTAGATAGTAGGTAGCTAAAATTAGTTATCCATATATGTAAGCAGCATCAATAAGTGAAAACGGTTGAAATTTTAAGTGGTGATGGTTGTTCAAAGAATTTTAACTTCTGATATTTCTGTACTTACTGATTCTGATTCAATAAAACCAACTTGTACCTAATTTTCAAAATACAAGTAAGCTCTATAGAAATCATTATGGAATATCTTCAAAAACTAAAAATACAGCTACCATGTGATCCAGTTACAGAACTTCTAGATTCCCAAAACAGTCTGACATCATGCCACAGAAATACTTGTACATCCATGTTTTATTTTAGCACTATTCTCAAAAACCAGGAAATGAAACCAGCCTAGATGTCCACCAGCAGATACATACGGAAAATATGATCTATAGCAAATGTGAAATCTTACTCAGCTTTAAACAGGAATAAAATCATATCATTTGCCAGCTACTCTAAATTAGTCAAAGCTAGTGACCAATTTTAATGAGTGTGAAATTGTTACCTAGAGTGGCTGAAATCTAGGGAAGAATTATGTTAATAAATGTTATCATTCGTTGAAATCCTGGAGTGTCATTGAGAAGGCTGCCTTCTCATAAGCTGAAAGTTCAAAGTCTATTTAACTTTTTGGCAATAGCCTTAAAAAAAAAAGAAGAAGAAGCTTAATTGGTATTTTCCATTTGTTTCCCACACAAATCAAAAAACTTTACCAAGTCTTAACATACCTAAAAGAATATAATATACTGGGAGATAAGTGAACATTTACTAGTGCTGGCATGCAAAATAAGTTCTGTACTTTAGAACTTATATATGTTCTAAAATACGTCATCTTGTACTTTGTTTTTTGCAAAGTAAATAATTTCATTACTTAAATGCTTGCCCAAGTAATATATTTCTTTATACCCTAGGTAGAAATATTTTTAGTGTCAGTACTATAAAAATTGCACTGAAGAATGAGCCCATTTATTTTCTGCATCTTGTTAACATTTGCAGCATCTTCCAAAACTGCCAGAGTAGCACAGCCAGAAATAGTTTACTCTTCGCTGTTTCTCTGGCTTCCTGTAGATGGGTGTTAGCCTGTATCCCTCATGTGTTTTCTCTTTTCAAGTGTAATTACAGAGTTGATACTGAGTTGTTTGGTTGGTTTTATTTAAGTTTTCTTTATTTTTATGTGCATGGATGTTCTACCTGCATGCCTGTCTTTGTTTCATGTATGTGACTGGTACCCAGGTAGGCCAGAATAGGGTGTCAGATGCCCTGAGACTGGGGTTCTGTATAGCTCCCATGTCATGGAGCTTCAGATGCTGCAATTGGAACCCAGATTCTCTATAAGGGCAGACAGTGCTCTTTACCACTGAGTCATCTCTTCAGCTGTGTGATGCCAGGTTTTTTAATATAAATACAAAAATAAAACACTGAAACTACAGTAGCTACCCTCTAGAAATGTAGTCTTGTGTAGGAATCAAGGCATTGTCAACAAAAGAATTGCTACAATATTAGTAAGTGGTTAAGACCCGAAATAGTTACTGAAAGGCACTTGCTTCCTAGTAACAGTGAGCAAGATACCTAATTTTCACCAGGCATCATTTCTGAATTGTGCAATGAGAATAGCAACACCAGTCCTGTTTAGAGTGCTGTATCGATGACTGATTGGAATGTACAGTTACACAATTTAAAAGTTATCAGTAGGACTGGGGTGTAATTTGGTGATAGAACATATGCTTAGGTTTAACCCTCATTACCACACATACAAAGTAGTAAATATGAATTCTAATATTATTAAATCAATAAGAAATGAACATTAGTACACATCTGGACTCTTCTGGGTGTTATTGCCCAACCTCTTAGGCTCCTGAGTTATTTTAGTCCCTAATCTGTTCTTCTTTTTGAAAGAATTTCTCAGTGCCACAGCTGGTTTCTTCTTCAAAGTTGCCACCACCTACTTTACCCAAGGTTTCAACTCACCTTGGTTTATCCTTGTTTACAAAGACTGGCCAAGATACAGGAACACACTTTTCCTTGCTTCATTTTGTTAGCTGCCTACACTTGGTGACCCTCAGTTGTCTGTTTCTTTTGGTTTTCACAACTGATTACTATGAAGGAAATAAAAGGTACTAAAATATGGGGATTTAACTCCCAAAGTTTACAGGTTCCCAAAAATGTTCAATGATATTATTAATTTCATTTCTCCTGAGGGGCTCCACAACATGTGCCTCTTCTCTAGTTTTGTTTTAGTTTGTTTTGAGGTAGGTCTCACTGCTTACTGTGTAGCCCAGGCGGGCCATGAACTTGTAATCATCTGCTCGTGGCATCCCAAGTGCTGGGTTTACAGACCTGTACCGTCACTCTCACTTTCTCCCTAAATTCTAAGTCGAGTCTCTTATTTCTTCACCTTTTCTAGTTAAGTTCCTTTTTCCATATCCTTTTCCTTTTTTTTGTGGTGAAAAAAAAATCTCATTTATTTTTCTTAAAGAAAAGTCTACATTTTATTTTGTAATTCATCTTCTTTTGTATTATAAAATCCATAACTCCACTTGATTTTGCAGAAAGAAAACATTATTAAATAGGATTATGGAAATTACCTCCTAAATTTATTTCTTTTCTTTGGAATTGATACATTCAAATTACAGGAGGAGAACATGAACTAAGTTTAAAACTCTCCTGGGATGATATCTCTTATTCTTTTATAGTTATTACTAAAAATTCAATAATTTAGATTTTACTGTTTTTTATCTTTTCATTTCTGGGGTTATGAAAATGTTCCTATTTGTGTATAATTATTAGAAAGCTTAGATAAATTCTAGAAGACCTTTCAGTTCTGGTTTAATTAAAATCATTATTCTTTAGCAAGCCACTTACAAATGATGTGCAAAGGATTAGAACTGAGAGGAATTGTACAAGAAAGGCTTGTGTCGACTCCTTATTTGAGCAGGTTTTTTCTACTGTATTAATTTCCACTTAGTTACTGTTTATTTTGATCCTGTGTGTTGGTGGTGGTGTGTGTGTGTGTGCATGTGTGTAAACATGAACCAGGAAGTAAGTAGGGAAAATAAAAAGATAAGAGAAATAGAGACAGTTTGGGGGGAACTGTAACAGCACATAAAAATATGTAAATATCTTTCTGATAACTCTAAAATTTTACCTCTGATAGGACTTGTTCTAGGTCTCTTGGTACTAGGCTATGGATTTGCTTATTTCATTTAAATAAAATGTTAAATATATGTAAGATATGGTTGTGTAATGGTTTCAGTTATTGAAACTTCTGGAGGTAAATGACTTTCGAAGATGATGTTAGTGGTATTCTTGTCTACTCATAAATTTTTAATCATAAACAGGTTAATATTTTCTTTTGAATTAAAACATTTGGGTTTTTTTCTTTTATTTTTCAGCTACACTGACAAATTATTCTGAAAACATGGAGCGTACAAAATATGTTGGAGAAAGCAGTAAAGAATTAGGATCTGGAGGAAACCTAAAACCATGGCAGTCTCAAAAATCCAGCATGGACTCCTGTCTATATCGAGTAGATGAGAACATGACCGCCTCCACATTCAGTCTGAATAAGATCCCAGAGAGGAATTTAGAGACTGTTTTATCACAGTCAGTACAGTCTATTCCTTTGTATCTCATGCCTCGGCCAAATTCTGTAGCAGGTAAGTGGGTTTTTGGTTTTAAAAGTGTTTTACTGAATATGTAATGAATAAAAATAAGACAAGCCATCCATCCTTTTGTGTTTCAGTAACATACACACATCTTTAAACCCTAAGAAGGTTCAACCCTAAGTGGTTTCCTAGTTCTCCTTCCATGATGCGCAGAAACACATACAAATTCAGAGAGAGGGACGATAAAGTATGCAAACCAGTTCAGCTCATTGTAAAAATTTACTTTTTATATTAATTACAGTTTATTCACTTTGTATCCTAGCTATAGCCCCTTCCCCTATTCCTTCCTAATTCCACTCTCCCTCCCTCATCTCCTCCAATGCCCCTCACCAAGCCTACTGATAGGAGAGGTCCTCTTCCCCTTCCCTCTGACCCTAGCACATCAGGTCTCATCAGGACTAGCTGCATTATCTTCCGCTGTGGCCTGGTAAGGCTGCTCCCCCATCAGGTGGAAATGATCAAAGAGCCAGCCCATGAGTTCATGTCAGAGACAGTCCCTGTTCCTATTACTAGGGAACCCACTTGGACACTGAGCTGCCATGGGCCTATATCCGTGCAAGAGTTCTAAGTTATCTCATGCATGGTCTTTGGTTGGAGTATCAGTCTCAAAAAAGATCCCTGTGCCCAGATTTCTTGGTTTTGTTGGTCTCCTTGTGGAGCTCTTGTCCCCTTCAGGTCTTTCATCTCCCCCTTCTTTCATAAGATTCCCTGCACTCTGCCCAAAGTTTGGCTATGAGTCTCAGCATCTGCTTTGATACCCTGCTAGGTAGAGTCTTTCAGAGGCCCTCTGTGGAAAGCTCCTGTTTTCTCCTTCTTCCAATGTCTATCCCATTTGCCTTTCTGAATGAGGATTGAAATCTCACCCAGGGTTCTCCTTCTTGCTTAGCTTCTTTAGGTGTACAGATTTTATATGTCTAATATCCACTTAGAAATGAGCATATACCATGTGTGTCTTTCTGTTTCTCGGCTACCTCACTCAGGATGATCTTTTCTAGTTCCAACCATTTGCCAGCAAATTTCATGATTTAAAAACAAGGATAAACCATTATTTAATTGAAGCACATTTTGGTGCAGTTTGTACAACAGAAGCCATCATCCATTGTTTGGAGGTGTAGCAAGCAAGCAGGCAAGACACCCAGCTTCTTCCTTCTCGCAGTTCAGTATTGTCACAAAACTCCCACCGCCTTAGTGTGAAAGACCAGGCACCTTCATTTCCCAACTCAGACACCGCTAGCAGCAGTCACCAAAGCGCCGTACAGGAGGGGAAATAACTGAAATTCTCAGGCATTTTCCTCAGCAGCTGCATGGCACTGGTGTCAGGAATATTTTTAATACAGCTATTTTGCTACTTAAGTATTCAAACCAGGAGTTTTACAGAGATAACCATCTTGACATTTTTAAATGTATCATCATCTACACTTTGTCCAGACGACAAAATAAAAAAATTGTATTTGCCTTTCTGATTCTTCCAATGAATGCCTAGACAGTTATATTTCACAATGTAGAATAATAAAATATTTGTCATCATTAGACTTACTTTTCAGGGATAATTATTTGTTATGCAGCCAGTACAAAAGTACCCACCTATAGTCCTAGTATAGGACTATGTACTGGAGGTGGAGACCTAAAGGCCAGTGTTCGCTACATAGTAAGTTCCAGACAAGCATGAGCTACATACACAGGTCCTATTGTAAAACAGTGAAATGATTTATTATGTTGGTGATGGCTTCCTGCCACTCATTTCCCTTTTCTACCTGTTCTTTTGGTCCTGAGCTTGGGGAAATGGTCAACATCTGTTATCGGGTATAATGATGGGGAAAGGGATCATCTAGATGATTCTTCGCTTTTATATAGTGACAGCAAATTTTCTCTCATAGGTAGGTTCCTCTACGTATGTTGATCTTCATATAGTTAAGGTACCTCTTCTGTTACATCCAAGTGTGTCTGTCACCTAGCCCTTCTCCTGTTGGCCCATGGGAGTTGCTATTCAGGGAATTGAAATATGTTTGTCTTCTGGATACTCTTTTTGTCCTAAGTGATAAACATGCATTTCTGACTTTGAAGTTTTTGTGTCTTCTCCCATCATCCAGGCTCACTAATTAGGGTGAGTTATGAGATCCTTCACTATTCATAATAATGAAATACCACTTATAATCATAGCCACAAACTTAAAAGGAAGGGCATTGCCAAGAATTGATGAGTATGAAATGCAACTAAAATTATTGCATATTAATGATGGGAGTCTGTTATACATTGGTATTATTAAAGCTTCATATATATTACCTAAACCCTAGCAATTATATGCAGAATATCTATAAAATATAAGAGCTTCATGAAAAGTATTGCTTACTGTTCAGTTCATTTCAATGGTTGATGGTGCTGTTTTGACTGTGTATATATCAGTCTGTAGATAGTTAGGAGTGTACTTGCCATTCATATGTTAGATTTTGTATTTTATTTTAAGAACCTGCCACAGTATTTTACAAAGTATAAAAATTGGCTATGCCATTTTACATTCCTAACCAGCAAGTACTACTGTTTCTGTTTCTCTACATCTCTTCCACAAGTGGCATTAGTTTACCTTTATAATTTTAATTAATGAGTATGAGATGACATTTAATTATGGCTTCAATTTGTACTGTGCTAATGCTTAATAATACTGAGTTTATTAAACTAGTACTTACACATTTTCATTAGTGAAATTTCTCTTTAGACCTTTGGTACAGCTTTTGATTGATTTGCTTATCCTCTTACTGAATTTTAAAAGTGTTTATGTATTTTTTTCTGACTATACCTTGTGTCACACATGTGTTTGCAAATATTTTACTCATTTTGCTGCCCCCTTTTTCAGTGTTTAATGATATATCGCAAAGCACAAAAGTTTGAATTTGTTGAAGTCTATCAAAAATTTTAGTGGACAATGGTCTTGGTGATATTTTTTCATCATTTTAGTTGAAATCATAGTGTTTATATTACATCTTGTAACACTGGTCTCTTTGGGTCTTTGGGTTCAGACATCTTAAAGGAAAACAAAGGCCAGACAGGCGTTACACTTGCCTGTGCCACAGTTGGAGCCACTTAGTAAAGAGAAAAAACTGACTGCCACAAGCTGTTTTCTGACCTCCTCATACCTGCCATACCTGTCACACATGTGCACACACACACACAAATCACTCAGTAGATAAATGGATGAAATTAAAGTAAAAGGAATGTACGTATGTACACGAGTGTACCATTAGAGACCAGACAGGTTGACCTGAAAAATATGATCTTACACTGTTGGGATAGTGTGCATGACTGTGTTGAGCAAAATACTTTATCAGAGAATTGTTAAAATACATGTTGGACATATTACAAACAGGTTTACTGTTGGCTGCTAGGGCAAATCAGAGGTCAGACAATAGTTTGTTTTACATTGTTTTCTGTATCTGGAAACTATGGTTATAGTCTGCTCCCACAGAGACAGGAAAATAAGCTGTGAACCAAATTAGTCATTTATTGTCAAGGGTTCATGGACTGTAAATTTAAAATGTTTCCAGAATGTAAGGAAACAAAATTACTTCCATAGGGAATTACTCTGATGAGTATATAATGTACAAGAATTTGATAAAACTACAAAATCTAGCTGTTTAAATGATAATGTTCCTAAGTTAATTTTAAGTTAGTTTTCTTAGCCTAGGGTAGTCCCACTTTTACATTTTAGCTCTGTCTATATACATATATATTTTCATATGCTTTGTAATGTATACATAGAAATGGTTCTCAAAACTGGGGAAGGTAAACCTCCCTGATAACTAAGAGTAACTGGGAAGCTGGGTATGGTAATGCACACTGTTAGTCCCGGCACTTGGGAAGCAGAGACAGGTAGGTCTCTGAATTCAAGACTAACCACGTTCATGAAGAGCCAGTCCAAGACAGCCAGGGCTGCAAAGGGAAACTGTCTCATAAAACCAAACCAAAACAACAACAAAAACAACAGTTGAGGTTTTCAGGTATGAAATAAGAAAAAAATTAAGTGTATTTATTCTTTTTTGTTTTATCGACATTTTTAGTTTGCATACAAAACTAGGTGTCAGTGTATTTTTACATATCATTGTGCTTTGCCCATACTGGTTCTTCATTACCCTCCCTTGTCCCCCACTTCTCAATGGTTTTTTGTGATCTCTGGAAATAGTCTCCCTTCTACTTTCATACAGAATATTTTTAGTCAAGATTCTTCATACAAGAGAAAACATACAATACTTGTCTCCTATTTTCTTCTCCTGTTCCCTATGTCCTTATTAAATTGTCTTAATCATAGGATCCTAGGCGTTATATAAAGGAGGGATGGATGTTAGTAATAAAAGGCCTTGTTCAAATTCAATTTTAAAACTTCTCTTCTTTTTTAAACTCAGAATGAGTAATATAAAGAGATCAAGTAATGCTGAATAACAGTGAAAAACTACATTGACTGCTGGGTTTGTTGACTTAGACCTATAAAAAAAAAAGTAAAAGCAGCTGAAAGATTTTCTGTCTATCATCAGGCCAAGTGTATCCTTTGAGTAGTGTCTGTTAAGTGTTAAGGCAAAATGGGGTCAGGGTTGAGGATAGAGCCAGCAGGTCACTGAATGTAGGCAGGGCTGCACTGAGCATTATGTTCAGGACACTCACTTCATTGTCTGCAGAGATAGGATGATCAAAAATAAATCAGCTGTTACCACGTGTTCTAAACAGCCTAGTAGATAAGCTCACATGGAGAAACACACCTATAAATCCCAGCAGTTGAGAGGTGGTGGCACAAAGATCAGGGGTTCAAAGCCGTTCTTAGCCTCTTAGTAAACAGAGGCCATCCTGGGCTCATACTTTCACTGGGAGATCAGTCAGTGAAGTGGAGAGTGGAACCAGAATATGTGACAAGGGGAGAAGAAAGATTGACACAATATGACAAAAGGTTTTCTCAGGAAATGACTTGGAAATGGAGAAGCTTCAAGTAGCAGGTAGGAAGAATGTGATAGTCTGTTTGTCTCCTTGTGCATTTGTTTTGAGTTTTATCCAAGAACTCTTCTCCATTCTGGTGGCATTTGGGGTTGTTTTCAAGTGGTTTTTGTAGTTTGGGAACCTTGACTAGTTTTCTTTCATATGGTGAACAGTGGGTATTTTCATTGCTCCTGCACACCCAGCTTCCCAGCACCATTTACTGTAGAAGCTTCCTGTCCCTGGTGTGTATTCTTAGCACTTTTACCAAAAATGAGCTGCTTGTGGTGTGTGGCTTTTTTTCAGCCCTTATTCTGATTCTTTGACCAATGTATCTATTTTTATACCAAAGCATGTAGTATCTATTACTGCAGCCTTTTAAATTTTTTTATTTTTATTTTTATTAATTACGGTTTATTCACTTTGTATCCCATCTGAAGCCTCTTCCTCCATCTCCTCCCAAGCTCACCTTCCCTCCATCTTCTCTTCCTATGCCCCTTCCCCAGTCCAGTGATAGGGGAGGTCCTCCTCCCCTTCCATCTGACCATAGTCTATCGGGTCTCATCAGGACTGGCTGCATTGTCTTCTTCTGTGGCCTGATAAGGCTGCTCACCCCTCAGGTGGAGGTGATCAAAGAGCCAGCCCATGAGTTCATGTCAGAGACAGTCCCTGTTCCTATTATTGGGGAATCTTCTTGGACACTGAGCTGCAATAGGCTACTTCTGTGCAGGGATTCTAAGTTATCTCCATGCATGGTCCTTGTTTGGAGTATCAGTCTTAGAAAAGACCCCTGGGCCCAGATATTTTGGTTCTGTTGCTCTCCTTGTGGAGCTCCTGTCCCCTCTAGGTCTTTCTATCTTCCCCTTCTTTCATAAGATTCCCTGCACTCTGCCCAAAGTTTGGCTATGAGTCTCAGCATCTGCTTTGATACCCTGCTGGGTAGAGTCTTTCAGAGGCCATCTGTGATACTGCAGCTTTATAGGGTATTTTGAAGTGAGATAATATGTCTCCTGTGAAGAATTTTGACAGTTCAGTCAGTCTGTAGATCACTTCTAATAGTATGGACATTTTTAACAGTATTAATTTTTATAGTGTGTAAGCACAGGATGTCCTTCCAATTTTGGAGTCCTTTTTAGTTTCTTTTATTTTTAGTTTTTTTATAGTGTTTATTGTAGACCTCCTTTACTTGTTTGGTTATTAAACTTATTCCTAGATATTTCACTTACTGTTTTGTGCATGATTTTTTTATTTTTATTTAGAATATTTGCTATCAGTGCATAAAAACACTTCTTGAAGTTCATAGATGTAGATATATATGATCATGTTGTCTACAGCTCCAGGCCAACCTGGTCTTTATAGAGCTCCAGGCCAGCCAAGGTTACATAGTTAGACCTTATCTCAAAAAAGTATGGCAAGTTCCTACAAGTTTCTTCCTGCTGTGAACATAGGGCCTCTGCCCTCTGGCTTCAGGCCGTCTCCTTCATGCCATGGCCCCAAAACAGTAGTCTGCCATCCTACCTCAGTCCAAGAAATACAGATCAGCTACTGCCCCGAAACTGGAGAACATGTCGACATGTCCAAGCCTGCCAAAAGAAGAGAAAGAACAGCAAGAAGCAATTGAACATACTGATGAAGTACAAAATGAAATAGGCAGACATAATGAACAAGCCAGTGAGGAAATTCTGGAAGTAAAACAAAATATAACAAACTTTGCCAACCGTTTTTTCAGAAGAGGTCAGAATTGATCACCAAAATCCCTAATTTTGGAGTAACAACATTTGTCAACCGTCTCCAAATGTCCATACCACTGGGGGGAGGAGGACAAAGAGGCCCTGCATTATTTGAGCAGAGTTGAAGTGACAGAATTTGAAGACATTAAATCAGGTTACAGAACAGATTTTTATTTTGATGAAAATCCTTGCTTTAAAAGTTCTGTACAAAGAATTTCATCTGTATGAGACCCATCTTCAGAGTCCACCAAAATCAAGTGGGAAATCTGGAAAGGCTTTGACAAGCGCTCAAGTCAAACGCAGAATCAGGCCAGCAGGAAGTGGCGGCCAAAGAGCTTCTTTACCTGGTTCACTGACCATTCTGACGCAGATGAGATAGGAGAGGTCATCAAAGATGATATTTGGCCAAATCCCTTGCAGTACTATTTGGTTCCTGATATGGATGATGAAGAAGGAGAGGCAGAAGATGATGGTGATGATGAAGAGGAAGGGTTGGAAGGCACTGATAAAGAAGGGGATGAGGATGAAGGTGAAGAAGATGAAGATGATGGAGGGGAGGAAGAAGATGAAGATGAGGATGACTAGCACAGAAGACTGATAGATTCCAACTTTCTTTTTTATTGTTTTATTTTTTTTTAATTTTCTCTAGTCCCTGGCAGCAAGTTGCAGTAATTTTCCTCCCCCTGCACCTTGTACTTAGTCACCCTGTTTTGAGGTCTCTCTTTATACCATGGTTTTCAACTTGTTTGGGGGAAATAACCTTGGGCAAAATACAACAGGAAAAGAGTCTCAAAAAAAAAGGTGTGGCAAAAGTATTATTAGGAGAAAGTGTTGGCATTTTATACTACCAATTTTGTTGTAGTTACCGAGTGAATTAATTAATTAATTAATTATTCACATCCAGTCATCATGTGGCCTATTATACTTTCTGTCCATGGGTTTGTTTTCCTAAGCTGAGAGAATTCCAGGCTGTTTTCTCTACCCCTTTTGCTTCCTCTTTTGCTCATTTATAATCAAGTATCAGATAAAGTGATATATAATACTGGCAGCAAAACTAACTTTCGAGGCAAACAACTATGTCATCTGCCTTAGTTTGGTTGCCATTGTTGTAATAAAGCACTATGACCAAAAGCAACGTGAGAAAGACAGTTTATTTCATCTTCAAAACTCTCAGGTCACATTCCATTACTAAGAGAAGTCAGAGTAGGAAGTCAAGGTAGGAACTAAAGCAGAAACGATGGAGGAATGCTGCTTATCGGGGCTTGCTCGGTTTGTTTTCTTATGCACCAGCCAGGACCACCTGCACCCCCACATCACCCAGTAATCAAGAGAATACTCACAGGTTTGCCTCTAGACCGCCTGATGGGGGGGTTTTCTCAGCTGAGGTTCCTCTTACCAGATAACTCTAGCGTGTGTCAATCAGACAAAAAAACTAACTAGTGTAAATCTCACAGTAATAGAATTTCTGACAGAAAAAGTATTCTGTAGGAATTTTGTGGTAAAACATATGAGACCCCAAAGTCATGAAAACATAACCCTTGAGCTTTCTCCTCTTTTGCTGTGTTCATGCCAGTCATCAGTGATCAGTGTTTTTATGGATTAAAACCAATACTCTGGTATTTCTTCCAGATTGAAACCTTCATATAAACAAGGTTTTATTTCCCAAATGTTTCAGCAACATCAACAAGTTTCCCTTTTGTTTATTTTATTAGAATTTTCATGACTCAGACATTTAAAAGCAATATAGCATATTATATTGGACTGGACATTGGTTTTCAAATATTAAATTGTTTATACCGTTATCTACAATTTAGTGAAATGATAATTTTGGACTTTTCTAGTTTATTCATTTCATCTATTTTAATAAGGAATCCAGTTCTCTGTTAGTGTCATAGAACCTCTTGTCAAGTGATAGATCTATGCTATATCTATCTTAAAACTAGAATGAAGTTTTAAATCTTTTTATAAAAAGACTTGGTTTTGTACAGGCATAGAATAAGTGAATTATTTGTTCTTGGGGAGTATATTTTCTTCTCATGTAAGCTTTGATTCAAAAGTATGGCAGATATCAGCTAAATAAAAAAAGTTTTCTAAACTTAACATATGTAAATAAATTCTCTCTGTCTTGTTAGCCACCAGCTCGGCCCACCTGGAGGATCTTGCCTACCTGGATGAGCAGAGACATACTCCTTTGAGAACTTCTCTTCGAATGCCAAGACAGAGCATGGCTGGTGCTCGCACCCAGCAGGATCTAAGAGGTCAGAATACACAGGGCTGAGGGGCTCCAGAGAAATAGGAAAAATAGACCAAAAAAAAAAAAAAGGCCTTTTTCCCATCTTCAAGCTTATTCTTCCTTTTAAGAATGAGATGATCTGATGATCTGCTTTAGTGTGTAATTAGATAAATCCACAAATATATTGCACTCATAGAAGCATGTTGTCATTTTCAAAGAAACAAAATGGAAAAAGCAGGTAGTGGTGGAAGAAACAATCTTTTTAAGGTCCTGGATTTCAGAGGTAACTACTGACCTTCAGCCCTGATCGGATTGGAGGTGAACTGTATTATTAATGTGTGTTTTACCGTAGAATCTCTCTCAGTTTTGATCTAATGGACATTTCTAGTAGCATATAATACATTTATTTTCTTGGTGTTTCAGACAATGCTGGCAGTGTCTAACCAGCACCTACGAACCTATTAGTTTCTTTTCTCATTTTATGGCAGAATACGTAGCATCTTAAGGATAGGAGAGTTTATTGTAGCAAAGAAGTCGTGGCAGCAGGACTGTTGGGCAGCTGACCACACTGGAGGCAGGGAAACACGAGTGCCAGTGTGCAGGCTCACGCCCTTGTTTTCATTCAGTCCAGGACCCCACCCTATGGGCTGCTCCTGTCAACATGCAGGGTGGGTCTTCTCTCCTCAGTTAAATCTTTCTGGAAATGTCTTCATGGACACTCCACAAAGGTGTGCTTCTATGATGACTCTGAATCCATTCATAAAACTTAACCATTATAGGAACCTATGTCTTTATCTTCTCTGTGCAATGTACATGCTTCTATAAGAGAAGCATAATCTTTTCTTTCATTCTATTATGAGAATGAGAAATCTCATTAAGGAGACTGTTCATGCTCTCTGTGTCCCTTTGCTCAAAATGAACCTTCTCTGGTAGCTTTTATCAGTGTTTCTCTGATATCTAGAAATCTGTAGCTCAAGCATCTATTTTACTTTATAGCTTATTTTCATATTGTTTTTGCTTTCCCTTTTTCCCTATTTCCTACCCTAAGTAATGTAGTGACACATGCATTGCTCACACAGGAAAGAACTTATTTATGCCTACTGCTCATTCTGGAAACCATTTTCCTCGTTTCAGTAATGGCTAAGCAAATGGAAGCTTAAAATGATTGATTATCACTGTATGTTACCATAGTCACATTAACAATAGTTAATAATCACTTACTTTGGTTCATAATCTTTCATCATAATATTTATCATTTCTGTAGTTTACCATATACTAGTTGCTTGGCATATTTAGTTTTTTAATTGCTCTTCTAGAAAATGGAATTATGGGCCAGCAAGGCTCGGTAGACTTAAGGACACTTGCCACCAATCCTGATGACCTGAGATTGATTCTCAGGACCCACATAGAAAGAGAGCTGACTCTTAAAAGCTGTGCTCTGACATCCACACATGCATACACACACGTGTAATGAACAATTTTTCAAAAAGAAAACAGAATTATGTCAAACACTACTTTAGGCTGTTCACACCCAAAGCTTGAATAGACTTGATGAGAGACTAAATAATTTATTTTTTCCAGGACCACAATGCACAGGAGTATTAAATAAAACTGAACACAACTGCTGATATGTCTGGACCTTCAGATTTGTTTGCATATCTGCCACATTGATATCACTTTGTATTTCGTTACTAGAAAACATAACAATGTTTCATTTCCTCATTTTCTGATCATAGGTATTATGCTACATAGAAAAAAATGATGGGTTTCACTTCTGTTAATTTAGGCCCTCCTTAATATTGAGTCCTCTTGTTACTTAGTATCACATACATGATATCTGATTCTGGTATCTAAAGATTTAATAAGATTTTGATGATACAAGAGCATATCAATTCTGGTGAGGTTCATATTTACACAGAGATATCAGCTATATCTTGATTATAACAAAGATTTTTTTTTCATTATTGAGTTTCAACCTAAACATTCAAATAATAAAAATGCATCCAAAGATTTTTTCTAGAGTATACCTACTTTTTTGCAAAGTCTGAAAAATGAGTTTCTAATGACCCTAATTTCATATTCCTTGCGAAAATTTACATTAATACTCAAGCTGGACCTTTCCCATTAGTGAAGGTGCTATGTTAGTGTTTCCATCTCCTCAGATAGTCGCTATTTCTCAAGAGGTTCCACAGGGCAATCTAAATGATTAGAACATGTTTTCCAGATAAGTATATTGATCCAGGAGACGGGGTGTTTACTTAGTAGTTTATCCTTCTAAAATTAGCATACTCTAATTCATCACTCTAAAATTAGCATACTCGGGTAAAAGCTCTGGAGAATAATCAAGTCTCAAAAAGTAACATGTTATCTTGATTACTATTTACAAAGAAATTGGATGGCTTATGATATGAAATAAAAAGCATTGATGAGAAAAGAAAGTAAATTTAACTTGGACAAGCTAAAGATCTTAGAAAGCCTTTATAATTTATGATATTACGTCTAAAACTTTCACATTTTTAGGTTCATAATCAAATTGTTTTCCTTACATCATTTTCAAAAGCTTACTAAATTGTTTCATAATTTCATTAAAAACATACAAATTACAGTCAATTTTAGTTTGAAATCTATTTTTTCTAGTTAGAGTTGAGGTAAAATTACATTATTCCACCTCAAAAGAAAAAAAAGCAATAAAATGATTAATGATAACTTCAGTATTATATATTTCTAGATGCCAGTGAGATGGCTCAGCAAGTAAAGGTACTTAACTAATGACCTGATTTCAATCCTGGAGACCCAGAAATGGAAGGAAAAAACTCTTACAAGCTGTCCTTTGATCTCCATCCACTCATTGAGAAATAAAGCCACACACAAAAACTAAATGTAAAAACAATTTAATATATTTCCAGCTTAGAATATATATACACACACGTGTTTACATTTTAAAGTATTACTTACGTTTAATGAAATAGCTTTTGCTTTGTTTTGTTATAAAAACTATACCTAGGGCTTATATGTGCTACTGAGCTACATTCTCAGCCCTATATAATAGAGTTTTGTTTTGGTACATTTGTGTGAGTGTAGATGCTTGTGCTCATGTATGCAGGTGCCCACTGAGGCCAAAAAAAAAGGTTTCAGATCCCTTATAGCTGAAGCTATTGGGGTTTGTGAGCTGCTCAATGTGGGTGCACAGAACTAAAGTCCAGCCCTCTGCAAGAGCAACAAAGACTCTCACCCACTGAGCCATCTCTCCAGCCCTCGGGCTTTTTAGCCGCAATTTTCATGTTCTATAATGCTGAGTCTTTGAAGATGTGTGCTGGCTATGCACCTAGAGTATATCCAATGGTAACTAACTATATTGACCAACTGATTTCCATTGTAAAGACTGACTAAAATGTATCCACTGGGCATGGTCTGTAGGGCTGTGCTCTTACATTTTTGAGGATTCTAAAAAGCTTTTATTGATATGACTTGAGGTGGCATTTACCACATTATAAACTAATATATCAGGTACTAGTTTTAGCTTTTAAATATAGTAAGTTTTAAATAATAGAGGTTATTAAAAATCTGTATATTCAGGGCTGGAAAGATCGCTTAGTGGAAATATGGCACTTGCCGCTCTTACAGAGACACAGGTTTGTTTGCCAGCACCCATGTGGTAGCTCACAACTACCCATAACTCCAGTCCCAGGTGACCCCTCACCCTCTGACCTCCACAGGCACCAGGCACAGAAATCATGTGCATGTATACATACAGGCAAAATACAAAAAGAACCTCACACTCATTAAATAAATAAATGTTTATTCATCTTAAAATAACAGATTAATATTTACACATTATGAAGATGGGAAAATTCTACTGCACAACTAGTTGTGGAAAACTAACTTAGTAAAAGGAAAATAACCTCAGCGTCATAACAATAGCTACAGTTTTAAGGACACCAAACATGTCTTGAAGCCCCCCCTCCAGGGATCCCCAGACACTTTAATAAGCAGTTTAGAGAATATTACTATAGTTGAAAATGAGCGTTATGTCTCAAGGATTGTATGGTCTGTTTACAGAAATGCAAAAGGATTGATATTTTGGGAGTTTTTCGATGTTAAAAGTTGTTTATGAGGAGAGTTCATCTAAAAATTACCATAAGTGGAACTGAACTGTTTAGTCAGAATAGTAGGAGCAAAAGGTATTAGGGCAACATCTGAGGTAGAATATTTGGATCTTCAAGTCACATATTTTTACATTGGCTTCATTAGTTTCATTCATTTCATTCTCAGTTTTTTTCTTCATTTCTTTTTCAGTACAGCTGTTCTGACCAACTGTTCTACCAAAAATCGATGCTTACTTTAAAAGTTCTATTTTTTTTTTATTTGAACACCATTTTGTTAATATGGGGTTATGCTAAAAGTACCCTAAAACATCTTTTTTGACAGTCTCAATGAGGGAAGTCTTTCATGCCACAGAAGACAAACATTATGTTTGCTACCTATCAAGAGAAAAAGAAGTAATTGATTTTTACAGGTAGAAGTAATATATTGTATGATAGAACATTGAAGGGGAACCAGGGAGTTAAATACAAAATATGAATGCTAGCATAGTGATTCAGATAATAGCTACTTATGGAAAATTAATGAAAAATTATTAGTGATAGGCCCTAACCTGCCTGTTGTTAAATTATAGTCATACTGTTTGGCTTGAAGAGATTACATGTTAACAACTAAAACTTCATTTCTCAATATATGTTGGTTTTCTTAGGTCCTTTGCTACATCTCATTACATAAAGACATTTAGACACTTTCTGTTTAGTGACTTGGTGCTTTGGTGCACACTAGGAGAGAAGGCATATGTGCAAATGATTGTCTGGTTCGTTGGCACAAGTTTATATTGAAAAAGAAATGGTTAACTTGGCTTCAAGTTCATGCTTTGAGATCAGTAAGTTTAATTTTCATTAAATAAACTCAGTGTATCACAATGTGAGTCCCTCACATTTCTGACACTGTATTTTTTATGAAGTGACTAAGACGCACGTCATGAAGCTGAATGCTCTTGCCTTAGCCCACTGAGTCATGTAACCCTGGGCCTGTTGAGTCACCTGATTACTGCCTAGCTGACGGGCATGCTCACAGGGAGTATTTCCATCAGCATTTATCACTGTTGTTCATTTTTATAAGCAATTTTAAATGTTCTTCTTAAGTAAATTCAAACACTAGAAGAAACTTGTGTCCACAGAAATGTCTGCATATGACTGTTGGATAGTAGCCTGTGTGCTCTAGTTGTATGAGGCCATTCCCTGTCTCCACAGCCAGCTCTTCTGCACAGTGCCATAAAAGGTGAATTTCTTCCAGCCATGATTTTTTAATTTTTATTACATTTTATCTGTTTATTTCGTGAGGGTGAGGGGCACACACTGCTGTAGCGGGCATGTGCAGATCAGAGGGCAGCATGCAGGAGTTGGTTCTCTCCCACTGTGTGTGCCCTGGCTATCAGGCTTGGCAGGAAGCACCGTCACCCACTGAGCTAGCTGGCTACCCTCATGTTTTGTTTGTTTTACTTTGTTTTGTTTGTTTTGTTTTGTTTTGTTTTAACTAATCGCTATGGCATAGTTGCTCTGTATACACACAGATCTGATTTTTATATGAAACAGTCTTACTTGGTAAATTACTAAAACCCAAAAAAAGAGTTAATGCATAAATAGTTTTCCTACTAGACCTGCAAGGGAAAAATAACCTTTGACAAAGGGATTTTATACACCACAACATCTTATAAGAGATGTTTCCAGCTGAATTAAACTTGAATCAACTTCCAGATTAAGATTCCCATCACTTAGTTAATGTACTTGCAAAACATTTTTTAAATGTAATTTATTTATTTTATATCAATCATAGGTTAGGTACTTTGCATCCCAGGCATAGCCCCCTCCCTCGTTCCCTCCCACTCTCCCCATCCCTCCCTCATCTCCTCCCCGCCCCTTCCAAGTCCACCGACCCCTCCCCTTCCATCCAACCCCAGATCATCTTGTCTCCTCAGGGCTGGCTGCAATGTCCTCCCCTGGGATCTAGCCAGGCTATTACTCCCTGATGTGTATGGGGGAGGGTCAAAGAGCCAGCCATTGAGTTCATGACTGAAACAGTCCCTGTACTGTACTAGGGTCTTCAGTCTTGCAAAACATTTTTAATTCTTTAAAATGACTTAAGTTTGATATGTGAAATATTTTATGGAACAATTTTCCAAGATACTAATAAAATTATAGAACTGGAAATTTCATTATAAAATTTTATTAATAAAAGTTCACTTAGAAATGTTACTCTTACTAAGATATCAACTAAGGAGCATGCATGGTGTGGACCTAGGCCCCCTGCACATATGTGGCTGATGGGCATCTTGGTCTTCATTTGGGGTACCTGTCGAGTTGGGGGGTACTCTTTCTAACATGGACTCAGTTGCCTGCTTTTGGATCACTTCCCCCTAGCAGCCCTGCCTTGTCTGGCCTCAGGGGATGAAGAGATGCTCAGTCCTGGTGTGACTTGATATGCTAGGAAGAGTTGATATGGGGGTGGGGAGGCTTTCTTTTTCTGGGAGAAAAGAGAGGGAAAGGGGGATTGAGGAGAAAGATGGGACTGGAAAGAGAGGAGGGAGGGGGTACCCTTGGGTGTGAAGTAAATAAACTGAAATTTTAAAAATGAAAACAAAACAAAAAGAAATGTTACTCTTAAGATTTAAGCAGTTGAAATAACTTGTTTTGATATATCTAAAAATAAATGTCTTATTTTCAGTACCAAAAATCTAATAATACAAAACTGTTCACATAGTTATATAAGTATGTTATAAATCTTTCTCATTTTCAAGGTATTACTTTTTATATTTTCCCTATATATTTATGTACTAAATTTGGTGAAGTATATAGAAAGTAGTAACCATTCCACGAACTGGGTTGTTCTTGTTTCTTTTATTGTTCTCTGATGATCTTTGTCCTTTACCTGAAGAAAACAATCAAGAGTGATTCTAGATTGGTTTTTAAAGAAATATTTTCCTGTAAGACCAATGTCAGGGGCTAAGGATATAGCTCAATTGGCAGAGTATTTACCCAGCATGCCCTGGGTTTGATTCCTAATGCCACATAAATGGAGTCAGCAGAACTAGAGATTTAGGGTCATCCTTAGCTACACAGTGATACATAATTCCCTGTCTTTAAAAACTGATAACACTGTGGCTAATTATTAGGATAAAACAAGAAGAAATCCTAGATAAGGCCCAAGTTTTTGTCTAGAAGACCAAAATACATAGTGTTACTTTACTACCTGTTGAAACAAATGGAAATCAAGAATAGATTAAAGAAATTAAATAATCTTAGTAAAATTTTCTAGGTTTGTGATTCCTGTTAAATATCCAAGTAGATGACTTGGTTTTGACCAAATAGTAGCTTTGAACCAAGAGCTTCCTGTGTGCAAGTCAAACCACCTAGCTTTAGCTGCAATACTGAACTGCTTTCTTTTCTTTTATTTATTTATTTATTTATTTTAATTTTTAAATATTAATTATATGTTAATTATATGTTTGTATCCCAGCTGTAGTCCCCCCTCCATCGGACCCTAGTCTATCAGGTCTCATCAGGATTGGCTGCATTGTCTTCCTCTGTGGCCTGGTAAGGCTGCACCCCTATCAGGTGGTCAAAGAGCCAGCCACTGAGTTCATGTCAGAGACAGTCCCTGTTCCCCTTACTAGGGAACCATCTTGGACACTGAGCTGCCATGGGCTACAGCTGCAGGGGTTCTAAGTTATCTCCATGCATTGCCCCTGGTTGGAGTATCAGTCTTAGAAAAGACCCCTGAGCCCAGATTTCTTGGTTCTGTTGCTCTCCTTGTGAAGCTCCTGTCCCCAGGTTTTTCTATCTCCCCCTTCTTTCATAAGATTCCCTGCACTCTGCAAAAAGTTTGCTATAAGTCTCAGTATCTGCTTTGATACCTGCTGGGTAGAGTCTTTCAGAGGCCCTCTGTGGTATACTCCTGTCCTGTTCCCTGTATTCTCCCTCTTCCAATATCCATCCCATTTGTCTTTCTGTGTGAGTATTGATTATTTGTTAATCCAATTTATTCACTTTGTATCCCAGCTGTAGCCCCCATCCTCATCTCCTCCCAGTCCTACCTACCCTCCCTTGTCTCCCTTTATGCCCCTCCCCTATTCCACTGATAGGAGAGGACCTCTTCCCCTTCTATCTTACCCTAGCCTATCAGGTCTCATCAGGGCTGGCTGTGTCATCTTCCTTTGTATCCTCTCAAGGCTACACCCCCAGGGGGAGGTGATCAAAGAGCCAGTCACTGAGTTCATGTTAGAGACAGGAACTTACTTGGAAACTGAGCAGCCCATGGGCTTCATCTGAGCAGGGGGTTTAGGTGCTCTCCATGCATGGTCCATGGTTGGAGTATTGATCTCTGCAGGCCTTCTGGGCCCAGGTTTCTTTTGGCTCTGTTGTGTTTTTATTTAAGTTAGGGTTTCATTAAGTTGTTGGGCTGGCATTTAAACTCACTCACTAGGAAAGCCTTGAAGTAATAACCCTCCTGTCATAGCCTCCCAGAGTATCTGGAAGGACAGGCCTGTACCACCAGGCACAGCTGCACAGATAACAGTTGTGAATTGTTAGAGACAGTGCGCCAGAGTTTAGGATTGAGGTTTAGAATAGAAATATAAGCCTGAGAACTGTCATCTCTTCAAAAGCTGTGACAGACTTTAGTCTATGTAACTAAGATGGGGAGACAGTAATACAGAAAGCACGAATTCTAGTATTGTATGGGTGGCCATAAAGGAAGACCCCATCAAGAATTAGGGCTTAGTTTAACAGTGTGAGGCTCTAAGAGTGATTAAGCATAAAAACAGAAAATAAATCACTTAACAAGATAACAGTGACATTAACCAGAATAATTCCAGCATGGTAACATGGGTAGAAGTCAGGCTTTGAGTTATATTGTGAAAGAAGATTGCTAAGTGATTCTTTGAAAAAGTTGGGTGGTCAAAGAAAAAGGGGATATAAAGCAGAAACCTCAAAGGGAAGATGGTCTGAAAGGAGCCAGTACATTCTCAGTGTCCTTTTCGTTTTCTTAAATAAGTGTCTGTAGGAGAGAGATGATTAAATGGTCTCACTAAATGTCTGTTTTGGTTCAAGATGTGGGAGGTGATTGCAGTTAGGCACTGTCCTAAACAATTACAGTTATTCTTCATAGTGTTGCTGTTTACCTTACTTGAAGATGCAAAAACTAACAAATTGCTAACATATGTAACTAGCTTGAGGTCACAATATAGCAACTAACAGAGACAGATCCAAACCGAAGCACCTTAGGCCTGCTTCCACCATGTTACCTATTCTGCCATGTTTTCCTGCCTGTCTGAAAGGTATTTCTCCTTTATTTTTTAAACAGAATAGTATAAACATTTTTCAGACCATTATCTTTGCAGTATTTTTATAGGACCTGATTCAAATTGTTTCACATCTTCATAGATTTATTTCCTGAGATAGGAAAACTTGCCTTCATTAGTCTTTTCCTGAAGAGCCAAAATAAACAAGGCTTGGCTCCTGCCAGTTAATCGGCCCTTATGCAAACTTAATAGAGAAATGATGCTCTGCCTTGGTTAAATATTTTTCTCTGTCTTTTTTTTTAAGCTTTCTTTTATGTGCTGTATGTGTAAGCATATGTGTGTGCACACAGGGGTCAGAGGATAACATGCTAGAGCCATTTCCTTCTACCACGAAGATGCCAGAGATCAAACTCAAATCATCTGTCTTTATCTCCTGAAACATCTCTTCCCAGCCCTAAATATTTCTTAAAAATAAATAAACCATCCAGGCAGTAGTAGCACACATCTTTAATCCCAGCACTCGGGAGGCAGAGGCAGATAGATCTCTGTGAGTTGGAGGCCAGCCTGGTCTATAGAGTGAGTCCAGGACAGCCAAGGATTCATAGAGAAACCCTGTTGCAAAAAAGCTAGAGAGAAAGAGAGAGAGAAAGAAAGAAAAGAAACCAGAGCTACTGTGCCATGGAACATGTTCACCCACAGTCTCACACACACAGAATAATAATAATAATGTTTTTAAAACCTAAAACAATATATATAAGACTAAACTGGGTATTGGTGCACTCAGACCCATAATCCCAGTATTTGGGAAGCTGTTGAAAGAGAATTGCAAGTTCCATGTGAGGCCTGAGCCACCTAGAAGAACATTGTCGAAATAAATAGGCCTTTGGGGCTGTGTGTGTGTGTGTGTGTGTGTTAAATATATTCAGGTTTTTATTTGAGACATGGTGGTTTGTTTGTCTCTTCGTCTATATAGAGAATTGTGTGCCTGGCATGAACCTTAGGAATGAGCCTGAAGTTATTTTTCGCTCTGAGGAACAGAGGTGCTGCCAAGGTAGACTTTGAATTCATTAGGAAGGGTGCAAGCTAGTGCAGCTGTGCTTTCGTTTGTAGCATAGGGTCTGTCTGTGTTATGGGCGACCTTTCTTCTGCCAGTCCTGGAACTGACTTCATTTTAAGTGACTCATGTTGTTTTCCATGAGTAAATGTGCTTTAGTCAAAAGCCATTGTGAGCTCTCTCGTGCCTGCTTTCCCTTCTATCCCTTCTCCTTCTATAGCTGTTCTTATTTATGTTATAATTATTTATGTAAGTTTTTATGTTTTTATTTGGAGTGGCAGGTTTGTTAACTTTAATACATCATTGGCTTATTTGGTTTTTATTTTAAGGTTTACCCTTGCCTTAAAAAAAAAATAAGATTTTTTTCTGTAAACCTAAACATATAATTGTAACTACTGATGAGCTCGCAAGAGAATATTTCTAGAAATAGTTCATATGTTGCCACAAGAAGCATAATTTACATTGAAAAGATGCACACCCTAACTAAGTCTGAATGGTTTGGGGGTTACATTTATTTGTTAATTTTGTGTGTTTGTGTGAGCATGTGGTCTTGAGCATGCACCGTAACATGTTCCTGTGGGAATCAGTTCCGTCCTTCTACCATGTGGATCCTGGGGCTTGAACTCTGATCAGGTCTGGTGGCAAGCACCTTTTTCCACTGAGCTATCCAACAAGTTGAAGAGCGTGGTTCTCATATCCCTTGAAAAAGTTTTTTCAAAGCTCATCTTATTTGGATGCTTTGTTAAAATGTTTTTCTACATATTATTTTGTTGAAAAGTTTTTTAGATATACATAGAGTTGAAAAATTATCAAGTGCTTATATGCCCACCACCTTGATTTTATCTTTTTTACTGTATATCTTTTCATCTACTGACATCATATGTAACCTGTCCTACAAGCATTTGAAAGTAAAATCGGATAGTATAGTTTGCTGGAATATTTTCAAAATGGTTTGGTGGGATAGTCTTCTGCCTTCTTGCTTCTCTGGGAATGCTGTCTGGTGCCAGCAGTGGGAAATAGTGCAAATTAAGTCTTCTTTCTCCCTTAGGGCCATTGTAGTTGCAGTAGTAACTTCTCAGTGGAATATTTTGATGGTTTCTACCGTGGAAAAGCTCTTTGAAACTAGCCGATATCCGAAATAAAGAAACATGTGTTACAAATGAATCTGACAGAATATTTTTTACTTCCCTGTCCCCCAGTCGCATCCTAAATTTGTGATTGGGTACATTAAAAATATGGCTTTCTTTTAACGTCAGTCTGACAGAGTCCTAGGTAATGAGGTACAGAAACTGTTTCTTGGCTGTTCCTGGTCTTGCAGTTGTTTTACCATATGGTACTGGTCTAATTTTGTCTGTGTTCTTCTCTTGAGAGTTTTGTGAATAGATTACATTTTTAGAAAAATTTTAAAATAACTTTTTAAAATGTCAAAGCCTTCTCAGTAGGATAAGATGTAATGCAGCATTATGTCAGTAGGAGAATATTGTTCTTGTCACACTATGTATCCAGTGCTGACCTGAAACTCTCTAGATAGCCTAGGCTGACCTCAAACTTGAAGTGATTCTCCTGACTCTGCCTCCCAAATACTGAGATTACCAGCATGTGCCATCATGCCCAGTGCCAGAAGTTATTATAATTGAATTATTCTCTAAACAAACATTTACATTGAATCATTCCTAATTACTCCGTATTATAAATTAGCTTTGGTCAGATTCATGAAAGCAAAATCTAAAGTAATCTTAGACCTGAAGAGCTAACTCTGGAGCTCAGCCTCTCAGTAGCGACAGTCACTGGGAATGCAATCTCTGCCCAAGCATGTCTCCTTCCTCCCACAGGCATGCACAGCCAAGGATCTGAACTCAAGTCTTCGTGATCGAACAGCAGGCACTCTTTTTCCACAGATCTGTCTCCTCAACCCAAACATAATTCTTAAAGGCAAGTACAAAGACAAGTTAGGAGACAAACAGTGATAAGCCTAATTAATCTTCATGTAATGATCACATCCTGTGGAGAAGATGCAGTATAGTAGAAAAGGCCTGGATCTTGCAGTCAAAAATTAGGATTTTATTCAAATTTTCAAATCAGATATATGGACTTAGGTCTCTGGTCCTAAACTGTAAAAGGGACTTTTATTTGCCTGCTTCAATTGTCTCAGGGGATTATTGTCTCCATCTAACCTAGACCTAGTCCTAGAAGCTTCTAGCCTCTGTACAATCTAACCTAGGCCTGGAATGTTTTCAGCTTCTGAGACTTACTGCTTAGTAAACTCACCCTTTCTTGTCTTACTAAGCTCTGGGCTGGCTGGCTCAACTCAGCTGCTCTGGCTCAAACTCCTCTCCCAGCTGACTTATTCAGTTTGGGTTTTCCCTTGGTCTCTGAATTGTTCTGCTTGGCCTCAAACTAACTCCAGCAATCTTTTCTAATCTTTCTGGCTTTTCTCATTCTCTGGCTTACTCTGTCTTCACTCTGTCTAGCTTGTTCTCTTGTCCAATCTGTCTCTGTAAAACTCCCCCGGTAAGACGGCCTCCCTTCTCCCTCGTTCTCTGTGTTGCTCCCTTGAGTAGATTCCCTTTCCTCTCATTGCCATGAGGAATCTTTCTCTGGTGCCACTCGATTATAGGCAGTTCCTTCTACAAACTAACTTTACCTTCATTGTTTGGTATTAAAGGCATGTACCACCTTGCCTGGGCCTAAACTTTTATTTACCTGAAACTCTATACCAGGCTGACCTTGAACTCAGATCTGCTTGCCTCTGTCTCCTAGATAAAAGGTATGTTTATATTCCACCTTATACAGACCTAGAAGATCTTTGGATGTGCTTTCTTGCCAGAGCAGCCATGTTCTAAATTAAAATTCCTCTACACTAAGTAGATGAACACGTCTATAAAAATATTACAAAAATTTTGTGAAAGTCCATGATTTATCTTCTAAGCAGAAGAGCTCACCCCTGAGGCAGGCCTAAGCAAGGATTGCCCTCACTTCCTTTTTACCTCCTTAAGGCATGTATGAATAGGCCATGCCATATGGTCTTTGTATTTTCTCCCTCCCTCCTCTCTAGAGTTCTGAAACAGCCAGCTCACACTTTCTTTCTTCCTCTTCCTACCCAGCTTCTTCCCCTCCTCACCACCCACTCCTGTCCTCTACGAAGGGTGCCCAGATATTCAAGAACCCCTGCAATTGTTAGCCACTGATGCAAATGACAGAAAGTGATGAGGATTTGATCTTAGCCATTCTGATGGGTATAAGGTGAAATCTCAGGGTCATTTTGATTTGCATCTCCCTGATGACTAAGGATGTTAGTATTTCTTTAAGTGTTTCTCTGCCATTCTATATTCCTCTACAGAGAATTCTCCGTTTAGCTCTGTACCCCATTTTTAATTGGATTACTTGATTTGTTGCTTTTTAACTTCTTGAGTTCTTTATATATTTTGGAAATGAGGCCTCTGACAGATATAGGGTTGGTGATCCTTTCCCAGTCTGTAGGCTGTCGTTTTGTTCTTATGACAGTGTCCTTTGCTTTACAGAAGCTTTTCAGTTTCATGAGGTCCCATTTATTGATTGTTGCTCTTAGAGCCTGTATTGTTGATGTTCTGTTCAGGAAGTTGTCTCCTGTGCCAGTGAGTTCTAGACTCTTCTCTACTTTTTCTTCTAACTGATTTAGTGTGTCTGATTTTATGTTGAGGTCTTTGATCCACTTGGACTTTTCATTTTTCTACATGTAGACATCCAGTTAGACCAGCACCATTTGTTGGAGATGCTGTCTTTTTTCCATTGTATGGTTTGGCTTCTTTGTCAAAAATCAAGTATCCATAGGATCAGATGTAGCCCATGGAAGCTCAGTATCCAAGTGGGTTCCCAAGTAAGGGGAACAGAGACTGTTTCTGACATGAACTCAGTGGCTGGCTCTTTGACCGCCTCCCCTTTATGGGGGAGCAGCCTTGCCAAGCCACAGACGAGGACAGTACAACCAGTTCTGATGAGACTGGATAAGTAGGATCAGATGGAAGGGGAGAAGGACCTCCCCTATCCATGGACTTGGAGAGGGGCATGGGAGGAGATGAGGGAGGATGGGATTGGGAGGGAATGAGGAAGGATGCTACAGCTGGGATACAAAGTGAATAAACTATAATTAAATAAAAAATAAAAATTTAATTCAAAAAAATTGTAAAATTTTACATATCGATTACTTTTGTGTTTTAACTGATGTACACATTCACAAATTCTCTATTTTGTCTAAGTTGCAATGGAGTAAATGCATTTTATAGCAAAAAAAATAAAAAGAAGAAGAAAGAAAGTGATGAGGAATACTCAGGAATCAGTCCATTCATTCAAAGAGCCACAAACTGCCAAAACTAACTGTTCAGCATTTCACCTCTCTAGAATTTAAGCAAAACTTAACCAGGGGGGTGTTAAATTAAAATGATATTTAATTTCAACATTTGAAACATTTAAGTACCAGTTAACTATCAGGATAGTGGAACAGAGACTTTAGGGACCAGCTGACAAGGAAATAGTCTTTGTAAAACTGTTTGAGAGAGCAGGGCACAGTGGCATGCTCTTGGAGTCGCAGCTTTGGGAGGCTGAAGCAGAAGGCATGCCTGGGCCAAGGAGTGTGAGACCAATTTGAGCACTATACTAAGACTTTGTCTCAAAATAATGACTACTACTACTTCAGAAAAGTCACATGAAAGGGCTACACTATTGAAACAAGGAACAACAGCAAGCCTTTAAAGGAAGAACTCAGAATCTCTGCCTACTTACCACATAATAATATTCAAACTGAAGAAGATATAAAAATGTATATATTTCTATTCATCAGAAAAATTAAACCGACAAAAATTATCCTGAAGAATCTGAGACATTAGACATTGGCAGGCAAAGACTTTAAATCGGCTGAACTAAACATGCACTGTGAGCTAAAGGAAGCAGCAGGTTTAAGTTAAAGTAAGAGGGCTGGTGATGCAGCTCAGTTAATAGTATTTGATCCCCAGCACTTCATAAACCAGATGTGAGGCTGAGGCAGGAGGATTGTAGCCTATGCAATGAGAGACTCTGTCTCAAAATAAAATAAAAGAGAAAGGAGTAAACAAGAGATGAGTTACATTACAGATTCCGAGCATCTGGTGAGGACTTTTAGATTTCATATGGCAGAAGGGGGCATTAGAAATTTTAGAAGGAATAATGTAATCATTGTAACAAAAATTATTCTGATATGATATTCAAGATGAGCTATCGAGACAGTAAGTTAAGTTAGAGAAGCCAGGTCCAAAACTGAAGACTTAGCAGGGAAAGCCTGAGGCGGGAAGTGGGAGCTCTCAGGAATCAACAGAGGCGACTAGGAAGAACACTCAAGACTTAGGAGCAGGCTGAGGTTGCCAGGGCAAGTTTGATTCTTTGTGTGTGTGTGTGGCCTCCAAACTTTGTATTCTGTACTGTTTTTTTTTTTATTTATTATGATTTATTCACTTTACTTTTTGTTTATTTTTATATAAATTACAGTTTATTCACTTTGTATCCCAGCTGTAGCCCCCTCCCTCATTCCCTCCCAAATCCACCCTTCCTCCCTCATCTCCTCCTGTACTCCTCCCCCCCAATCCACTGATAGGGGAGGTCCTCCTCCCCTTCCATCTGACCCTAGCTTATCAGGACTGGCTACATTGACTTCCTCTGTGGCCTGGTGAACAGCCAAAGAAGGAACCCTTAAGTAGTGAGAACAGCAGGTGGGAACCAGAGGACCAGAATAGCTTGGACCTAGAGATTCTATTATATTAGGAAGGGGTCCAGATCATCCAGAGGCCTGGGCAGATCTTGCAGGCCCATGGGAAGGAGTAGAGGACCACTGGAGACTCTTATGGAAGGAGTGACATGGCCCTTTTTGTCATAGACAGGTCCGGTGCCAGCACTGCTCATTCTCGTCTCAGTCAGAGCTACAAATATCAAGTGAGAAAGGCACCATTTAACTACCTCTGTTTTGTTAATGCAAATCTTGTGAACTCTACTCCTTTTCAGCCTTCCTACCTTTCCTATGTGAGCAAGCACTCTCTGCCCTTTATGTAACATGATATTAATTTCCAGCCAACTTGTCTTAGACATTCAGGCCTAATCCTTCACATATGGCTCCTCCCAGTAGCCTATATAAATTAGGGAAACAAGTGTAGGATTCTATTAGATTTTGATGGTCTGTGGAGTTCAAATTCAATGCAGTACTTAGATGGGTATAAAACTGCCACACAGTCACTACAGAATGTGGTGCAACTCTTTAATTTTTCTGTAGAGATTAACTCAGCAGATGGTATTGATTACTTGAGTTAAAATTTCAATTTGAGCATGCTCCAATGTGTCTCAAGTTTTAATTCTTTCTCCCTACATGTTGAGATTTGTTTCTAATTCATATTTAGAAGAAAGAACTTTAAAGTAAGAAAACTATTTCTATACAGTGATAAAATCTCATTTTGTAGCAAGATTTGGATTCTTCTCACTTCATAAGCCCTTAGATTTGAAACTAGAAAAATGTCAAGATTTATTTTTCCTTTACAAAAGACTTATTTTTTTTGGCAAGTCTTATACCACTCCATTCTTTCCTTTTTTATCAGCATCTCCCTACTTCATATCTTCTTAGCATTTTCCAGGACTTCTGCAGTAAGAAGCCTTCAAGGTGTCTTTGCCTTTCTTCAGTGATGTCATCCTTGTGTTAGATCCACTTCAGCAAGCCATTTCCCATAAGGGAGGTGTAAGTCATGTGCTTAATCTGACGTTCAAACCATCCTGACACAAAGAGCTGATTTTTATATTTCAATCATTCTGTAATGCCTCTTGAGTATCCCTTATCCAAAATGCTTAGGACTAGATCAAATTTTTGGTCATTTCAGATTTCTGGGTTTTTAAAAAATAATTATCATTTATTACAATTTATTCACTTTGTATCCTGGCTGTGGCCCCCTCCGTTGTTTCCTCCCAATCCCACCCTCCCTTCCTCTTCTCCCCCTGTGCCCCTCCCCTAGTCCACTGATAGGGGAGGTCCTCCTCCCCTTCCATCTGACCCTATCCTATCAAGTCTCATCAGGACTGGCTTCAGTGTCTTCCTCTGTGGCCTGGTAAGGCTGTTCCCACCCCCCAGGGGGAGGTGATCAGAGAGCCTGCCACTAAGTTCATGTCAGAAACACCCCCTGTTCTCATTACTAGGGAACCCACTTGGACACTGAGTCTCTGGGCTACATCTGAGCCAAAGTTTAGGTCCTCTCAGGCATGGTCCTTGGTTAGAGTGTCAGTAACTGCAGGACCCCCTTTTTTTGACCAGAGATATGATATCTGTGGGTTAAAATATTTTTAAATCATAAAATAAATATGTATTTTTCACATGTATGCATATTGATTACAGAAAAAAAAACACTCAGAGTATAAATGTGCTTCTTCAGTTTACTGTTCATTTGATTGTTTGATTTAGTTAGGTCATTATGGCTCATTCTTACTCTATGTGTGTGTAAGGTTGCAGTTTAGTTTCAGGCTTTTTTGAAGCATCTACATTTGGAGCATATGTCCCTGTGCGTGTGGAAGTGAGAAGTCAGCACCGCATGTCTTCCTCCAGCACTCTCCGCTTGTTCTGTTCTGTTTTAGGCAAGGACTCTCTCAGCGTGTAGACTCATCAGTTTGTCTAACTGCTAAACAGTTAGCTCCAGGAAGTTATTTGCCTCCTTTTCCCTAGCTCTGGGGTCATAGACTAACGCCACAGCACCTGACTTCTACTGGTCCTGGGAATCTAAACTCAGGCCCTCATCTTGTGCAGCAGGCACCTTAGTAGTTTCATCACCCCAGCCTTAGTTCCTTTTAATATAATGAAAATTCATATTAAAAAGTTAATATTTAGAAAATTATATCAAAGATGTCATTGACTATGTTTTATTTGTGTATACCTTCCATTGGATATACTTTAAATGTAATAATATGTATTCTATTTTATGTCATAAATATACACATTTACAATTCTGCAAAATTTATATTTAATATGTTTATATTTATATAATCTGACATCATACATGCTACCAAGAATGTCAGTCTGGGTGTGATTTGAATTATTTCTTTAGAATAAATTTCTTGCTGGGCATTGATGGCACACGCTTTTAATCCCAGCACTTGGGAGACAGAGGCAAGTAGAGCTCTGTGAGTTTGAGACTAGCCTGGTCTACAGAGTGATATCCAGAGCAGACTTGGCTACACAAAGAAACCCTGTCTCGAAAAGCCAAAAAATAAAAATAAAAGAATAAAATTTTTAACAGAATCTTAAAGTCAAAGTGGCGTTTACTGTGTTTTACTATTTATTTTCCTACAAGTTAGACAATAAGTCTACCAGTAAAATTGAGAGCACTAATTTTTCAAAAAAAATGCAGAAAGACTCACTTATAAGTGGATATTAAACATATAATATAGGATATTCACACTAAAATATGTACACCTAAGGGAGCCTATAAAGAAGGAGAACCCTGGTAAGATGCTCAATCATCATTCAGAAAGGCAAACGAGACGGACATCAGAAGAGGGAGAAAACAGGGAACAGGACAGGAACCTACACAGAGGGCCTCTGAAAGACTCTACCCAGCAGGGTATCAAAACATATGCTTATCTTAAGAAAGAAATTGAAGAAAGTATCAGAAAATGGAAAGATCTCCAGTGCTCATGGATTGATAGGATTAACATAGTGAAAATGACCATTCTGCCAAAAGCAATCTACAGATTCAATGTGATTCCCATCAAAATACTAGCAAAATGCTTTACAGACCTTGAAAGAAAAATTCTCAACTGCATATGGAGAAACAAAAAACTCAGAATTTCCAAAACAATCCTCTATAACAACAGATCATCTGGAGGTATCTCCATCCCTGATGTCAAGCTGTACTACAGAGCAATAGTAATAAAAACTGCATGGTATTGGCATAGAAACAGAAAGGAGGAACAATGGAACCGAATTGAAGACCCAGAAATAAACCCACACACCTATGGAAACTTTAATAAAGAAGCCAAAACCATTCAATGGAAAAAAGACAGCATCTTCAACAAATGGTGCTGGTCCAACTGGATGTCCATATGCAGAAAAATGAAAATAGACCCATATTTATCACCCTGGACAAAACTAAAGTCCAAGTGGATCAAAGACCTCAACATAAAATCAGACACACTAAATCAGTTAGAAGAAAAACTGGGGAAGAGCCTTGAACTCATTGGCACAGGAGACAACTTCATTGAACAGAACACCAACAGCACAGGCTCTAAGAGCAACAATCAATAAATGGGACCTCATGAAACTGAAAAGCTTCTGTAAAGCAAAAGACACTGTCATCAAAACAAAACGACAGCCTACAGACTGGGAAAGGATCTTCACCAACCCTACATCTAACAGAGGGCTAATATCCAGTATATATAAAGAA
>CM053746.1:15312648-15331703 GCA_028658305.1 Pachyuromys duprasi | reverse complement strand
ATCCAAAAGATGTTCAAGTACACAACAAGGACATTTGTTCAACCATGTTCATAGCAGCTTTATTTGTAATAGCCAGAACCTGGAAACAACCCAGATGTCCCTCAGTTGAGTAATGGATACAGAAATTGTGGTACTTTTACATAATGGAATACTACTCAGCAATTAAAAATGAAGAAATCATGAAATTTGCAGGCAAAAGGTGGGACCTAGAAACGATCATCCTGAGTGAGGTATCCCAAAAGCAGAAAGACACACATGGTATATACTCACTTATATAGACCTATAAGATAGGATAAACATACTGAAATCTATAGACCTAAAGAAGATAAACAAGAAAGAGGACCCAGGGTAAGATGATCAATCCTCATTTAGAAAGACAAATGGGACAGACATTGGATGTAGGAGAAAACAAGTAACAGGACAGGAGCCTACCACAGAGGGCCTCTGAAAGACTCTACCTAGCAGGGTATCAAAGCAGATATTAAGACTCAAAACCAAACCTTCAACAGAGTGCAGGAAATCATAAGAAAGAAGGGGGAGTTAGTAAGACCTGGAGAGGATAGGAGCCCCACAAGGATCAAATATATCAGGGCCCAGGGGTCTCTTCTGAGACTGTTTCTCCAACCAAAGACCATGTATGGATATAACCTAGAACCCCTGCTTGGATGTAGCCCATGGTAGCTCAGTATCCAAGTGAGTACCCTAGTAAGAGGAACAGGGACTATTTCTGACATTAAGTCAATGGCTGGCTCTTTGACCCTCCCTTTCCCCCTCCTCCCTGGAAGGAGGAGCAGCCTTGCTAGGCCACAGAAGAAGACATTGCAGCCAGGTCCTGAAGATACCTGATAGGCTAGGGTTAGATGGAAGGGGAGGAGGTCTTCCCCTATCAGTGGACTTGGAAAGGGGCAGGGAGGAGATGAGGGAGGGATAGGGAGATTGGAAGGGAATGAGGGAGGGGGCTATGGCTGGGATACAAAGTACATAACCTGTGATTAATATAAAATAAAAATAAACAAAAAACATATGCTGAGATTCATAGCCAAACGTTTTGCAGAGTGCAGGGAATCTTATGAAAGAAGGGGGAGATAGAAAGACCTAGAGGGGACAGGAGCTCCACAAGGAGAGCAACAGAACCAAGAAATCTGGGCCCAGGGGTCTTCTGAAAGTAATACTCCAGACAAGGACCATTCATGGAGATAACTTAGAATCCCTGCACAGAAGTAGCCCATGGCACCTCAGTGTCCAAGAGGATTCCCCAATAATAGGACCAAGGACCGTCTCTGACATGAACTCAGTGGCTGACTCTTTGATCACCACCACCTGAGGGGGAGCAGGCTCACCAGGCCACAGAGGAAGACTATGCAGCCAGTCTGTCCTGATGAGACCTGATAGACTAGGGTCAGATAGAAAGGGAGAGGACCTCCCCTATCATTGGACTGGGGGAGGGGCATAGGAAAAAAAAAGAGGGTGGGAGGGGTGGGGCTACAGCTGGGATACAAAGTGAATAAAGTGTAATTAATAAACATTTTTTAAAGGGGACTCTGAAAAACTCTACCCAGCAGGCTATCAAAACATATACTGAGAGAAAAAAATATAATGTACCAAAACTATATTATTTTTTAATAGTCTAAATTTGCTTTACTTTGTATTTCTTTGATTTTTTTTCCCCTTGGGACAAGGTTTCACTATATATCCTTAGCTGTCCTGGAGCTTGCTATGTAGGCCAGGCTGTCCTTGAACTCAAGATCTCTCTGCTTCTACCCCCCATGTGCTCTGTTTTACGTCATGAGTCACCGTGCCCCACTTCAAAGATAAGAATTTTTAAATGTTTGCTTTCTACATTGTTCTGTAAATTATCTACATTTTTAAGGTTTATTTTATTTTATGTTTGTACCTGTGTGCGTGTGCAATATGTGTGTGTGTGTATGTGTGTGTATGTGCGTGTGTGTGTAATACGTGTGGGCAGGTACCCATGGAAGCCAGTAAAGGGACTCCGTTCTCTCGGAACTGGTTATAGGGAGTTGTGAACTGCCATGTAATGGGAACTAAACCCAGGCCCTCTGAAACAGCAGCAAGTGCTCTTACTGCTGAGGCACATTCCCAGCCTTTATCTGGTGTTTTTAAATAACACTGAAATTTAAGTATCACTTTCAACTATGCAACGTGTAATCTGCTAAGACAAATTCTTTTCCTCTGTTTACGAAGACATATTATGGTATGTTAATAACAAAGTAGACTCTGGGAGCTGGAGAGATGGCTCAGTGGTTAAGAATGCGTCCTGCTTTTGCAGAGGGTCCAGGTTCATTTCTCAGCACTCACATCAAGCAGCTCACATATGCCTTTAACTGCAACTCTGGGGAGCTAACACTCTCTGGCCTCTGAGGACACCTGTACACATGTGATACTTAGACTTATGCAGCTGTGCATACATACATATTCATACCTTTTAATCTTAAAAAATATTTATTCTAGTGAAAAATCTTGAATGGAATATTCCTGGATAACTAAATAAATGAAATGAACAAAACTTCCTAAGATAAACTTCAAATTAGTTCTGAAATTATTTTTGGAGGTTCTTTTTTTAATCTAAAAAATGGTAGATTTTATTATCATATAATATATAACAACTAAATCAGTGTAGAACACAGAAACAGACTTAGCTAGAACAAACTCAGTAACTCTGAAACAAACCCAATATAAGTAACATAAGGTAAGCTTATCAAATTTGTGATAATTTAAACTGTCAGAGGAATAAGTTGTTAACTTTAGAGAGAAAATAGTTGTTTATATACCATACTTCAAAATAAGAGCACAATTAAAAACATTGCATAACTCTTTTGCCTTATAGAAGACAAAGACCTGAATGTGTCATCTTTAATAAGTAGATATGACAGGCATAATGTGATTAATGCAATAAATGTTATATTAAAAGCAAAATGTCGTGGACTAAGAGGCTGCTCTTCTCGTTTTCTTATTTTGTCTTTTCTTTTTAAAGAACTACACAAGCTATTCATTTTGTATTGCTTTTCTATGAGACTAATGTTCAACTCACAGAATGGTTATTTCAATCATTTTGGTTATTAAATATTGAAATACGTACCTAATGGTTAGTAAGGAGCTATCAGGTTGAGAGAGACCAGCAGTGGCCTGGTCTCCCCTGAAGAATGCTAGCTCTCCCTTTTTCTAGCATCTCAAAGACTCTCCCCGGGTCCAGAAACATTCTTTAGGACCCTTTCACTTCTTGTGCATCCCTGCTGAATTCTGGGGGGGGGGGGGTGCGGGGAAGTGCATTTCTGTTGTTTCGCAGTGTCTTTAAGACAGCCCTGAATTTTGTACTGTTGTCAGTAAGTCATTTGTGTCTTACTGTTTTTGTGTTCTGCCCTCCGGAGTGTCTGATGGCTCTAGCATACCCCTGCATTGTTTCAAAACTTTCAGAATTTGTTATGTCCTGAAAAGCCCAAATACCATCATACTGTAACTCTAGTAGTCTTAAACTGTTTTTCTCCCTGTTTCTCTCAATGATGAGTGTTTAAACTAAGTTCTGTTGTCTCTTCTTGTTCCTTCCAGTTCGCTTTGCACCTTACCGACCTCCCGATATTTCCCTGAAGCCACTGCTCTTTGAAGTGCCCAGCATTACTACAGAGTCAGTGTTTGTTGGCCGAGATTGGGTATTCCATGAGATCGATGTTCAGCTGCAGAGTTCAAATGACAACGTGAACCAAGGAGTAGTGATTGTGGGAAACATTGGGTTCGGCAAAACTGCCATCATCTCCAGACTGGTGGCCCTCAGCTGCCATGGTACGCGGATGAGACAGATCGCCTCTGACAGCCCACATGCCTCCCCCAAACGTGCGTATTCCTTCTTACAAGTGAAAGCTACCTAGTTTTTGTCCATGTGAGGTCCATTGAGTCAAAGTGCATTGAAAGATCATGATACTCAGTGAATATCTAGCCCACACGCCCAATAGTCATCAAAGTGAAACAGGAGAAACCTGTCGGTGGAACAAACTTATGATGCTTACCTGCTGGCTGGTCTGTCTTTCAGATAATGACTCCCGCAGTTTTCTGTAGAGTCGTGTGTATCTGTCACTGTCAGAGGTTACTGTGCACACTTCTTGCTAAGTGACAACCCAATCTGTCGGCTTCATTTCTTTGCAACTACTGTCAGGGTCACACTGCTCCGCTGTGTCCTTGGAGGGTTTGGTTTGCTTCCTTGTGGAAAATTGGAAAGTTCTCATATGTAGTCAGTCCCCTTCATCACAAGCTCATGGTCAGTCACCACTGGCATCTTGCTGACATATTTGTCAGTCACATAGTACCTGCTGTGTGTCACGTAGTCTTTAAGAGCTTTTCAGGTATTAATCCATTCGATCATATCAGTTCAGTGAAGTAGTATTGTTGTCTTCATTTCACAGAGAAGTAATCAGAGAGAGACTCATAGGGTTTCTTCCAGCCCATACATATGGAAGCAAAGCAGCCTGATTTCAAAATAGTCCTCAGCTGCCTTTTCTTATAGTAAAACTCAATTGAGGAAAGAAAGTAAATGGATGTGTGTAAGAGTTCTTCCTGTGTAAACCAATCTGCCCCTCCTTCATGGTTTTAGGAGAACAAGAAAGGAAGGCTTTATTCTATTGATCCAAATTGATAATACAGTCCACTACACACTTGGTACAACAACCACTGGAAATAGTTTTTTTAGAGACTATAATAGTCACAGGGCCTAGAAACCTAACACTCACTGAATATCTTCCAGACACTTACCTTCCTTTTGAAATTGCTTAGCAAGCCCCATATCAAATGATTATATACTTAAGAATACCTAACAAGTAAAAGGAGCTGGTGTCTAAAAAGAAAACTTACAAGTAAGATTATACGGTGATCTCTTAAGAACACCTCGCTCGTGTTCCTAAGTGAAATGCTTCTAAGGTAGATGGACATGGTCTTGGGAGAGTCAAGAACTTTGGATTGTGCCACAGCGTAGAAATTGACCATATGGTACTTTGTGACCTTTAATTTGCATTAATTCTTTGGATCTCAGTTTTCTTATCTGCCAAATGAAGTGTGACTAGCTGATTGTTGAGAATGGCTTTAGGGATAAGAATGTAGCTCAGTGACAGTACTTGGTCAGCATACCTGAAATGGAGTCCAACTCTTTATACAGCAAAGAACAGTGATAATGAAGAAGAGGAATTTTAAAATAGCTTCTGCGCTGAAATGTTGATTCAAAGAACATGTCTTCATGGTTGGAAGTGAATTTCCACAACTATTCCAGTATTTTCCTTCAAGTGCTTAAATATCTATCACACCATACTACTGCTTATCTGAGTAGTCCAGGAGTTAAGCTATTTGAGTGTACCAGAAAGAAAACTGAATGGCTGACACTTTCTCTGACTCCTCAGTATATCAGTGTGGCAGATAGCAGTGGCAGGATCATGCCTGACAGAAGATAAATCCCAAAGCCAAGGACAGCAAAGTACCTGAGGTCTGCACACTATCCGGGAAGAACAAGAGTAAATAGAAAATAGTCTGTATGGTCTTCAAAGCAGATTTTTCAAAAGTAGTTAATTATTATTCTCTAATAACTGCTGCCTTTTGTCTCTTGGGAATTTCTAAAAACAGTGAAACACTCCCCGTTTATGCAGTGATCTTCATTGTTGGTGCTGTAGGCATGGCCCTTTAGTTAACTTTCAAGACTAGAAAAAAAAAGTAGAACATAGAGTAGTAGATGGTGCTCTCTCTGTCACAGCCACACAGAACCAGCATTGCCTTATGCAAAATATTTTTTGTTGTAATCTGTTGGTGGTCAAACTACCTTCTGCCTCTGCCATCCTCAATGAACCAGTTTCTTAGAGAAGAGTCAAAGATATTTTGCTGATCTACTGTAAGTTATTTTTTTCTGTTTTTTGTAACTTAAAAAATAGATTAATAAATGTATATGTGTTTTGCCTACGTGTAGTATGTGCACCACATCTGTGCTTGGTACATACAAATGTCAGACAAGGACACCACATCCCCTTGAACCAGAGTTACACATGGCTGTGAACTGCCACATAGGTGCTAGGAATTGATGCTGGCTCCTGGCTTCTGAGCCCTGAGTCCTTTGTAAGAACAACAAGTACTGTTAACCACCTACCCATCTCTCCAGCATGCAAGCTATTCCTCAGCATGAATCTGTTATTACATGAGCTGACACCAAAAATACTGCCTGAAACAGCAGAAGTTCTTTGGTTAAGGAATAAGAATGTCAGAGGTTTGACCTAATTCTCTACAGTTTACCATACATTAAACTTAGGTAGATTTATTTGGAATCCCACTGGCTTTCTGAACCCTCAGGCAATGCTGCCTTGATATAGTTATAGTCATAATGAAAAACTGCAAAGTAACAGTCTTTGATTTCTCTCTGTGTATCATCTGTTGTTCTTCTGCCTCCTCCACACTGAGCAGCACTGCTGCAAAGGATGTGAGCAGTTTAGCCTGCAGTCCTCACTGCATAGCGATCCTTCCCCCAGTCAACTTGGCAGCCTGCCCCCTCCTTGTCATTTCCTTTAGAAGGTAGAGAAAAACTGTCAAGGCAGACACTAACCTGTCATTTTGCTTTCCACCTACTTTCACAGATATGACTCTCCCATCATTCTGTGCTTTCATCACCCCCCCCAACACACACAAAGAACAAAAATATTTTGTGATAATAGACCTGTTGTGTAATTCAGATATTGCATCTGCTACAGGTGTACTCAGTATAGCAGGGGGGGGGGGGGGAACTCCGATACATGACTGTATTGTCCTGTCGCTGGAGCGCCCAATGTAGTTACTTGGATTTAACATTTGTCAGCAGCTGCCAAACCTCCAAACAGCTGCTAAAATAAGTGATCTCTCCTCTGCTTGTTGCAGAAGTCTATTTTGCTGGTTTGCTGAGTATGCTGACTTGTGCTTATCTGTTAGCTTTTATTCCTACTGTTTACTGAATGTAAGACACTCAGACAAAAAGGAGAACTTCCGCAAAAGAGAATAGCCAGAGACAAAGTAGTTACATAGTAATTACTCAAAAATCAAATTCCAAACAAAGGCCATAGAGCCATGGACAAGAGTAATAGCAAATGTAATAGTCACTAAACTTTAACTCAGCTTAAAGTGTCACATATTTCTTCAGAACTGCCTCACTGTCATCTCTTGTACCTTCATACTTGCAGTTATTGCAGGGTGACCAAGAAATCTACTCCATCACAGTTGAATGGAAGAAATCTAAGCTCGTTTTTACTGACACAAAATTAAACGATAACTACTTTCTTCTCTTTCTTCTTTTCAATAGCTATTATCCACCCAATAGCTTCAAAGAGGTTTTGGCTTTTTTTTTTTTTTGGTGCCTGTTTTTAAAATATTTTCTTAACTGTTTAGTTCTGTAATTTCTAATAAATAATGCATTTTCCTTTGTTCATTTTCTAATGCTTTGTAACATACCACTTGAAGCTTAGCCTTCATGTAGCCTTCATGGCAGCATAAACACATTACCATCTTTTAAACACCCTTGTATGTTACAGTCCAGTTCTGTGACTAAGAAGTCTGGGTTTTTTTGTTAAACCCAAAGATATATCTTACCACTAGCAGGACCAGTGAAAATTTTTAAAGTTTATTTTTCTTTTGAGTCTTATTTTACCCACTTAAAATGCTCAGTTCTGAGGTGGGCATGGTGCACACCTGTGATCCCAGCACTCGGGAGGCAGAGCAGGAAGATCAAGAGAAAGCTGAGACCAAGCTGAGAACAGAGTAGGAATCGGCTTGACATGAACAAATGTAAAAATTAACATAGTATCTCACGCCTGCAGTCCCAGGACATAGGGAACTGAAGCAGGGCAATGGCTGTGAGTTCTGTGTGAGCATATACTGTGTGCATAATGAAATCTGCACAGACAGTAGTGCTCTATCTCACAATAAAATGCTCGGTTATGCATTTTAACACATTCAAAGATTGTATCACGGTCACCATAACCTAATTCTGGAACACTTTAAACCCACTAAAAGAAACTGTGTCTCTCAGTAGCAAACCCCTTTCTTCAAACTCCCCATCTCTTGCCCAGAAAGCCCCTAAATTACCTATAGATACGGATTTCTCTATCTGAACACTTTATACTTGAGATTTTGTAGGTTGGCGTGGTATCATCTGTGTTGTAGCACATGTGTGTGTCTCATTTCCGTTCATCATCAAGTAGTAGTTCATTGTATGGAGATAGCATGTTTTATCCATTCATTAATTGATGGACATCTGACTTTTTACTTTCATGCTTCTCTGGACATTGATGTGCAAGTTTCTATTTAGATGTGTGCTTTTTACTTCACTTGGGTATAAAGTTAGGAGTGAAATTCCTGGGTTATAAAACAAAATTATTTTAATATTCCTTTAGTCTATAGAGCAGTTGTTCTCAACCCCTGGGTTGCAAGTCCTTTGGGGATCAACTGATCCTTTCACAGGGGTCGCCTAAGACAGTCATAAAAAACAGATATTTACAATATGTTTCATAATAACAGTAGCAAAATAAGAGTTATGAATTAGCGACAAAAATAATTTTATGGTTAGGGGTCACCACAACATGAGGAACTTGATTAAGAAGTTGGAACATTAGGAAGATTGAAAACCACTCTAGAGTTTCATGATTCTCTGATTAAACATTGCATCTTTTTAATTTAGATGTGGATGCCAACAGAGAGCTACCACTCACCCAAGCACCTTCAGCCCATTCATCTATTACCAGTGGAAGCTGCCCAGGAACTCCGGAAATGCGCAGGCGGCAGGAAGAAGCCATGCGGAGACTTGCCTCACAGGTACAGGAGGATCCCAGGTGGAGGTCTGTTAGCTCCGCTTAGCACCAAGAACAAAACACAAAAGAGGTTCCTAAGAACACAAAGAAAAGTTTCTCCCTCTACTCTTTTGGTTTTCTTTTCGTTGTTCAGTTCCTACAAAAAAAAAAAAAAACTATGATGGGATTAGAACTTTAAAGACTTAGAAACAAAGTCTTCTAATAGATAAGGGATTTAGATGGATTAGCCAAAATCACCATATAATTAAACAAGTTTTTATTTTTATTACTGGCTCAGAGCTCCACCTACCATACCATATTGTACATAATATTTTTATTTAAATTTCCTATTACTCTCAAAATAACGTATGCACATAGAAAAGCAAATAATGTTTAGAACTAGCAGTTGACATTTTCACCCAACACAGCACCTCAGCTGTACATCCCCAGTCCCTTTGATAGAGTTTCTTATTATCTTCCAACTCTTTTATTAAAAAAATTTTTGGCTATCATAGTTTTAATATCAAATTAGCTCTTTGTTTTTCTGTAGTTGTCCTCTTGTTTATATAGCATTTTAAAATTTTATTCCTCTAATGCTCTCTCTCTCTTCCTCCTCCCTTCCTCCCTCCCTCCCTAGCTCTCATCCTCTCCCTCTCACTCTCTCTGTAGGGGTACTGGGAGTGCATGTGAGAGAGGGAGAGAGAGAGATCTCATGTGGTCAAGTTTGCTTAAGTATACAAAAAGCATTTAGATGATCCATCCTTTATTGGAAATACCCAGAAGTCAGTGTTCATACATTTTAGGTGAATTCTTTTATAAATTGTTAACATCCTTTAGCAAACAGTTCTTCAGCCTTTTACCTGAAGAAAAAATGTGTGTGTGTGTGTGTGTGTGTGTGTGTGTGTGTGTACACTGAATGCCAACATTCCAGAGCTGGCCAGAATAGTTACTATATAAATTTTATTGGAGGCCTTTGTTTTCAAATCTGTACCCAGCCTCTAGTTTGCCCTGTGTTTGGTATCCCAAAGTTTAGATTCTCCCAGTGTCTCTACTTAGTATACATCTCTTTTTTGTGGATGCTGGGGAGGTAGTCACCTGGGTAGGAAATTCTAGTCTGGGTTCTCTTTCTTACCTTCATCCCCAGAGTACCTAGTACTTTTAATTCTTGTGTTTGTCTAAAGTTGTACAGACTGTGTGTACTATTACCAGTTTCAGATTTCCTCATAATACATTCTAAGCGAGGCATGGTGGCTCTTAATTTCAGCACTTGGAGGCTATGACAGGAGGGCTTCTAGGAATTTGGAGAAAGACTGAATGACAGTGAGTTCTAGCCTAACTACAGAGTGAAACTCAGTGGGCTGGGGTTGTTAATCATTTCTTTTAGTAAGTACATGGTCATACAGGCCTCCAGAACAGTCCCAGATTCCCCTCATATTCATTCTCAACTCATCGTGACTATAGAAGATATCTCTGCTTTCTTCTAAATATGGTGTCTAGCCTGTTCTTTAGAAAATTTTAAATAAATACAGAAATAGATAAATGTTGAAGAAATTCCAGCATTACATCCAATTATTCACTTAGAATATGTGCTTGAAACCCATGTTCAATAATCCAGAACTAAGTCACAGAGCACAAATGATCTCTGCAATGTACAGCATAAATTCTCACGATGGGAGAGGGACAATACTCAAATACATAATATGTCAGATGAAGGTAGGTGCCAAGAAAATAAAAAATGCTCTATCTCTCTACTTTATTACATCTTAATTCCTCCTTCACCAAGGAAAGAATCCCAAGATACTTACTTTCCATATTTGAAAAGTTTAAATATAATAAGTAGAATATTAGTGACTGTTTATTCTTTCATAAGGAGTTTTCACATTCTAAATTTCGTGATTATGTCAGCTTTATAACTGAGTCTTTATACCTTGAGATGGGGTGTTTTTAATTTTTTATTAAACATTGTACATTGTTTCCCCTTAGACTTGATGTTTATGTTTAATATTTTAAAAAGTTAACTATTGTTTAAGTTGAAAATCAGTTGACTATTTACATATAGTTCAAAATACTTTTTAAATTTTAGAATTCTAAAAACAACTTATAAATACATTTTGCATGTAAGGATACAGCATGCTAAGCTTTCTGTAAGAAATGGCTCCTAGTTGCAACGTGACTATCATCCTAGTAACTGGGCCACATTACAGTCGGCTATTGAAGCTCGTGCTTGGAAGCACAGAGCAGAAGCCAGCAGTCTTTCTTCTCACCATAACAAACCAGTAAGTGGGTATCTGGCTTTTAAATGAGATTCTCAAGCCAATATTTTGAGAGTCAGTTTGGTGTTAATTCCTCTATAACAGTGATTACCACTGGTATTTCATAGTGCTCTTGCTGCTGCTTGTGCTAACCAGTGGAAGACACTAAAGAGCTGGTCAGAACTTTAAAGCAGTCCTGTTTATTGAAGAAGTACTTTCTACTTGGACTGTAACAGATTTTGCTGGAGCAGCCTCTGTTGGTTGTGCCTTCAGTTAACATCTTGAGGTCTTCTGAGCATAGTAAGTGCAGAGGCCTAGATGCAGTCAGAGCCTTTCTTGTATGTGTAAACTCACCAAGGATAAAAGTAGGTTTTCCAGGTTTTATGTCTGTTGTTTTGATGTAGTCATAAAGCATAAAATTAATAGGACAGTTAACAGGACAGCAATGCATTGGCTTCTGTTTACTGAAGTGTGACTTAAGGGTAGGGACTCTGAACTATTTGGTATTTTGTTTTGTTTGCTTTTTTCATTTTTATTTTATATTAATCACAGGTTATGTACTTTGTATCCCAGCCGCAGCCCCCTCCCACATTCCCTCCCTATCCCCTCTTCCCTCCCTCATCTCCTCCCTGCCCCTTTCCAAGTCCACTGATAGGGGAGGACTTCCTCCCCTTCCATCTAACTCTAGCTTATCAGGTCTCTTCGGGAATGGCTACAATGTTCTCTTCTGTGGCCTAGCAAGGCTGCTTCTCCCCTGGGGCATGGGGAGGTCAAAGAGCCAGCCATTGAGTTCATGTCCAAAATAGTTTCTGTTCCCCTTACTAGTATACCTACTTGGGAATTGAGCTACCATTTGCTACATACAAGCAGGGGTTCTAGGTTATAACCATACATGGTCCTTGGTTGGAGAGACAGTCTCATAAAATACCCCTGTGCCCTGATATATTTGGTTCTTGCAGAGCTCCTGACCTCTCTAGGTCATACTAACACCCCCTTCTTTCATATGATTCCCTTCATTATGCCAAAGGGTTGTTGTTTGCTTTTTTTAAACCTCATTATATCTTAACAGTATATGATAGTCATTATTATCTCCATTTTATATCTGAGAAAAAACTAATTTCAGTGACTATTTTTCCAAAGCTATTCCATTAATAGATAACAAAGCTAGGCTTTGGAGCCTGTCTGCACCTCTGTAGGAATATTATCATTGTCCTCATTCTGTAATTGATGCGACTGTTGCTCAAGAGCCTATGACTTTGACCACTGCTGCTTTTCTAGTGACAAGAAGGATCTTTGCTGAGGATTCTTTGGAGAATCATTGAATATGCCTTCAAAGCAAGAAAATTATGATGAACTTTCACCTTTCAGTCATTTTGCTGTGTTATAATTTTCCAATAAAAGGTTTCTATGTGGCTAGCAGCTCTTACCATGTTAGTGTTTAGTCTTTAAGTTAAGAAGATATTGCTGGATCCCCTGGAACAGGAGTCACAGACAGTTATAAGTCACTGTGTGGGACTAGAAACTGAACCCGGATCCTTTGTAAGAGCAGCCTGTGCTCTTAACAACCTAGGCATCTCTTGGGCCTCCTAAGGCTCCTGACAGAGGGACTGGGTTATCAACCCAGCCACGAAACCTTCAACTTAAAATGTCTCCTGCCCACAGGACGTGCTTGCTGGAGCAGTGATAGCACAGAACATGTGGGGTGCCCACTGGTGACTTGTGTAACTTGAGGCCCACACCTGATATTGTGTGGGTAGCCAGGGACCAAAGGCTGGTCAGCCCAGAGACCCAGGGTAGAAACAAAGTCAACTGGAAAAAAAAAAAGTCAGTGGAATGATTTCTTTTTTTTTCATAGACCAAGTCTTGACTTTTATTACTTAAAAAAACTGCATATTTATTTTATTTTGCTTTCTGACTCTGTGCTTGTGCCTTCAACACTTTCACAACTATTTTCTGTGCCTCGGTAAGGAAAGCCCGCTTGATCCGGTCGTGCACACACTTGGCACACATGGAACCATCATAGGCTCTGCTGATGTGCCTCTTTGTCTTAGACAATCGCGTAAGGACTTTAGGCCTCATAGCACAAACCCCTCAAAGTCTGCCAGGGCACACGCCGCATGCAGAGTTAGGTGCTTTCCCAACCTTCTTGGTGTACAGGTAAACAATCCTGTTGCCAGGGGTTCAAGACAGCCTAGTTTTATTAGAGGCTGTACTGTAGGAGAGCCTACAATGGTATGTCAAACGCTGGACCATTCTGAGTGCCTCTAAGCACCATCCCCGGAAAACTTTTTTTTTTTAACATCTGTTTATTTATTATTTATACAGTGTTCTGTCTGCATGCCAGAAGAGGACACAAGATCTCCTTATAGATGGTTGTGAACCACCATGTGGTTGCTGGGAATTGAACTCAGGACCTTTGGAAGAGCAAGCAATTCTCTTAATCTCTGAGGCATCTCTCCAGGCCTGGAATGATTTCTAATAGGAGCAGATTCAGAGACCCACAGTCAAACACTAGGTGAAGCCAGGGAAACCCCAAAGAAGGGGTAGGGGAGGAAGGATTCTAGGATCCAGAGGGGTCAAGGACACCAGGAGAACACAGCCCACAGAATCAACTAAGCAGGGCTCGTAGGGCCTCACAGAGACTGAAGCAACAATCATGGACCCTGCATGGGTCTGAGCTAGCACTTCTGCATATATATCTTGGTTGCATAGCTTGGTGTTCTTGTGAGAGCTGTCTCCTGACTCTCTTGTCTGTGCTTGGTACCCTTTTCCTCCTATTGGGTTACCTAGTCTAGCCTTGATAAGAGGGTTTATGCCTAGTCTTATTGTAAGTTGTTATGCCATGGAGGATGGGTGGATTTAGGGAAAATGAGAGGTTTGGGGTAGGGGAGTGGCTGGGAGAAATGGAGGTAGGGAAAACTGTGGCTGAGATGTAATATATGTAAAGAATTAAAAAAACAACTAAGACAACCATGAAAACAAAGATGTGCATATGAAATAAGCTAATTAGAGAAACTAACTGCTTTTAAGATGTATCATGGAGACACAAAAGCTGGATTTTTTTACAAAAAAAATGTAAGAATTCATTGTTGTTTTTGGCATTCCTGTACTGCATAGGAAAATGTCAAGTGATCTTGATTCTTGGAAGTGGTTGTTGGCTTCTGTCAGCAATAGCAGCCATCATTTTGGTAGTCTGGTAATATTAAGCATGTTGAACCTAATAATGGGTGTATTAGACACACATACACACAGGGTGAAAAGAGAAGGAATTATATGCAAGGAATTATATGCAAGGCAATGACATGGAGTTTAATTAGTGTTGGTGTGGGTGTTCTTAAAGAGAGCGTTGAGGACAAATAAGACCCAAGTCAAGCAGCAGCAAACTATAAACAATGTTTGTATGTGTCTAGAGGCTCTGCCCTCTAAAGTTAACACTGACCAGACTTCTTCTACAGTCATGATACCAGTATAGAGAAAACAGCCTTATTGTGTGTTTGTCAACTTCAGTGTTTGCTGTTTGTCTTTAATCAGCCTCTTACAGTAGAATGGGTCAGTGCTTAGATGTCAGCCGCTATATTCGCTACTATTAACACAATGTTTTAGCACATAAATTGGTGTTAAATGAAGAAATTCCAAACTCTTTCCTATAATAAGACCCAAGTAACCCTTCTCTTGTTGCTATTTAATGAGGTCCAAAATACTTTATTAAAAAAAAATTCACGTGTGCTAAAGATGGTGTTACACCCTATAATCCTAGCACTCAGGAGGCTGAGATAGAAGGATCAGGAGTTCCAGTCTAGTCAGGACTATGTAGGGAGACTTTACCTTGGCAGGGAAGAGGAATCACGTAAGAGCTAGAAATGTAGTTCCATGGTAGAGTGCTTGTTTTCATGCACAGGGCCCTGTGTTCAATTCCCAACACTGAAAAGTTATTAAATATTTTTGTTTTTCTAACTTTACATGTGTATTTATATATGTGCATATATGCAAAAATATATAATATGAATAAGTGTGATTTTATGTACTCATATGCTTCAACCTAAAATAATTCATTGCAACATATATGCAGGACAGTTCTTTGTTTCAGTAGGATTCTAAATAAGTAATGTGGAAGAAGGGAAATTGAAAAATCATCAAGCGCCATAGTAATTATCACTACAGAAAAAAAAATCCATTATAGATAGCAAAGTTAATGGGTAAAATATTTAAAGAGAAACAGGGCTTGCATAATCTCCAAACAATCTCTTCTAAGGTATTTTTAATCAGAAAAAGAAGAATAGCCAATTTTACAGTGGCTGAATCTTAACTTCAAGTAAAATAGGTCAACTTCACCAATAGTAAGGTAGGCCAACATTAGGAACCCTATGAGTTGATCTATCAAGGACACAATACTGTTTTTATGGTATTCTTCCCAAGAAGTATCAGAACATTAGACAGACCCAAACTGAGAGACTGTTCAATAAATAACTAGTCAATGTTTGAAAATGTCAGAGTTATGAATGACTACATATCTCTTACAGATGAAAGGAAACTAAAGAAGAAATAAGTAAATGCTGTCCAGGATCCTGAATGGGTCTTGGACAGGAAACATTAAAATTTGAGTAATGTCTTTAGGTAAGATTACTGAGTGTTGTTTAGGATTTTTAGGTAAAATTATTATGTTAATTTACTGGCTTTTATGATTATATAAAATACTAATAAAGGAGGCTGGGTAAGGAATAAATGGAAGCTCTGTGTACTACTTTTGCATCATTTCTGTATGTCTAAAATGAGTTTAAGTTAAAAAATGAAAGTTTCATTGCTTTAAAAAAATGAAAATAAAAAGAGGAGAAAGAGAAGGTAGGGCTCTAAACTGGAAAATTACTGAAACAGAATCCAAGCCTGGGAAATATTTTTAGCCTCTAGTCCAAGAGTAAAGATTAGAATCAGAGTTAAGGGACAAGAATAAGGAAAGAGACAGCAGTTATTTACAGTGAGCCTTCAGGTCCCTAGAAATACTAAAGTAACCAGTGTGGTGGCCACTCACATTTTATTCTATGTGATGGGTATTTTGCCTGCATGTCTGTCTGTGCACGCATGGTGTGCTGTTGCCCAGGGAATCCAGAAGAGGACATCTTAGGAGCTGGGGCTACAGACAGCTCTGAGTAGCCTTGTGGTGCTAGAAGCTGAATTCAGGTCCTCGGAAAGAGCAGCCAGTGCTCGGAACCATCAAACCGTCCCTCTAGCCCCAGTCACTCACACTTTAATCTCAACACTAAGGAGGCTGATAAAGGAGGATCAGGGTAAGGCCAGCCTCATGTGCATAGTGAGTTCCAGCTTGGTTGGTTGGTTTTCTTAAACTGACTTAATAGTTGAAGGGTTGTGCCAATAAATAAATCAGGAGTACTGAGTGGTGGATGGGCTTAAGAATAAGAGAGCTGACCCAAAGGAAGAGCTATTGTCACTCTAGAATTTAAAAGAAACAAGTGCCCGTTGTTATGTAAGCTACATTGTTCTGTCCAGATGAATTCCAGATAACCAAAACCGCCCCTTCTTAGTATGAGATTCGCTTAATTCTTTCATAGGTATTCATTTGAAGTAGAGAATGCCCAGTGGTGTGTGAAGGCCTGAGATTTTTAACACAAGCCTGGAAGACTTGCTGCCACTCAGTTCTTTGATAAGGCTTATGATATATTTTATTATTTACTGGATATAGCATTAAATCAAAAGTTGTCTCTCTCACCCTCCCCCCCCAACACACACACACATACACAAGCTTTTGGCAGTACTAAAGATGGAAACCAGGGTATCATTCATATTAAGTAAGCATTCTGCCCACTGAGCTATATCTCTAACCCAATCAAAATATTTTAATATCATATTAAATGTATTATGTGTGTGTGCAGGTGTCTAGGTCAGAAGATAACATACGGGAGTTGTGAATCCCCAGCGTTGACCTCAGGTTCTCAGGCTTGGCAGCAGTCTCCTTTCCCACTTAAGCATTTTACCAGTCCCCAGTCAGAATACTAGGCTGACCTCCATCCTCTGGTATAGTGGCCTACCAGCCTCCCCTTTTGTTCTTCCCTTGTTGGAGGAACACAACATTTACTTACTGTCTTCCTTCAAATGAGTAATATAATTCTAGTCTTTTTAAATATATTTTGTGAAAAATTATTCTGATAAAAAAATTTTTTTAGGTAGTTAACATAAGTAACAAGTGATCCTAAAAAATAAGAATGCACCCAGGGAAAATGTTGTGCCAGCTGGTTTATTAAGGTAGATTGATCTGAGCCATTTCTAATAAACTATAACTAAAATGAGTATAATTTCTTCAAAGCTTTAAAGTGCTGTATAAATGTGCCTTTGATCACTGGTCAAATGAAAGACTAGGAAAAAGTACATTTGTCTAGGCTTGCTTCCTGTTTTTATATGTAAGAAAAGCTGTAGGTAATATCAAAAGACAATTTGGAAGGCTGGAGAGATGACTCAGTGTATAAGAGCACTTGCTGGTTTTCCAAAGGACCTGGATTCAATTCCCAGCACCCACATGGCAGCTGACAGTTGTCTGTAACTCCAGTTCCAGGGGATCCAATGCCCTCTTCTGGCCTCCACAAGAATCAGGGTCTCTCACTGAAACTGTGACTCACTAGTATGCTATGTTAACAGGCAGAGAGCTGCCTAGCTATGCCTCCCCAGCACCGAGCACCCTGCTCCACAGCTGCTTTTATGTGGGTGCTAGCACTTTGTCTGAGTGAGACATCTCAGTGCCTATCAGACAGTTTTGATGGAATTTATGGACTTATACATACTACATAGCTACTTTGAAAAGTGTAGATAGTAACCTATTTTGAGTTGCCTTGCAAATCTGAAGGTGTTGAGTGGATTTCTTACCTGAATTCTTCGAAGAAATCAAGATTTTCTGTTTGGAATGCCAAATACTAAATTTAAAAGAGAAGCAGCTTTAGAATGTATAACTTTTAACACTGACTTTTTTTATATGAAACCTCATTAATCCAAGTACACATATGAAGGCTGCAGTACAGTTCAGTTAGAGTGCTTGCCTGGACTCGATTCCTAGTACTGGAAAAAAATGTTCTCTAAGTACATATATGATTTTTTAACAAAATCGGAAAAAGAACCCTTCTTCTAAGTTCTATCATCTTCATCTATAAAATGATACCCTCTAAATTAGGTAAAAGGCAAATTATACAAGGCTTGCTAAGCTGTACATTGCCTCCACATCAAGAACCAATTGTAGCAAAATATGATGAGATTACATACTGATTCAAAGGTTTGCTGTTTGCTGTTTAATCATGTAGAGATCTGTGTCCATGTAGATGATAACTACTGGCTTCCCTCAGAGAACAAGGTTTCTGTCTGAGCTTCTTACACTGTCTTTAAGATAGATAACAAAGCAGAAACTCATGTGCCTAAAGAAAAGAGTGGAGCTTTTTAAATACTGTCTTTGATTTCTAGTGCTCTTGTCAAGCTCAGACTTCATTGTTTCACTCACCAGCAGTTCTTGTCTTTAGCTTTAAAATATGCAATAACATCTCCAGTGTTGTTTAATTTCCTTTATGCTTAATGAGAAAGATTTTTGAAAGTTTTAAAAGATGTTTGAAAGTGTTGGCATTACAGAATATATTAAAAAGATGACCACACTTATAGTTTAGGAGTATTTTTGTAAAGAGAACTCCTCTATGGCTAATGTGCCTAAGAACAGCATTCCCAGCTCATCCACGAGTGCTACCAGGATGTCTGAGTTACCTATAGGCACAAAGCTAGTGGCTAAAGTGAACATACAGCATGATGATGATAGTGATGACTAAGAGGAGTGTGGAGGTGATGGTATGGTGGTGGTGATGATGATAGCAAAATTAGATGTTACTGCTCTCTTACTGTGTTCTGATCACCATGTCAGATTCTTTCCATACATCATTCTCTCCTACTGCTGCTGTGCTTTCTACAGTATCCTACTACTTTTCTAGGCAGCAATGAGACCAAAGAGTGATGTATATTAAAGTCACTCTCT
>CM053746.1:15219295-15312148 GCA_028658305.1 Pachyuromys duprasi | reverse complement strand
CTCACTGCCAGCTCTGCATCCAAAGGAAAATAACCTGCTATTTTAATTGCAACAGTGTTCACAAAACCCAAGAAATGGAAGCAATCTGAGTGTTCATCAGGTGACAGATACACAAGGAAATTGTGGTACATATGTACAGTGAGATACTATTCAGCCATAGATAATTCCATTCTTTAGAATTCATGGATAACTTGAGAGTAAGTGAAAAAGGCAAGCTTAAAGCAATGGGCAGAGAAGAATGCCAATGAGTAGCAATCCCACTTACAAGCGTGTAGTTCTGGTGTGCTACTATCCAGCAGAGCGACCATGCATGGAGAGGACCTAGACCCCCTGCTCAGATGTGGCCAATTGTCAGCTCAGTCTCCATATGGATCTCTGAGGGAGGGGATCAGGGACTGCCTCTATCATGAACTCAGTCGACTGCTCTTTGATCACTTGCTCCTGATGATGCAGCCTTGCCAGGCCACGGAGGAAGAGGATCCAGGCAGTCCTGATGAGACTTAACAAGCAATGGGCAGACGGCAATAGTGGAGAATTCCCCCTCTCTGTGGACTAGGGGAAGGGGATAGGGGGAAGAGGAAAGGGGGGAGTGTGAGCGTTGAGGGAAATATAATGAATAAATTGTGAGGAAAAAAAAGAAATTTAAAAAACAAAGAAAAGAAATTGAGAAAGATACTAGGAGATGAAAGACCCCCATGTTCATGGATCAGAATAATTAATCTTATAGAAAAAGCAATTGACAGATTCTATGCCATCCCAATAAAAAATTCCAGTGTCATTCCTCACAGATTAAGAAAAAAAAATCACAAAATTTATATGGAAACACAGAAGACCAAGGATATTCAAAGAAATATTGAATAAAAAGAAGGCGCTATCACCAGACCTGGTTTTAATTATACTACAGGGCTATAGTAATAAAAACTCATTTTTTTTTAGTACTGACACAAAAACAGACATATAGATCAATAAAATCAAACAAGAGACCCAAGTATAATCCCACACAAGTACAGCTACCTGATTTCACACAACTATAACTACATGATTTTTTTATAAAGATGCCAAAGATACACATTGGAGAAAAGACAGAATTTTCAACAGTGTTAATAAACATGGATTTCAGCATTCAGAAAAATGAAACTAGTTCCTTATATCTCCCTGCAAAACTTTACTTTAAATGGATCAAGAACCTCAACATAAGACTTGATGCCCTGAAACCACTAGGGAAAAAAGTAAGGAATAACCTCGATGTCTATGTTTATATACCAGTGAGAAGTAAGTTTTGAAAAGAAAGAAGAAAACAATGAATCTGGCTGTCAGAAAGGCAACTTAAGGTTCTTTCCTGCCCAGGGATATAATGTTGGCTTAACTAATCAGAACAAATGTTTCTGAACATATATGAAGTTATTTTAAATTCTCACATTGTATTTTTACTAAGGCTCAAGAGCTACAAAACATACTAGGAGGAAGGTGACATCTTTGCCTTCTTACAGCTGACAGAAATTGAGGCATGCAAAGGCACAAGGATCCTTAGCAAAAGCACTGACTCCTTCATGTCCAGAACAGTGACTGCCTGGTGACATGAGTTCTCTTACTGAAGTGGTGCTTTATCATAACATCCTGTGAATGACTATTTTCTAAGCACAAAGACCACACACAAAAGGAACAGTCATTTAAAGCAGCTCCCTTCTTTACCTTTAGTCCATGGTGGATTATGGCAGAGAACCTGTTGATGCTGCCACAGTTTCTTTCCTTTGTGTTAGGTGTCTTGTGGTTTGAAAAATGATTTTGTGTGCAGGATAAGTGGCAGCTGTTAGACATGGAGAGCCTTTTGTATTGACTGGTTGAAAGTGCTGGAAAACGACCACTGTCACAAAGCAGGAGAGCACCTCTTCTGATCCCGTGATAAAGCCTTTGATCAGTCTTTCCACAAGGAATGATCTCAGCTTGTTCTCAGAGACCTACCATCTGAAGATGGTGTGTTAAGTTTCTGCTCGTTTCGATGAAACTGAGACCTCACTCCATTCTTAGTCCTGCTCTTTCTCTGTTCATCTGGCCATCTTTGTATAATCAGTCTCTCAATACTTTCACATTTTTTAGCTGGTAACTGCTAAAATAAATAAACACGAAAATCCCAGGAGTTTTTCCCACTAGAAATTTATTCTCATTAATATAAAATCCAGAGGTGGGAGGTGTCTGTTCTACCTATTCTAATGGAGACTGCCATCTTTTAACACACTGCGCCAGGGGCATCTGCATGAAGTCATCAGCTGGCAGACTGGAGAAGAAAGATAGAGCACAGGAGTGGAGTTTTCTGGGCCAAGTCTGAAGTAATGAGTATCATTTCTCTCCACATTTCATAAAGCATAGCTTAGTCGTGTGACACCCTACCCTCACTCCCTGTTGAATGTAAAGCCACTTCCTAAGAACAATCTTAGGAGAGTGTAACCTTGTATGTGGTAACCAGCTCCACAGTCTTAACTCACTAGGTCTCCCTAATTCCCCACATTTGCCTTTATAATACATAAGCCTTCCACGGCAGTTCATACTGTTTTAACCCATATTAAGACAAGTCATGATCACCTCCACCTGAGGGGGGAGCAGCCTTACCAGGCCACAGAAGAAGACAAAGAAGCCAGGCCTGATGAGACCTGATAGTCCAGGGTCAGATGGAAGGGGAGGAGGACCGCCCCTATCATTGGACCAGGGGAGGGGCATGGGAGAAGAAGAGGGAGAAAGGGAGGGATTGGGAGAGGATAAGGGGGGGGGTTACAGCTGGGATGCAAAGTGAATAAACTGTAATTAATAAAAATTTAAAAAAGAAAAAAGAAAAAACAAAACAACAACAAAAAAGATAAGTACTTCACCAGCTGGTTATGACTATACCATTTTGTCAACATCTGACCATCACACAGAATGTCAAGGCATCCAAGTCTTGTTTCTCTGAAACATTAAAGTTTTGTCTGTTGAGCTTATCATAAAGCTAATAAAAGTAATATACCTGCACATTACTGACCAATACGACAATGTTGAGCAAACATCAATGCCTGAAACATTTAGATTCACTTGCAGCATATTTCAATTCTACAAATACAAACTTCAAGACTAGCTATCTCCCTGGAGTGCTAAGTGAAAAATATATTAGGAAAACAAAAAAACAGTACCTTTGAAATAATGTGTAAAACATTAAATGGGGATAAGGCAGACTGATTCTTGCTTTAGCGTTTTTTCTCCTAACTCTTAAGGCATAGGAAACCAAGCATCAAATGGCAGTTGCTCCTTGTAACTCTCAGTTATCGTGGGTGAATTTGTTTTGTTTCCAGTAATGTGTATCATGGGGCTACTGGTGCCCGCAAGTGAAAACAGAGGACAGTCTGCCCCTGCCGTTCTGATAGCACCTTCTCTGACTTTTGTTAATGCATGTGTATCCAGGAAAAAGAGGAAAAGACCGTGTGGGTGGGGTAGGAGGAAAAGTCCTCAACTCTGACCTGTGATTGCTCCTCTCCTAAAGTATCTAAAATCAAATATAACAAACAGGCATCGTGGTGGATTATAGTGTAATCCTAGCACTGGGGAGGCTGAGGGAGGAGAATCAAAAGTTGGAGGTCTGCCTTAGGGGGAGGGTCCCTTTTTCCTTCCTCTTTTTTTCCCTCTCACCTTCTGTCTCCTCTCCCCCTTCCTTCTTCTCCATCCCCTTCATTCTCTCTCTAGTCACCTTGACGTGAGTTTTTCCGTCTCACCGAATTCCTGCCGTAATTAGAATTAATCCATGAGCACAACAAATCCTTTCTCTGTTGAGTTGCTCTGTCAGTTTTTTTCTCACCACAGTGAAAAGCCTGACGTAGAAAGCAGTCATTCTGCTAGGTGGTGGTGCACGCCTTTAGTCCCAACACAAGTCCAGCCTGGTATACAGAGCTAGCTACAGGTCAGCCAAGGCCACACAGGGAGACCCTGTCTCAATTCTTAACACAGTCCTGAGAGCTAGGCATTGCTCTCATAGAGTGGTCCCATAGCTTGCCCTTAGTTATGAAGCCTGAGAGCGCTGTGGCGGAGCGAGGGTCTGACTCTGAGAAGTGAAAAGGCAGCGTTGTGAATGCAGAAAGAGACCTGCTCAGGGTCACTTTGAATCACAGGTAGTCTGTCTTACAGCGATGTGGAAATGATTCTTCTGTCCTCAGCACTCCCCCTGGACCCATTGTCTCCACAACCACTTTTGATCTTGTCTTAAAGTCTGTCTTGATTGCCATGATGGTCAATTAGAGAAAAACTATACTTTGTGTTTTATCATAAATAAAATCACACTCAACAGAGTTCACTCTGCTTGATTTCTTAGTTCACCGTTTCTCAAAATGCTAATTAGAAATTGTCAGTGGGCTGGGCAGATGGCTTAGCAGTTAAGAGTGCGTCCTTTCTTGCAGAAGGCCCAGGCTTCGTTGTTGGCATCCATATTAAGCCACTCACAGTGACCTATAACTTTAGCCCCAGAGACTGTGACATCAAGTGGTCTCTGTGGGCCACACAGTACACATACACCCATGTATGCACACATAAATAATGATAAATACATCTAAGTTTGTCGACATTGATAATAATGATTTTAATAAAGTATTGTTCTTGGAAGGCAGAAACATGTAGATCTCTGAGTTCAAGGTCAGCTTAAGACTAAGAACTACATATAGAGTTTCATATTAGTAAGAGCTACATAGAGAGCCCTGTCTCAATAAATAAATAAACAATTAGTAATGCTATACAAATAGGTATGTTGTTCTTTATGCTGATAGGTTCTTTTTCATGTTCCATTGAAGGAGGGAAGTAGCATTTACTCCTGTGTTTGCAAGTATGATGTTTATGATAGTCTAGAAATTGTTGTTTGGTAAACTATAATATACAAGTCTAAAGTATTACTACTTAATTGCTTAGGAGTAGCTGTATGAGAAACATGGTTTCTATCCCCAGTAGAGATTAAGAAAAAGCCTGATTGAGAACAGGCTTTGAATATCCTTTGAATACCATGCAGAGGATTTGTTCTAGTTTCATTGTGCTGTGAGACATACCATGGCCAAAAGCAACTTAAGGGAAGAAAGGGTTTATTTCAGCTTCAAGGTTGCAGTCTGTTATCAAGGGAAATTCAGGAGGAACCTGAAGGCAGGTGTGCTTGCTATTCCTTCCACACAGTATTGCCTTTAACCAAGGAACACACAGCCAAGGAAATGCTGCTTGCTGGGGGCTTGAATACTGGCTTATACTCAGCAAGCTTTCCTATACAGTTCAGACCACCTGCTTAAGGCCTCCTGCATCAGTTTAATAATCAAGACAAATACCACCCCTCCCCCCACAGACATGCTCACAGGCCAATATGATCTAGCCAGTTTCTCAATTGAGGTTCTATTCTCAGGTGACTCTAGGCTGTAAGTCTAGTTGACAAGTGAAGCTAATCAGATCAGGGTTTAAAAGGATGTACTGAAGGAGGTGTAAGTCGTTGAAGAATGTTTAGCAAGATTTTGATGAACTTGTACAGTATATTGTAGAAATGGGCCAAGGAGTGGACACTGAAATATAATAGAATAGAAACCATGGTCTCTTACACTTATCCAGGTGAGAAAGTTAAAGGAGAGAAACTAGTAATGGGTTTTATGCCTGATTGGCACATTTTGAAAAACAAATTAGTCTGATAGTATTTGTTTTTAAGGAAAAGCTTCAATTTCAAAAGACGACTTTCACTTGACAGTGGTGGAGGTAGACAGAGCAAGCAGGCAGCTAGATAAACAAAAATAAATCTTCTGTGTTTGATATTTCTTTGTGAGAGTCATTCACATTGAGGTGAAAGTTGAAGCCAGGGGACAAGAGCTACCTCAGAGAAAAAGAAGGCAAAGACATTTCATTACTGACAAAAAGTACCTGCATATTGTCACAGTTGCCAAAAGATAATTGGATAGTTATTGCTGTTGTGGTTTGGTTTGGTTTTTTTTTTCTAGATGAGATTTCTGTGTAGCCATTGGCTGTCCTGGAACTCACTCTGTAATCTAGGCTGGTCTCAAACTCAGAGATCCATCTGCTTCTGCCTCCTGAGAGCTGGGACTAAAGGTGTGTGCCAGCACCGCCCAACATCTTTTTACTTTAAAGGTAAGATTTTAAATTTTTATTTTACCATGGAAGCCCAGTGTAGCTATAGCTCCCAAGGAGATAGTTTTAATAAGTCCATAAACAAGGCCTAATGCTGGAAGGAAAAAATAAGAAAAAGAAAAATATCAAAAATTAAGATAAAAATCATATTCCATGACAACTAAAAAATTACCAATGCTGTTAGAGAAATTGGAGGCAAGAAGAATATCATTTAGAAGTAAGCAGATGATATGAAAGTAGAAACAAATTTACACAAATGAAGCAGATGACATCAAACTTCAGTTTAGCTAGTGGTGCTGTGCTTCACAGAAGAACAAGACCCCTGGAAATACCAGCACACAGCATAAATTGCTGTTACCTTTGTATCCCAAACACCATACGCAGTGAGCTCTTCAGAACTGTTGTTTTTTGTTTGTTTGTCCCCTCACTATATAACATGAACTTGTTTTAAATTTGTAGTCCTCATGCCTCAACCTCTTGAATTGCTTGCTAGAATTAAATGTACAGGCCCATCAAAGTCATTTTTTAAATAAAAATCTGCCATGCTTCCATTCAAAAAGAAATGAATGACGGTTGTTACCCTCATCTCGCCCTGTATTGTGTGCAGTTTTATACTAAGTTCCCAGCAGCAGCAGCAGTAATAAACATTGGTATCTCTAGGAGCAGACACACACTGGAGAAATTCAAGTATTGTAGAATAAATAAATGAAATCACTAGGACAAAGTCAGTTCCGTGTCTTAACCAAAAATCTCATTCACTGTGGACACAGGCTTTTTGTTACCTTTATAATCCCAGTAGACATGGATTCTCATTCATGACTTAAAGCTTAAGAAGTAGATCAGAGGTCTAAATTAAGGAGCTGCTGTCACAGTTACACAGTCATGAATAAGTAACTTAAAAAAATTTTTTTGGCTGGGCAGTTGCTGGTGCATGCCTTTAATCCCAGCACTCAGAAGGCAAAAGCAGGCAGATCTCCTTGAGTTGGAGGCCAGCCTGGTCTACAAAGCAAGTTCCAGACCAGGGCTACATAGAGAAACCCTCTCACCCTCTCTTGAAAACAAACCAATGATAATAATAATACACCAGGAAAGCACCAGTAATTTTACTGTAACTAGATAGATGGAATTTTGAAGTCTCTGCCTCTGTTACACCCAATTTTCCTAACTCTGTTACACCAGACTGCCAACAAATAGAGCTTTCAGTTTGTGCTCTGTGAGAGTTTAGTGGGCATTTCTAGATGATGCAACTGTGAAACAGCACTGTACTCAGACCTCAAAATGACAGTGATGATTCCAAACAGATTAAGCCTGTCTGGGCATTCTTCCAGCTGAGTCACTTCCCTCCCGTGTGATTAACCTTGCCCAGTTAAACAAGGCGGTAACCCAGCATCCATTGTAGTTTAGAAATTCTGTAAAGAAAAATTTGGAATTTCTTTCAAAATCTTACTAAAATGAAGATTCTGGGGTGGTTTATACATATAAAACATAGCAGCTGTCCCTCTTCATATCCTCCAGGTTCAAAGGGGGACAGGTAAGGAGAACAGAGAGGGGGAAGATCATCTAGTATCTCCCCCTCCCTTCTGCCTTGTTTTGTTTTTGTCTTCTTGGGCTGTTGTGTTGTGTGTTGGTTTGTATTTAGACCGTCTTAATGTATATTTCAGGCTGTTGCACCACAGGCCCCCAGCCTGTAATCTTTCTTGTCTACTAAGGTGCTAGGATTAGGGTGTATACCAATATGCCAAGATACTGGCCTTTGTTTTTGTTTTTTGTTTTTGTTTTATTCAAAAAAGTCCCGGGATTTTGTTGATGTTTTGTTTGTTTTGTCTGTTTTATTGTAGTCATTTAGGGATACATAGGTATGTCACAATACTCATGGGAATGAGATAACAACTTACAAAAATTGATTCTCTCCTTCTACCAAGTAGACTCTAAGGAAGAAACTCAAGTAATCAGGCATGGTGGCAGGTACCTCCACTGCTGAGCCCATAATGTCCACTTTTTTGTTTTAAAAACATAGTGAACATTTTTACATGAAGTAGGCTGTATTAGGTATTATAGAAAATACATGTGATCTAGATTTTTCTTTCAATAAAGTAAATAGAAATACATACACATATGTCTCACATATACTACACAGACATGTTGACACTTAAGAGAATATATTGCCTGGGGATATCACTCAGTTGGTAGAGTACTTACCTAGTTTCTGGGGAAGTGTGGGGTTGACCCCAACAGCACATAAACCAGGTATGGTAGTGCATACATGTACACAGGTTCAAAGTTCTGGATTAGACTGGTGAGATGGCCAGAGGGTAAAGGTGCTTGTTGCCCAGCACAGTGAATGACCTGTGTTTGACCTAAATGGTAGAAGGAAAGAAGTGACTCCTACTTGTTCTCTGGCCTTCACATGCATACACACATGCATGTATACACACATATACACATTTAAAAACAGATTTTGAGTCTAGGCTACATGAGCCTTTATGTCAGTAGAAAGAAAGAGAAAAGAAAGAAATCAATCAACCAGTCAATCCATCAGTCAATAAATGGACTAGGAATATAGCCCAGTGTAGCCCTAGGTTTGCCATTCAGCATCACTAATAATTGGTGTGTGTGCGTGTATGTGTGCGTGCGTGTGTGTGTGTGTGTGTGTGTGTGGGTGGGTGGGTGGGTGTGTGTGAGTGAATGTGATTAATACTTAAAGATTATCATTAGGATACTTTGAATTGGGACAAAACAGAAGACTATAATATAAATGGATTAAAGAGCAAAAAAAAAAATGATTATTTAAAGTAACCCAAAAATAGAGCAGTTTAGATGCTACACAGTCAGGACTCGGGCTCAGTTTTTCTGGTACTTTTTTAGCCTACCCCTGTTTTGGGCTTTGTCCTCAGGCCAGCTGATTACATGATTCGGACCAAGAAGGCAGTTCTGGCCATCATGAACAGATATGACACTATCCAAGGGGTTGAGAGGAGGTCTTTCTTTTTCAGAACAAATTAGAAGTCTGTTATTAGAAAGATACAGGGGAATAGATGCCATCAGGAAACTCAGTGTGCTAGAGGAAAAAGCATGTAGCAGTGGTAATTACTATGTGCAAAAGACTATAAATATCTACTGGTGACATCAAAAAGAAAGTATTCCACTGTACTCAGCTGGAAGAGAAAGTAGAGGCTTGGCAGAGGCTGGCCAGAGAATACTTCTAGGAAGAGGCCATCGGTCCATTTTGGAACATGTTGAGTTTAGGTACCAAGGGACACTTCAAATGGAGAAATGCAATAAACAAATGGCTGAGGCCTAAGGCTCAGAAGAAAAATCTAGATAGAGAAAAGGTGTATAAGCTATCAATGGTAGCTGCTGTACAGATTCATACAGAAGAGTACAGGGTGAAGATCACTGGCCTGCAAATAGTGGTGAGATTTGACAAAGACAGAAAATAAAAATGAAAATATTTTCATGTTGTCTGTATGAGGAATGGGAACAAGTCAACGGCATATAGCTTCTGTAATGTCCAAACATGTTATTTACCTAGTAACAAATGTTTTTTCCCAAGATACTGACTTAGTGGTGCCTAGTTTTGTTGGAGAAATGACTGGACCTGAATAGTTAAGGCAAAACTGAGGCATTCAGTTGTCTAAACTGACTCTTTTTTTGCAGGAGTGGCCACACATTACTTGCCTTCTGGTTTTCCCGCCAAGAGGGAAAACTGAACCGACAGCAGACTATTGAACTGGGACATCACATCCTCAAAGCACACATCTTTAAGGTAATTAGAAACATGAGACTTTTTTCCATCTCTGGCAGACTTTTCTAAATAGCATATGTAGAAAGTGAAACTATTATTCTCATATAATCCCTACTTTCTGAAATTAGTTTGCTCCATCTCCTAAATTATGTGTCCTGTTCATACTTCAGCTGTTAGAAAGAGAGCTGACTGTATTTTGACAGAGAAGTTAAATACCTCCCCTATAGAGAAGTTGGCTAGGTTAATAGGCCATTTACCTAGACTTTCCAGAGAATACATGCACAATATCATTTACATAAGGAACACATACACATACTTGTATGTTCTCTACATATGACCAGCCATGTTATAAAAGCCAGTTGCAGGTTTTTAGAGAGCTAAATATGTGTGTATATATACTATACGATATTATATTATATTATATTTGCTAGTAATATATACATATATATTAGAAATATATTTGTAAATATATATTATAGTTCTAGGAATTTATAATTCACATGAAAGGTTAGGAGGAAATCGTTTTCATTTTTAGTTCTCTATTACTCACTATTACTATGTAATTTGTTGCTATGTTTGACAGTTTTAGCCCTGGAGGCCCAAGTGTAGCTCAGATATAAAGCACTTGCCTACCATACAGAAAGCCTTGGACTCAGTACCAGCACGGCAGAAATGAGTCTCAGGCAGAAATGGTGGCACACATGTAACCAGCAAGGGAGGCTAAGGCTCAGTACTGCCAAGACTCTAAAGTCAGCCAGAGTCACAGACCAAGACTCCACATCACAAGAAGAAAGTTCTGATAGTTCTAACCACTGTGGTCGCTCAGAGTTGTTCCCTCGATCAGAATTGAAAAATCCAAGTATCTTAAACAATTCTCTAGGTCAGACTAACTCTCAAGATATGTAAAGACTAGCATTTCCCCAAGAGCCTCACAAATTCTTCCCAGTATATAAGCACACAGCTAGAGAAGATTGTTTATTGAATGGACAGAAGTAAAACCCACTGTGACAAGTCTTTTATTTCAGTCATAACTGTCTGTCTAACTAATCATTGTATCAAAATGACCTTACTCAGTGACCTTACTTGCTACGAGCAGAATACAACTAATATAAGACAGGGTTCCAATTTCATGAGGGTACTAAAATGTCTACCACATCCATAAACACTAAGATAATTGTCCTTTGATCATATAGGAAATAACTGTCAGTCTTTTAACATGACAGTCTGCACAGGATACCATGCAAAGATGATGCTTGCCTTTGTACACTATAAAATAAATGCCACATTAACTGAGAAAGAATATGAAGTTTTGTTTAACCAAGTGTGACTTTAACGCTTAGGAGCCTACATTTAAACTGTATGTCTGTCATTGGCAACCGTTTTATCTTCCATTGATGCAGACAGCATGGTTGTCTGCGATAAGCATGGCTCTGTGTGTGATTCAGGCTGCAAACACTCTAGTGTACAGCAAAGAGTGATGACATGTCTGCAAGCTACAGAATGGACTAGACTCTGGGGTTCCTGCTGCTGCAGCTGACATGATCCTTTCAGTGCAGAGGCTGTTGAGAGGCTTTAGCGTCTCCCAGACTGAAATCCTCAGTCTCTATTGGCTAAGGGCTATGCAAACTCAAAGGTAGACATGGCCATAACCAGTTCCACTTAGAACTCCTCAGCAGTGACATACATACAATCCTCCGGGTATCCATATTGGTTATGAAAATGTATTTATTTCATTAATGATCTTTAAAATGATAAAAAGCCTATGATTCTGATATTGGGCTGGCTATAGAGCCTTTTAAATGCTCTTGTTTTGACACCTTTTTGAGGTATAGCTTTATGTACCACATGAAAATCACCAGTTTGGGGGGGGGCGTATATGTGGGTGTGACTTTTAGTGTACTTAGAATTATGACATTATCAAACAACCCAGATGTCCCTCAACAGAGGAATGGATACAAAAATTGTGGTATATTTACACAGTGTAATACTACTCAGCAGTTATAAACAATGAAATCATGAAATTGGCAAGCAAATGGCGGGAACTAGAAAATATTGTCCTGTGTGAAATATCTCAGAAGCAGAAAGACACACATGGTATATACTCACTTATATGTGGATATTAGAAATATAATATAGGATAAACATACTAAAATCTGTACACCTAAAGAAGCTAAGCAAGAAGGAGGACTCTTTGTAAGATGATCAATCCTCACTCAAAAAAAGCAAACATGACAGACTTAGGAAGAGGGAGAAAATAGGACACAGGACAGAAGCCTACCACAGAGGGCCTCTGAAAGACTCTACCCAGTAAGGTATCAAAGCAAAGGCTGAGACTTTAGGCAGAGTGCAGGGAATCTTATGAAAGAAGGGGGAGATAGAACAACCTAGAGGGGAGAGGAGCTCTACAAGGAGAGCAACAGAACCAAGAAATCTAGGCCCAAGGGTCTTTTCTGAGACTGCTACTCCAACCAAGGACCATGCATGGAGATAACCTAGAACCCCTGCACCGATGTAGCCCATGGCAGCTCAGTATCAAAGTGGGTTCCCTAGTAAGGGGAACAGGGACTATCTATGACATGAACTCAGTGGCTGGTTCTTTGATCAGGACAGTGCAGCCAGTCCTGATGAGACCTGATAATGCTAGGGTCAGAGGGAAGGGGAGAAGGACCTCCCCTATCAGTGGACTTGGGGAGGAGCATGGGAGGAGATGAGGGAGGGAGGGTCAGATTGGGAGGGGATGAGGGAAGGAGCTATAGCTGGGATACAAAGTGAATGAACTGTAACCAATAAAAAATAAATTAATTTTTAAAAGAGTTATGACATCACCACCGTTGTGTTTATTCACACTAAAAAAATAAACCTCATCCCAGTCTGTCATGCCTCACTCTATATTCTACCCCATAAATTTGACTTTTGAAAACATTTCACAGAAATGAAATTACATAATGTGTTCTCTTGTGTCCAGCTTCTTTTACTTAATATATTTTCAGTTTCTTAATATTGAACTATATATCAGTACATTATTTATTTTATTATAAAATAGTATTCCATTGTGTGGATACACAGCATTTTATTTATACGTTGAAAATAATCGAGTTGCTCCGCTTTTGAAATGCATATGAATGAATGAATACTGTATATAGCATTTAGTACATCTACATCTCAGTAACATTTAGTACATTTATAATATTAAGGTACAGATTTGTATGGTCAGCCTGTTATCTATCTATCTATCTTTATCTTTATCTTTCTGTCTCTGTAGGCCTGCCTGGCTGGCCTGGAACTTACTCTACAACCACACTATACAAAAATTCATAATTTTCCTGCCCCTGAGTGTTGAGATTTCAGGTGTGTGCAAATAGCACACCCAGATTAGGTTTCAGTTCTCTTGAGTATATATACCTAGAAGTAAATAGAATTGCACTTGAGCACAATGATACACACAAACACATACATATGGCACAACTTTGGGCCAGTCTAGGTAATATAGCAAGACCACATCTCAAAAAAAAATAAAAACAAGAAATGATAGGATTTCTAGGTCAGATAGTAACTAGGTTTAACATTCTGAAGAATTGTCATTATGTTTTTCAGAGTGTTCACACCATTTTACAGTCCTACCAGTAGTTTGTGAGGATTCCAGTTTTCTTGCACCAGTCTGGAAATAGCGCTCAGTGGTAGAACAAATCCCCAGTACCAAAAAAAAGACAAGTTTGTCTTTTCTTTCATCTAAATGTGAATGCAAAGTAGTGTTTCATTGTGGTGTGGTTTTTGAGATAGAATCACATGTGGGTCAGGCTGACTTTGAACTCACTCTGTAACTGAAGCTGTCCTTGAACTTCTGATCTTCCTGCCTGTACCTCCCACAAGCTGGAATTGCAGACCTGTGCCATCATACCTGGCTTCATATACCTGACTTCACTGTGGACCTTGCAGTTGTCATTTATTTGTTTGTTTGTTTGTTTTGTTTTTGTCTTTTGAGATAGTGTTTTCTATAACCCAGACTGGCCTCAAAAATTTTTGTAGTGAAGGATGACCTTGAACTCTTATCTTTCATCCTCTGCCTCCCAAATGGTAGAGCTATAAGCAGGCACGACTGTACTCAACTTTAGATTTTTTTTAACTACAAGATAGCAGTTTGTTTGGAAATTATGACCAGAGATATTCCAGTCCAGTTTGTAACTTAGGGTATTCTTTAGTTAGTCAATCATACAGCATTTGTTATTAGAACGAACTATTGACTAGGGAGGAAACTTGTGGCTAGAAGATCAATCTTTCGACATCAACAAGTGCTGCAAGTTTAAATGTAAATTCTGAGGAGGAGCATGGTGCTCCACACCTGTAATCCCAGCATTTGGGAGTCTAGATAAGAACACGAGTTCACGGACAGCCTGAACTCTCTTTCAAAAGAAAAGTAAAGTATACTACTTACTGTCAACGTTCTCATTTGTAAGATAGTAACAACAACTCTCAAAATTGTTATAAGGATTACAAGGCAAAAGATATGTAAAAAAGGTACATGGTAAAATTCAAAGTACTAAGTATATATGTAATATGAGGTTTTATGATCAAAATTACCAATATATTTTTCTGAAATAAGAGGTAATAATCATAAGTTTCATATGGAAATATTACCCCATCACTTCTTACAGCAGTAGTTCACAAACTTTTTTTTGTAAATAGCTACATATGGCTTTGTAGTCTACTTCACTGTCTATCACTACAACTCTGCCATTATAGCTGGAAAACAGTAAGACATTACAGAAATAAATGAGGATGGCTATATTCCAATAAAACCTGATTTGCAAGAACCACAGATGGAGAAGCACACAGGCCCTGGGTTTCTGGCCCCTTTCCTGCAGAGAAGAGCACATCCCCTTTGGTTACCAGTCTCCCTTTACTACACTCAGACAAGGCTGTGTGTGATGGTCAGGTGATAGTGGTGGTAATGCAGGACAACTACATGTCTATAAGTGGGTTAGTAATGATAAATTGTACAAATAACCAAACTTCCAAGAAACTCACTAGCTCAGCCCCAAAGTTAGTTATGTTTGAACCAGTCATAAGAAGCCCTAAGAAGAGGTTGCTCATGGTTTTTGCCTTTTTTGTTTGTTTGTTTGTTTGTTTTGTTTTTTCATGATTTCTTGAAATATTCGAAAGGACTAAATAATTGAGTTATTTTTGGCTACATTCTGGCTGGTAATAAAATCACATTTACCTGTCATCTCTGTTAAGTTTTAACCAACTTTCCTCATATTTCCAAGGAGCAAAGGCTCAACTTCCATCAGCCAGAAGAAATCAACAGTCTGAGCACAAGGGGAGCTAATATTTGAGGTCTAGACTCCGCTTCTGTTACAGACTTCTTTTTTGTGTGTGCACTCCGCTGCACCGGGACTCTCAGAGCTGTCTGTCCTTCCACCGCATCTGGTCCTGCTGTCTCCTTTTCCCATTCTCTCTTTTCTTTTGCTTTTGCTTTTGCTTTGTTGTTGTTTTTCTTTGAGACAGGGTCTCACTGTATAATCCTCTTTGTCCTGCAACTCACTAGGTAGACCAGGCTGGCTTCAAACTTACAGTGATCCTCCTGCCTCATCCTCTGAAGTGCTGAAGCATCGTCTGCCTGCCACCACACCCAGCCTTTCCATCTCTTTTTCCCTCTAGCTCATAACAAGGTTAAATGACTCTCCAGCCTAGCTTGTAAATCACTTAAAAAAAAAAATTAAACCACAAAGTATGGATCATTAACTACTCTTTAAATTTCAATTGGAAAAGAAGCAAATAATGCCCAGCTAAAATGATAAGAATAAATAAAACCATAAGGGTAGATGGCATTGTCTAGGATGAAACAGAGGACCATCTATAGCGGTTTGGAACTAGAGTAAAGGAAAGAACCAGAAATCAACTGTTTTGTCTATTGTAGTTGCTACTGAGAATTTCCAGCTGAGAATTCAGAAGTAAAATCCTGAATCAGGTACTGTGAATTTTTTAGCAATCTTGGCATAATAGACAGAAAATAAACTTGAGTTTTTAAAAAACAAAAAAGACTTGTCTTCTAACTGCAGCTCCAGTAGCTTTGTGGATTTGAGCAAATTACTTAATCTCTCTAGATTGTTTCCTCTGACGTAAATAGTAGCACATCCTACCTCTCAGGGGTTGTTGTGAAAAAAAGATTAAGGTGGAAGAGCTAATACATGAAAAGGTCCCAAGTACAGAACTTGACACACATTAGATTTTGAGTAAGTGTTAGATTCTTTTTTTTTTTCTTCACCTATAATTTATAAGATGGGGCAGAGAGGCAGGGTTTCACTGCTGATAATTTCTACTGATATTAATACTTTCTGGTGATTTTTCTATCTAAATTGTTCATGTACTGTATCATTCCTCAACCAATTTCTTGGTGAAACCCGTATACACTCTAAATCAAGAGACTGAGGCCCAAATGGGGAGTTGGAGCTATACTTCTTCGTTTTCTGGAGTCCAGAGTGAAGATGAACCTTATAACCTAACTCTAAGACTGACTGAGTAGTTTCTGGGACTCTTCAAAAATAACTCTATAAATATTTGATCTCATATGTCAAAATAAACAATCATAACAAGTAAATGGTAGGCTTGCTTCAGGATTTTTATGTATATTTGCATATTAACTAGTTAGCCAAATAAGAAACTTAAAATTAACTTCCCTGTTATTAGCACAAATTAGAAGAAGTTTTAGAATAGGTTAGAGCTGTTGTCTGCGCTTCCTCCTTTCCGTGTAACCAGCTTTTGGCGACCAGATAACTTACTCTACTGGAAAGATTCAAAATAGAGCTCTACACAGCCATAAACAATACGAATAATTTGGAAATTAAGTTGCCATTTTTAAATAGTATAAGAGGATGACAGGGACAGTGGCTTCCTTGTAGTGAGAGGACTTTAAACAAGATTCTGTTTCACCCTCCCAGAGGCATTGTGTTTCTGGGATCCCATTGGTCTACTCTGGGAGGATTTGACCCAGCTCTTAGGGTTGACCCTCTTTGTCCATCTGCTGTAATAGGGTAGGATTAAACAAGAGGATGGGTAGATCAGCATTCTTCTTCCTCATTTTGTCCACCTATATGTTTCATCGTGAGACTGTTTAGACATAGGCAGCCACTTTGATAAAGTCAAGTCATTACAGGCACTTTTTTTTAAATCCAGGTTAGCAATTTGACCAGTAGAGTGCTTGCCTAGCTGCACAAATCCCTGGGTTCAATGTAATACATAATAAATCCAGTATGGGGTTGTGTGCCTGTAATCCAAGCAGTTAGGTATTACATAGGAGGATCAGAAATTAACAGTTATCCCTGCCACAACTTAAATTTTAGCCAGCATAGAAAACATGAATGAGACCCTGTCTCAAAAAAAAAAATACACTTATAAGACATTGTAGATTCTGGTGGTGGTGGTACACATCTTTAATCACAGCACTCGGGAGGCTACACAGAAAAACTCTTGTCTCAATAAATAGGTAGGTAGGTAGGTAGGTGGGTGGGTGGGTGGGTGGGTGGGTGGGTGGGTGGGTGGGTGGATGGATGGATGGATGGATGGATGGATGGATGGATGGATGGATGGATGGATAGATAGATAGATAGATAGATAGATAGATAGATAGATAGATAGATAGATAGATAGATAGATAGATAGATAACAAAAAGGGGATGGAAAGATTATAAGAGCCAGAGTACCAGGATGTCTGCTGTTAAATAGTATTCTTCTAAACATGATAGGAACTCTGCACCCATAAAATGTCAACACTGTGGTCGCCTAAACAAGACCTGCATAGTGGCAGTACCAGTCAACATGCCAATACAAACAAAAATTCACAAGACCCACCTATAGATGATGGATCAGTCTTCTTCAGGAATGAACTCCTAATAGGGTATCCAATTCAAGTGGTCAGTCCTAAACACACCTACATTGGAGCAACACCAATAGTCTCAGTAGAGTGTGGGTGTGCATGTGTGTGGGTGTGTATGTGGAACTGGAGTACCCATGTATAAAAGTAAAAAACATTTAAATTTTTAAATTAAAAAAATTATATATGTCGTGTTTGTTAGCCTGGTGTTTTTATGAGACTCCTAACAGTGGGAATGGGGGTGTCTCATACTGTTTTGACTGCTCTTGGAGGACCCATTTCTTCTGCTGGGTTGCCTCACCCAGCCTTGACATGAAAGTTTGTGTCTACTCTTACCGCATCTTGTTATGCCATGTTCAGTGGATATCCCTGAGAGGCCTGCTTTTTAAAAATGGAAACGGAAGAGGAATGGTTGTGGGGAGAAGAGAGGTATAGGGGCCAGTGGGAAGCGCTGAGCAGAGTGGAGGGAGGGAAAGCTGTGGTCAGGAGGTATTGAAAACAAAAACATAAGTTGTTTTTTAAAGGGAAGACTAATCCTAAAAGTAAATAACCTGATTTTTGTTTTGCTTTTGTGTTTTTGTTTTGTTTTGTTTTTTATTGAGAAAGTTTGACTGTGTTAGCTCAAGCTAGCCTTAAATCTTCCTATCTAATCCTCCTGAGTGCTGGGATCACAAGCGTGTAGCCACCACATCATTAGATATATCATTAGAAATAAAAATTGTGGGGCTGGAGAGATGTCTCAGCAGAACACTGACTGCTCTTCCAGAGGACCTGGGTTAAATTCCCAGCACCCACATGGCAGCTCACAACTGTATGTAACTCCAAGATCTGACATCCTCACACAGACATATATGCAGGAAGAAACCAATGCACATAAAGTAAATAAATTATTTTTAAAAAGAAAGAAAGAAAAGTGTAATCTGAATGTTTATTTCAGCTGTAGGCAAGCTATTGCCTTACCCACTTGCCTCATGCGGTATACTTATAAACTGTTTCATTAAAATATATGTTTTATTTTTATGCCACCACAATATCCCTACGGAAAGAAAAAAGACCCCTGTGCTAGAACAGCCTTTGACAGTGTTCTCAGATCCAGCTTCCCTTGGCATTCATTATTTGTCTTTGCACCTTTTATCTAGAAGAATTTCCAGTGGAAAATAAGAGTCTCAGCTGTCTATTGAAAGGCATGACCACTGTGACTTGATATTTTGTTAGATGAACTTATATCTTTATATAACAAATATTCCTTTGTAAATGTTTCTTCTATAGTATATCAAATAACTAGAACAGCTTACATTTTAAGGAGCAAAGCAAACAGAAGTAGCATACATTAAAACAAACAAACAAACATTCTTCTCCAGATCACTTAATAGCTATCAGTTTGGTTTTTGTGGGTTGGTTGGTTGGTTTTTTGGTTTGGTTTGGTTTGGTTTGGTTCGGTTTGGTTTGGTTTGGTTTGCGGGAGTCGGGGGGTCTGAGACAGGGCTTCTCTGTGTAGCCCTGGCTGTCCTGGAACTCACTCTGTAAACCAGGCTGGCCTCAAACTCAGATCTGCCTACCTCTGCCTCCTGAGTGCTGGAATTAAAGGTGTGCAGGTTCCCAAATTTTGTTACTCTTTTCCTGCCCTTGGGATTTCCTGTTTTAATTCACTTGACCCATATTTTAGCAGAAGAGTGAGATGCTTGGAGGAACAACTGGACAAAATGAAGAACATGGATGCTGATCATGTCTACCCATCCTTTTGTTTCATCCTATCCTGATAACAAAGGATGGGCAAGAGGGCCAACAGGAAGAGCCCGTTCAAATCCTGGCAGAGTGGACCAGTAGCATCTCAGAAACACAATGCTTCTGGGAGGGTGAAACAATCTCGTTTAAAGCCCTCACACCACACGGAAGCCACTGCCCTTCCCCTTCTAACCACCAGACAACTTAAAGCCTGAATGATTTGTTTCCCACTTACAGTGTAGTGTAGGGCCCTGTGCAGCTTCCTTCTGTGGAGTAGTTCCAAAACCACCTTGCACTTCAGAATTCTTCATTGGATCCTCTGCATCTACCGTTAAAAGGAACAGTAGAAAGCCCGCAGAAAGACAGTGAGGTCAGGAGCCAAGCCTGAACAAGGCATTTTACTAAGGCTCATGTTTTATTAACTAGATTGAGTCATGTGAGCCACCTAGCTGCAAAGGAGGCTGGTAACTATAGTTTTCCCAAATGTCCAGGAAGAAAATGGAATGAAGATCAAAGGTCAAATTATCTCTGCCATTGCATTATTTTAGTGACTTAAGTTATTTAGTCAATAAAGCTAGTGGAAAAAAATGAGAAAGTAAATTATATTCAAATATAGAGCAAATTAAAAAAAGATGTTAAGTGATCTGCTACTGGAAACAACTTAAGTTACTGTGTTTCTGTAAAACTATTCTTCGTCCCTATCGAGTTACTATGTATGAACCTTGTTAAAATGAGACTACGCTCACTCGTTAATACTAACCTAGCAGCCACTCATTCACTACTGATGATGTTTTTCACCTGGGTTAGTAATCACCTCACTGAGAGTGGTGACTCACACCTTTAATCCCATCACTTGAGAGGCAAAAGCAGGTGTAGCTCTGTTCATTTAAACTTGGTCTACATAGCAAGTTCCAGGAGAGCCAGAGCTAGATAGAAGACCTTGTCTGCCCCAGAAAAAAATTATTAATTATTTAATCGTTTCTATATTAAATATTATTATTTATAATTGTTTCTATATTTTTTTCAGGGTTTGAGTAAAAAGGTTGGTGTATCATCCTCCATCCTTCAAGGACTCTGGATCTCCTATAGCACAGAAGGTCTTTCCATGGCATTGGCCTCTTTACGAAATCTCTACACTCCAAATATAAAGGTAAACACAAAGAAACTACAAATAGCTTAAATTATTGACTGGAAAGTTGAAGGACATCAAGTAGCCATTTAGTTATCTCTGAGTTGCCTTGGACTATTTCCTAATGAATGGCCTGTTAGTAATTTTAATGTATTTTAACTTGCTATATTTTATTCTGGTAATTGAGGACTGAAGCTGTTGGATAGCTGGCTGAAACCTGGGGTCAGGATCTGGTAAAGGTTCTGAAGGGCAAATTGACCTCAGGTAGCCTGTATTTGGGGAGGAACTTTTAAAGTCAAGAGCTCACTTAGGTGAGCCAACATTCAGCACACAGTAGGTGAGCCCTTACCCTAGCTAATGAGCAGTATATGTAAAGGATATGCTTTGCTTTAGTTTCCAAAGCAAAGTATGCAAAAGGGAATAAATAAAGAATTTTTTAAATTCTTCCTAAAAATGCTACTGGACATTACCATAGAGTCTTAAGTGATTTAATTTAAAAATGACTGAAAGAGTATGATGGCGTTTGTCTAACTGGTGTTTGTTTCTAGGTCAGCAGACTGCTGATTCTGGGAGGTGCCAATATTAATTACCGGACAGAGGTTCTAAATAATGCTCCCATCCTATGTGTCCAGTCTCACCTTGGTTACACAGAAATGGTAGCCCTGCTTTTGGAGTTTGGGGCCAATGTGGATGCCTCTTCCGAGAGTGGCCTGACCCCGCTGGGGTATGCTGCGGCAGCAGGCTTCCTGAGCATCGTGGTATTGTTGTGCAAGAAGCGGGCAAAGGTAACGGCTGACTCCCCCCGCCCCCACTGCTGCTTTGCTTCTTTTCTCTTTTCCTTTCCTGCTAATGGAGTCTTTTGTTGTTTTGTTATTGTTGTTGGTTTGGTTTGGTTTTTAATTTCAGTTTATTTACTTTACATCCCAAGGGTTCCCCTCCCTCCTTTCCTCACAGTCTTCCCTTTCCCTACTTCCCCCTTACCCTCTTCCTGTCCCCTCAGAAAAGAGAGCCCCCCCCCCAATCAACCCTCTGCAGCACATCAAATCACATCAGGTCACATCAGGACTGAGCATATCCTCATCCACTGAGGCCAAGCAAGGCAGCCCTGGCAGGGGCAAGTGATGAAAAAGCAGGCAATAGAGTCCATGTTAGAAACCAACTCCCCCCCCCCCCGCCTTCACTTGACAGGCGACCCACATGAAGACCAAGCTGCCCAGCGGCCACATATGTGCTGGGGGCCCTAGGTCCAGATCATGCGTGTTCCTTAGTTGATGTCTCAGTCTCTGTAAGCCCCCATGAGTCTGGGTTAGTTGTCTTTGTTGTCTTCTTGTGAGGTTCCTGTCCCCTCCAAGTCCTTCCATCTTTCCCCCAACACTTCCACAGTACCCCTGGAGCTCTGCCCCGTGCTTAGCTGCAAGTCCCAGAATCTGTCTCCACCCACTGCTGGCTGGAGCCTCCCAGATGACAGTCAAGTTAGGCTCCTGTCGGCAAGCATAGCAGGGCATCATTAATAGTGTCAGTGGCTCTGGAGTCTGTTTTTACTCATCTGTTACCTCAGCAATCCAGGTGCACCCAACCCTGATGTGGAGCAGATCAAAGGGAGGACTTACTAAGCTCTTATCCCAGTGTTTGCCCTCATCCATATGAATGCATACTGCATCAGGACACAACTTTAAAATCTTAGACAGTTGTAAAACAACATTTATTAGCAACCACAAAAATCCCTATCTAATATCCTAGAAGTTATCCACTAAGCACAGAAGAAGCCTCTTTCCAACAAAACTGAAGAGAATCAAGGGACAAGGAGACTGCAGGGAGAAGTCTGAACTGCACAGCCTGCGCACCCTGAGGCCCCCACACTGTCGCTCCTGTGTTGTTCCTGTCCTCTTCTGTGACAGCCCTGTCCCTTTCAGGTTATAATTTTATCTACCAGACAACATCCCTATAATTTTTCTTCTTTGTTTCTTTTGTTGTTTTTGTTTTGTTTTATCTTATTTTGTTTTGTTTGCGAAAGGGTCTCTCTTTATAGCCCTGGCTGTTCTAGAATACACTATGTAGACCAGGCTGGCCTCAAACTCATAGAGATCTGCCTGCCTCCTGAGTGCTAGCTGGCATTAAAGGTGTATGCCACTATGCATAACCCCTTAGTTTCTTAAAATATTTTATTTTGAAAGAATAAATATAAAAAGTCATCCAGAAATAAAAAAATCATCCTACATTCAGCTTTTACTTGATACTGACAGTTTAACTGACTATAATTCAAGTAGCAAAACTAAGAAATGAATACTGATAAAATATGATTAGTCATCTCATAAACCTTCCTGAAACTTCTTCATATGACCCGCTGATGCTTTTTCCATTATGGTAGGTAATCTGAATTTAGTTCAATCATTACAATTAGTCCCCTTAGTCTAGGAGACTTCCCTGGTGTTTCTCTATCGTTTATGGTTTCATTTTTTTAGCGAAGAATTCTTATTAGTTGTTCTGTAAAAAGTTTCACTTTTAATATTTTCTCATTTCATTTTAGTTCATTTTGTGTAAGAATACCACATGAGGTGATACTGTGTCCCATAATCGAAATGCTGTACTTGAAGTACATGATGTCCACAAATCTCATTATAGATGATAGCTTCTGTCACTCAGTTGAAGGTAGTGTCTTCCAAACTAACCCTGAAAGTACTTTTTCCCTTTGTAATTAAGAAAAGTATCTTTCAAGGACATGATTTGAGACCTTTTATTGTTCTTCATCACACTTGTTTACTTGCTTTAGGGTCTATATTTTTATTTTTACTGCGAGAAGTTATGGTTGTGATGCTTGTTCAAAGGGTGATTATGTTTTCACTCTTCCATTGTAAAGAAGAGCTGTCTCTAACTAGGCATGATGGTGTATGCTTGTAAATCCCAGCATTCAGAAAATTGAAGCAGGAGGATTGTAAGTTCAAAGGCAGCTTTGAATACATAATGACACATTGCTCCTGTGCCCTATGTATTTATTTATCCAATGTTTACTCATTATTTCTTTGTATCACTGTGGAGTCATGGATGTTTATTTTATTCTTTGATCTGTAATCCATTACCATTATTGTTCATTTTGTTAGTCAAGTTGTTCCCAAATTGGTCACTAGTTCAATTGGTTCCTAATATTTTTTTAGTACAACTTTCCTTTTGCACCACAAAATGTTTCAGCCTCATCTTTTACCATTGCTACCCCATCTCTGGAACTAGCTATTTATCTAAGAGTGAGAATTTTGTTCATCTTCTTAGTTTTTACAGATACAGGTCTGAGCCTGAACACTTCCTGCTGATTAAAGTCTGGAATTCTTAGTCTGTCATTTTAAAGTATCCATGCTTTTAACCTTATAAACTTTATTTTCAGGTCTCTACCATGAAAACCTAGAAAAGGCAATCAGTTTCTATCTCAGCCAGTTCTGATAGAACTTCCTACTGTATCTGTTCCTGACTGTACTCAGGATTGATTTTAGTGGACTGGGGAGATGGTTTGGTCATTAAAATGCTGGTTCCATAAGAATGAAAATCTGAGTTCAAATCCTGACACCTATGTAAAAGCTGAAGGCCAGGACTCACATCTGTAACACATCACTGGTGGGGCCGAGGCAGGGATATCCCAGTGTCTAGTCAGACAGACTGAAACAGTGAGCTCCAGGTACGAGCAACTAAGGAAGACATCTGACGTCCATCTGTGTACACCTACACGGATGTGCATACAACACACAAAACACTAATAATGAATTGTTATGTTTATTTCATATATTATATACTTTTTAGACAGGTTTGGTCAGATCTCCTCCTACCTTATTTGAAAATCTTGAGAGCAAAATCTATTACTTTTTCACCTTCTATCCTATATAGTGCTTGCACATAGAAGCACTCAGTTAACATTTGTCATGTGGTTCACTGGGTGGAAGCAAAGTGAGTGGGGGAATCAGAAACAAAACTTAGGTCTAAATGTTCTCAGTATTCTAGACAGATAACCACATTTCTACTAGAAACTTCTGTCTAAGGACCTTCTGAATAATTGATCTTAATCAGCCTTTCTTTCAACCTAGACTGTGAACCAACACTGAAATTATAAAACTGCTTTTGGGACTTAGTCTACAGTAAAGCTCCAAGTGCCTCTAGCCATTTTGGCCAGATCTTTGACATTCTTCCCTTCTGCTGGAAGAGGAAACAGTTTCTGCCAAAGCATGGCAGTTCAGTGAGTGAATCATGACACAAGATATTTTTTCTTTGGAATACCATGGACAGTTTTTGTCAGTAAAACTGTGGGTCTCTCACGTCTTGATCTGAAAAGAACTGTTTGAGAGCAAAGGAGGACTTCCTAAGCTTAATCTCAGGGTTTTGTTTTATTCTTCTTTTAATGCAAAAGCAAAAGCCTTTCCTCATTTTTCTGGGAAAGTTCTCCACACAGGGATGTCAGGGGAGCTAGAGATCAGTTATAATCTAACCTGAGTAGAAAGTGCTCAAGTTCAGCGAGCTGAGAAAGAATGATGTAGGCCATTGTTGGAACACAGCGCCCAGTCTTTGCTCACACAGCTCTCTGTTCTCTTCCCATAGGTAGATCACTTGGATAAGAACGGGCAGTGTGCTTTGGTTCATGCTGCTCTGCGAGGTCATCTAGAAGTTGTCAAGTTTCTGATTCAGTGTGACTGGACAATGGCTGGCCAGCAACAAGGAGTGTTTAAGAAGAGCCATGCCATCCAGCAGGCCCTCATTGCTGCAGCCAGCATGGGTTACACTGAGGTAAGAAAAAACAATAGGCTTTTTTACCCCATTATGTATTGAAGGACCTAAGAAACTGTGGGGGAAGGCTTGAATGCTACAAAATTGCCAGCCAAATCAGTGCAAAGTTTTTAAACACTATTGTAAAGAATAAGGGGATTAAACTCCAGAAAGCACTACTCAAATATTACAGTACCTAGAATTATGTGCATGGAAGAAACATGAGAGTTAGAAAAGAGTTTGGAAATTATTTAACACACCTCCTCCTGTACCTATTTAACAGAGCATGACAGTAAGACACGGGAGTTACTGACCTGGAACACACAGTCAGACATTGTGGGACAGGAAGGATACAAACCATACATCCCCAGAAGGATTGGCTTTGGTCCTAGACTTACATCTTTTTGTCTTAGAACCCTGGTTTCTCATTCATAAAGTAAAGTTACTGAAGTCTTTTTACAAGGCTGTTAGGAAGGATGCTCTAAATAATTAACACCATACAAATGGTATTTTCTACATTATTAATAAGTGTGGCAATACATGGGCTTGGCTGTATTCTGTGAAATGTTAAATAACTAACCATGAGGCAAGAAGAATGTAACCAGGGAGTGGGTACACACATGCCTACATTTATGACAGATTTTACTAATCTAAAGAACGGGATGCACAGTGGTTGAACAGTGTACTCAACTGAATGGTTTATTGAATGTTGGCTTTGATCAAATTTGAATCTGTAGCTAACCTGTGGTTGCAACCTAGGTTTGATGCAACGAGTAGAGTTGCATCTAGTTTACTCTTTTCCCAATAATTTTACTGCCATTAACTCTGATATTTGATTTACTGTGAACTGACTCTCACGTTTATACACACTCTGCTGAATAAAATGAAACACATTTCAGACTTAGCTCTGAAACAAAGATTGATTTATAAACTTTTCTTATAACTTTCCTACCATGGATGACTCCCAGTTGCCAGTGTTATATCACTGGACATGAAGATAAGAAATGCACAGTAGCACATATGACAAAGCTGACATGAGATGTCACCAAGGGACTATGAAGCAAAATTGAAATTGATATTGTCTGTGGAAAGCCTCTTAACTCCCAGTACAATCAGATCCCTGGCAACAACTGTCATTTTTATTTGTGGTTTGCAATCAGTCGTTCTTTCTCCCAGACAGTCCTCGTACTTCTGAGAGGGAAAAAGAGAACAATTACTTTAAGGAAGATATAGGCCTCCCCCAGAACAAGTAAGGGTCCTGACTCAGAGGACCATGGTTCCCAGAGGACAATTGCTGCCCCCCACCTCACAGCAACAGCCGGGCCTGGTGCCGTGAGCAGGGATCCCTGTGCCCCAGCCTAGGAGTCACTTCCCTTGCCTCACGTTTCCATTTTGTTTTTTTTGTTGTTGTTGTTATTAAAGTTATCTGACTTTTTGTGTTTTTATTTTGACTTTATGGCTAAAGCCTTTTAATAATAAAGCTAGGATATACCTTTGGAGCAGGAAAGAAAGAGAGGGAGGGAAGGAAGAAGGAAGGAAGGGAGAGAGGGAAAAGAAAGGCAAGTCTCAATTTTCTCCATATTTCTTTCCTCTGTCTTTATTGGGAGGACAAGAATTGTGCCATTAGCTCAAATAAGAATATGAGCCAGGCACAGTGGCACATGCCTGTAATCCCAGCACTCAAGGAGGCAGAGGCAGGCAGATCTCTGTGAGTTCAAGGCCAGCCTGGTCTACATAATGAGTCTAGGACAGCCAAGGATATATAAGGAGACCTTGTCTCAAAACAGACAAACAAACAAAAAAAGAATATGTGATTTTTAAATCACATTATATATGGATTCTGTTAAAGAAAAACATGTAAGCAGTATCTGATAGGCTAGCTGTGTATCAGAAGGGTTTGGGCTTCTCTGGTGAGGCAGTCAGGGCTGACTTCTTTTGTATGTAAGATATTAGTGTGCTTAGAGGATTGTGTTCCAAAGCTCCCCGATCAGAGCCCACACAGCTTTTCCCTGCAGTGTGAGCTGACGCTACTTCTTGTTTCAGATTGTCTCCTACCTACTTGATCTTCCAGAAAAAGATGAAGAGGAAGTGGAGCGAGCACAGATCAACAGTTTTGACAGTCTCTGGGGAGAGACAGGTACTTGTCTTGGACTTGGCTGTCTTCTCAGTGCTGCACTTCTGTAGACTTGCTGTGTTTCTCCGACTGTTATTTTGAGTCTGCCATACTTGAACACTCTGTCTTGAGACTTTTGTGTTGGAGACAGTTCAGCCCGAGTAAAAAGAAAGGCAATTTTTCTCTTTCAGCCCGCTTTCCCTTTGGATCCTCCACGTTACCACTTTAAAAAAAAAAAAAAAAACATGACCATTCGTTTCCAAACATTTTTTTTTAAAACAGACTTTTCCTTATGGTATTGTAAACAAAGCAGAAAACAATTGTGACCTTCCTTTTGTTTCTATGATGCTTACACTACTTCCTTTTCCTTTCTTCCCAAAAATAATGTTCCACCTACAGTTGCTAACCGGAAGGGCCTTTCTTTCATCCACATCTCTCGTTTTACCAGACGTTATTATGGTTATGTAGCACTATAAAGCTTTACATGTGGCTAAAGTTGCTAGATACAAACTGAAGGTGCCACCCTGATCTAGTACAATTCCTCTGGGTCTAGAGCGAAGCATTTTCTATATCATTTGGTTCCTGCTTCACCGACAGTAGCCTCTTCCTTGTGATTGAGGCAGGAAATGAATGTTGTCTTTTCTCCGAGTCTACACTGGAGCGTCTGGAGAAACGTTAGTAACCTCTGATGTTTCCTCATGAAACTGGGCAGGGAGAGCAGTGCAGGGACCACAGATACGTGCTATGTCTGCCAGAGGAAAGAGTGACGGGAACGTGCCTCACTAAACAAGAAGGGTACACATTTTGGTAAAGGTGAGAATGTTGTTAAAAATCACATAAGAATTTTTAACTTACCTAACATAACAACTTGTCGAATTGGTTTCTTTCTTCTCCTGCTAAAATTATGCATAAGTTTTGTGTCTTCTTTTACATGTATAATGGTCCAGAGCCCAGGAATTTTCTTCTCAACAATTTCTTCCTCTGTAAAACCCAAAGAGCAGATGCCAGGCAGCTGCAGCTTAAGAGCCCATGATAGATGACAGGAAAATGTACAGCTGGAAACAGCTGCTGTCCCTGAGAGAAGTTAGAGGAAAGGGGACCTAGAACTGCAAAATGGGACATGTTGGTTTACCTTTCCTGCCAGCAAAACCTTCCCCAATACAGTGTTGCCATACCTCCTGATACGCCCTTCTAACCAAGGGCATAGGAGTAAGAGGGGCCCCAGAAACGCCATGCTCCAGTGGTCACAATGGGTAGAAATTATAAGGCCGATAATCACAGTGTGCAGTATCTTATTCTGGTACTGTACTTCAAAGAAATCCTTAGAAAGATTCAAAAACAGTATAAACTGTGGCCGGGGAGAGGACTCCCTGGGTAAAGTGGCTGTGTATAAACATGAGAACCTGAGTTTCAGTCTCCAGCACCCACATAAAAATCAAGCGTAGCAGCATACATCTGTAACCCACCCTGGGAAAATGGAGACAGGCAGATCCCAAGGCTCTCCTACTGGCCAGACTAACAGAGACTCCAGGTGCAGTGAAGAGTCCTCGTCTCAGAAACTAGGGCAGAGAGGATAAGGAAGACACCCAAAACATCAGCCTCTGCTCTCCACACATGCATGCATGGGCATGCGTGTACACACATAAACACACAGTAAATGAGGGGCTTCATTTTATTGAATATAAATTTTTATTCAAATAAAACTTTATGACCTGGCTGGTACAATGGCTCAACCATATTGACCTGATATTTACTATTTACATGCAATAATTTTGCTGTTAAAAACAATGTTAAATATACATTGGAACAAAATATAATTTCTAAATCTATAAAAAATTACTTGATGTGGTTGCATACACCTATAACACCAAGACTGCAGAGGCAGGTGCAGGAAGATTGTTGTACCTAGTCTGCATAGCAAGTTCCAGGCTAGCCACAGCTATACAGCAAAGCTCTTTATCAAAACAAAATTATTTGACTTCAGAGAGATTTTTGGAAAATACTATTGTCTTAGCTATGTGAAAAGGACCCTACAACTTAGCACTGGTGTAGCATGGACTTGAGCTTGCTTCTCTAACTACAGTGATTTGCACTAAGTCTATGTGCTTCTTTCTGATTTATAGCACATAGTTTAAAATTTATAATGACCCATTGCATTGTGACATTTACTTCAGTGGCAAAATATATGTGATACATGCTGATCATTGAGCTGGTGGAAGTCTCATATCTGCAGCCCTGACCTAAGGATTTACCTAGGGAAAATACAGTGGACAGTTTTACAACTGTCCCTTAACTGTATCAAAGTGCTCCTAATAAGAAGCAGCAAAAAAGTTGCTGTCAGTTGCACCAACACAAGGTATTTACTCACAACAACCATAAGTCACATCCCAGTTTCAGAGATGTTTAGATGGGAAGTATTGTTTATTCAGAGATGTTTAGATGGTAACCTAGAAGCAATGAAACACATCTTAGAATAGAATAGAATAGTACTGAGATAGAATACTTACATATCATATTTCCTAATGTCAGAGTTTGGAATATCCCCAGTGCTTTGCCCTCCACTGGCAGCCTCTTTAATTCCCCCAGAGTAATCTTCTTAAATCTAGCCTCCACCATCTGGCTAGCTATATCAAATCCAAAATACCACAAAAAAAGATAATTTATAACCTTTATTGTTAATTCATTTATTTTTATTAATTATAATTTGTTCACTTTGTATCCCAGTTGTAGCCTCCTCCTTCATCTCCTCCCAATCTCACCCTCCCTCCCCCTTCTTCTCACATGCCCCTCCCCAAGTCCACTGATAGGAGAGGTCCTCCTCCCCTTCCATCTGACCCTAGCCTATCAGGTCTCATCAGGACTGGCGCACTGTCTTTTTCTGTGGCCTGGTAAGGCTGCTCCCCCATCTGGGGGAGGTGATCAAAGAGCCAGCAACTGAGTTCATGTCAGAGACCGCTCTGGTTCCCCTTACTAGGGAACCCACTTGGACACTGAGCTGCCATGGGCTACATCTGTGCAGGGGTTCTAAGTTATCTCCATGTATGGTCCTTGGTTAGAGTAGCAGTCTCAGAAAAGACCCCTGGACCTAGATTTTTGGTTCTGTTGCTCTCCCTGTGGAGCTCCTGCCCCCTCCATGTCTTTCATCTTCCCCTTCTTGCATAAGATTCCCTGCACTCTGCCCAAAGTTTGGCTATGAGTCTTAGCATCTGCTTCGATACCCTGCTGGGTAGAGTCTTTCAGAGGCCCTCTGTGGTAGGCTCCTGTCCTGTTCCCTTTTTTCTCCCTCTTCTGATATCCATCCTATTTGCCTTTCTGAGTGAGGATTGCATCTGTCTACTTGCTGATTTTCCTGACTCTCTATCCTATTCTCTGATGATTCATGTTCCATAATATAGCCAAATATGGATCTTTTACACTATAGTCTAATATCACTTTTTTACTTACCAACCTTTGTTTACTTTTTTTTTTTTGAGACAGTGTTTTTCTGTATAGCCCTGGCTGTCCCGAAACTAGTTCTATAGACCAGGCTGACCTCAAACTCAGAGATTCACCTGAATTAAACACCCAGCAGAATCAAGCTCTTCACTATACTGCAAGACCAGTTATAATCTCCAGACTCATCTATTGCTTATTTTCTCTGGCAATTCTAGTAATAACAAACATTGCTTCCCATCTCAGCGCCTTTATACACACCCTTGTCTAGCGTTCCTTCTTATCCTTACTTATTGTGCGTTCATACAACCTAGATTGCCCTCTCTTCTCTGTTTTCCTTAGCCAGCCATGAGTTTGTTGGGAATAGACAGCATGTAACAAATATTTCTATTAATGTTTAATTAAGGTTTTAGGTTCAGTGATCAGTTTGTCTCCCCAACCACCTTCCTCCATTGATCTTATATGTTCTAATCCTTCAATGTGAAAATAGATAAAAGGAATCATTTGCTTTTCCATATTATTTAATGTCATTTAGTGTCAGCATTACATTCACATTATTTCTTCATCTCTGAGCTACATCCTATCTGCCTCTTCAAACACACACACCATTTTTGTCAGATGCTGACAAGCTATAGAAACAAATTCTGTTTCTGATCTCTTGGGAAGAGATTTTTTTTTCTTTTGACTGTTATGGCTTATGGATATGCTTTGCCTTAATCTCCTTTCTTAAAAAAAAAAACTCTTAGCAGTTTTTGATAAGATTATAAAATCCAGCCAAAGCAACTCCTTGGTCATAATTTTTGAAAAATATAGCCTCCGTTCTACACAGTTGCACTGTTTTGAGATGAAATTGGCCAGCTGTGTTAATACCATGCCTAACTATCATCTGAAGGCTGCTGCCAAATGACATCATAACCTAAACAACAGAGATTATACAACAAAGAAAAAAGCCAAATGGAACATTCCTTCTCATAAAAATGTGTTATTCAATAGAGAGAACTAGGCCAACCAGAGTATTATAATTGTTGGGGTATACAGTGCCACTTTCCAGGCGAGCACTGTCTGTGAATAATGTGTTTAGTGAGCTGGCATCATTAGTGAAAGGCTTGTTTCTAAAATACTAGTCTGTTTTCTCCAGAGTGCTATCAGTTTTGTTTTGTTTTGTTTTGTTTTAAGAAAAAAAAATGTTCTTGGCCTGTACATACTTGGAAGTTTGCCACCACCCTATAACCTAGCACTTTAAACAGAATCAAAATATGGGAGTTAGAAATTTTCCAAGTGGTTTTTTTGAGGCACAAAGCATGTCTAAGTTCTTAGCCATTCTTATGTTCAAATGCCTGTGCAAGATTAACAAGTTTTTAAACTGTTAAAAATATGAACTTAACCTGAACATGGTGACACACGCCTTTAATCCCAGCACTCAGGAGGCAGAGGCAAGCAGATCTCTGTGAGTTTGAGGCCAGCCTGGTCTACAGAGAGAGTTCCAAGACAGCCAGGGGATATATAGAGAAACACTATCTCAAAAAAGAGAGGAAGGAAGAAAAGTATAGTATATATTATATTATTACATACCATATATGTAATATATATCCAGGGCTAGAGGGATGGCTCAGAGGTTAAGAGCACTGGCTGCTCTTCCACAGGTCCTGAGTTCAAATCCCAGCAACCACATGGTGGCTCATGACCATCTATAATAAGATTTGGTGCCCTCTTCTGGCATGCAGGTGTTACATGTAGGCAGAACACTGTATACATAATAAATAAAATTTTAAAAAATTAAAAAATATATATATATCCATACTTGAGAAGTAGAACTAGTCACTGCAGGGAGGACCAAGATCTCTTCTCCTGTGATAAACTAAACAGAAAAGCCAAATAAAAATTGCCACATTTTCCCTTATGAATTCATTTTACCCTTAGGGCAGGAGAAGATTCTTTAAAAGTTTATCTTTTTGTAAATTATAGGAAGTATTAATTTTGATTATGGCTTAGTTATAGTGCCAAGCCAGCAGGATGGCTCAGGGAATAAAGACACTCACTGATCAGTACAATGACCTGGGCTCTGTCCCTGGGACTCAGGTGGTGGAAGAGGAGAGCTGAAAGAGCTGAACCCTGCAAGTGGTCTTCTGTTCACATTTCTTTACACACACACCAGATAAGTAAATGTAAATGTTTTAAATGCTGTAATTTTCAGCTAAGTGAAACAAATCGTAAGTGACCAGTTGATTTGAATATCTGTGCCTGCCAAGAGCTTTTGATTTGTCACTAGAATATATAAGTATGATAAAGGAAGGATCTTTTGTCAGCCTTCTATGTCAGTTTTTTAATCAATTTGGAAGATGGGGAAACATTGATTCTCTTTGTTTTATTAACAAAGTATAACTACTACTATTTTCTTTTTTTAAGATTGATTTATTATTTATATAGCATTCTGCCTGCACACCAGATCTCACTATAGATAGTTATGAGCCACCGTGTAGTTGCTGGGAATTGAACTCAGGACCTTTGAAAAAGCAGCCAGTGCTCTTAACCTCTGAGCTATCTCTCCAGCCCCAACTACAACTGTGTTTTAATAGTTTTCTATTCTTCCTACCCTTTGTCCGATCTTTAAAACATTAAGGGCTGGGGAGATAACTTGGTAAAGTTTTGTCCCACAAACATAGAGCCTGCATTCAGATCCCCAGTACTCACCTAAAAAGTTGAACACAGAGGCGCACAGCTGTAACCCGGCACTGGGGGAGCAGAGCCAGGTGAGACTCGGGGTCTGACAGCCATTCTAGCTGGATCAGTGAGAGACCGCCTCAACTCAAGTGGAGAGCGCCTTAGTCAGTGTTCTCTGAGGAGACACCATCTTAATTGGGGGCTTGCTTACAGTTTCAGATGGTCGGTCCGTTACTGTGGCAGGGAGTATGGCAGTATGGGGCTGGAAAGGTAGCCGAGAGCTACACCGGATCCACCAGCAGAGGAGATAGGATCTGACGGGGCTTTTGAGATCTCAGAGCCTGGACCAGTGACGCTTCCTCCAGCCGCACCTCCTAACCCTTCTAATGTCAAAGAGCTCTGCCTCCTGTGACTAAGCATTCAAATAGATGAGTCTATAGGAGTCATTTTATTCATACCACAACACAGAGTAAATACGAAAGACATTCAGTGTCAACCTCTGAGAGCCTACACATACATGGGCACACATCAACACGTACACAAACATCATACACACAGAGAGAGATGTAATCAGTGATCAGTTTGTCTCCCCAACCACCTTCCTCCATTGATCTTATATGTTCTAATCCTTCAATGTGAAAATAGATAAAAGGAATCATTTGCTTATTTATTTTTAATTAAAACAACAAATTTCGGCTGGTTTGGTAGCATATACCTGTAATCCCAGGATTGGGGAGCTAAAAAAGAACACTGACTTCAAGCCTGGCCTGGGGTACATAGGGAGACTTTACCTCCAAATAATAAATAAACCTGTGCATTTTAAATGTTATAGTTAAATAGACATCTGTTACAAGGTGAACCTTGTATTTTCAAATTATTCCTCCTACTAAACAGTTGATACAGAAAATGAAATACACACTGAGAATGTCCCCTAAGCCAAAGTAATGGAAGAAAAGATTAATCGTAGTAAAGAAAGAATTTTTTTCTTCCTCCTGTATTTTTTGTTTTTACTTTATAATTGTTTTTAAATCTGTGACTCCATTGTTTTATGCTTAGAAGAAGGAGGCCTGGGATAGTGTTGCATAAATTTAATTCCTGACTAGCATTCAAGGTCATCCTTGGTTACAAAGTGAATTTGAGGCCAGTCTCTGGGCTATGTGAGACCTTTTCCAGACTCCCTCTGGCAAATAGAGGAAGAAAGCTGTCTTTTCCACTCCTGTTTTCTCATCTTTGAGACCTTCTTACCTTGAACAATTCTGACCATCATCCTTGCAGATCTGTTTTTTAAAAGTTATTATCTTAATTAGTTTAAAGAGGAAAAAAATTTAATTGTGCAAGGCCTTAAACTGCAATTCCTGCTTTTGGTTCTTTAGGTTTGAAAGCACAAGAGTAGAGGTTGACCAAGACTTTGCCTGGTTAATTTTTTTCTTTCTTTAGAGTCACTTCTCTGGATTTCATTCACACATAGAGTGGTAGGTTTGTACTTAGGTCAAGAACCTTAAACAAAAAGATATCTGTAGCAGAGTAGACAGGTGTAGAAAAATGAAACCAAGTGAATTTGACCAAAGAGATTTTTCAGTGAATTCACTATGATTGGCCCCAGATATTATGAGCCCTTTAAATGTCTTCATTATTTTTTTTCAAAAATATCCTTTCTGGAAAAGGCAACCAAAATTATTATTCTTGGAGGTAAAGTTGTGATTACATTAATCAGATACAGTAATTTACTGTGTTTGCATAAAGCAAAGCATTTAGAAGCGCATTAATCCATGTTTAACATTGAAAACTAGAGAAAGGAAAGCCAGCCATCCTCAGTCTTTGTTGTCTGCATTTAGCCCTGACAGCTGCAGCCGGAAGGGGCAAACTGGATGTGTGTCGCCTGCTCTTGGAGCAAGGGGCAGCAGTGGCCCAGCCAAACCGCAGAGGAGCAGTTCCTCTATTCAGCACTGTCCGCCAGGGCCACTGGCAGGTGAGTATGTTGCTGCTTCCAGCCCCCAGGGAAGAATTAGTTCCAGGTGGAAACTTCTGATGCAGAGAAAAGAAGCCACAACTGGGTTTCTCAGCAGCCATCAGGCTTGAGGACATGGGCCTTTGTTACTAATGTTCCACTCAATTGAGAATGTAAGAAATTAACACTCACCTATGTGGTGGCCCACACCTTTGATCCTAGCATTCAGGAAGCAGAGGTGGTTGGATCTCTTGAGTTCGAGGTCAGCCTGTTCTACAGAGAGTTCCAGGACAGCCAGGATAACATAGTGAGACCCCATCTCAATAAAAAAGGGAGCAGGGAGAAATTAACACTCAAAACCATCCTTGTGAGCAAGATTGATTTGTCCTAGTCATAGAGCAGCCTCCTCTGTGCAACAGCATCCGCCAGTTGACTGGGAGGTTCACATCTCAGCAGACCTTTTCAAACCAGTTTACTCACAGATGTTTCAGACTGGCTGGAAGAAAACACACTATGTTCAAATTCTAGTTATTTGGTCTTTCCAGAGGTTTGGACTCTAGAAAAACCATTAATTTTCACACTAGAATGGAAAAGAAAGGATATTGATAATGATCTTTGGAAGTACTTGAGAAGAAAAAGACTCTAGAAGCCAAATGGTGCTTAACAAAAGACTCTTGTTACCAGAAGCACTGCACTCAGCTCAGTGCCAAGTGTTCACTGCTGTTGCAGACTTGCAGCCTCTAGAGAATAGTAAAACTGAACTGGCATAAGTAGTTACTTGGGCAGGAACTCCCATGATGGACTAGTTCAGACCACATCTTGACTTTTTTCTAACTTAATTTGGTAGTCAGATATTTAGAGGTGAATCCTCATTTGTCTCTGCCTAAAGGAGTTAAGAGAGCAAGACTTATTAGGAATGCATAGGAAGTTGTTACAATAGAAAGATGCGTAGAGAGTGGACTTACCTCTGCAGCAAGTACTAGTTCATACTATAGGAGACCACCTGCGTGTGTCACCTCAACAGCTCTTCTCACAATGCCCTGCCTCTATGTCTCTGCACTACAGATTGTTGATCTCTTACTGACCCACGGAGCCGATGTCAACATGGCAGACAAGCAGGGTCGCACTCCCCTGATGATGGCTGCTTCTGAAGGCCATCTAGGAACTGTGGACTTCCTGCTTGCACAAGGTAAGTCCTAGGAGGTCAAGGCTATGAATAGAGATGGTAATAATCCACAGAACTGATTTTCAGTGCATGTTAAGAATGATATTACTAATATGATTGATTAGAAAATACAAAGCCAGCAGCTCCTGCCCTCTTTTATTATTCTCCTCCAGGTTTTTAAAATAAAAATTCCAGGCTGGTCTTGAACTCACATTTATGTCTTGCCACAGTAAGCTAAGTATACCTAGCACTCTCTTGTGCACTTTCTTTGTGTGTGTGTGTGTTACATGCACATTCAAATGAATATATGTCTTATCACTATGTAGAAAAGGCTGGCCTCAAACTTAAAGTGATCCTCTTGTCTTAGCTTCCAGAGAGCCAAGTTTACAGCTTTGCCTCACCACCCCAGCCTGCCCACTTATACACTGTGGAGTTCTGACATTCTCTTCTTCTTTGAAGTTTAAAGAATTGAACTCTTTCTTTCAAATCAGTAATCTCCAAACTTCGATTTTTCTAATGTATACCTAGTAAATATTTATCTGTTTTCAAGGCTGATTTGCTGTTGCTAGTGGTGGTTGTGGTGGTGCCTTGATGTCTCACTGTAGCCCTAACTGACCTGGAATTTGCTCTGTAGACCAGGTTGGCCTTAAACTTACACAGATCTTCTTATCTCTTCCTCCTAAGCACTGGGTTTAAAGGTGTGTGCCAAAACACCAGGCAACGCTGGGTATCAGTTTGTCAGCCTGCACAGTTAGTATTTTTTCTTGATTCCAAAGGAGGTAAGGGAAGTTAAGGCACTCTCTAGCAGTGCTTCTCTCTGGAGAATCAGGACATTGCTATTAAGTCATCACAGTCAATTCCTTGTGGCACTTCCCAGCTACTCACATCCTTGGTAAATGGGAAACAAGTTAAAGGAGGTATCCTTCGTGAGGCTGTGTGCACAATGGTGAAGCATTTCAGCCTCCTGCTGACTGCTGGTAAGCTCAGCCACCTATGCAGTAGCCTGTCACAACCCCCCACAGTAGAAAAGTCTTTGTCATTTACTAGCACCGTAGCACCATCTAGTGGAGCCTCTGGATTTGCATCAAGCAGGGGGTGGTGAGGCATTGAAACCATGACATCATTCCAGTTAGCCTACACTATTAACAAACAGCTCAAATATGTGTAATTATCTATACGCAAAGGCACTTTTCTTCAAGAGAACCAGCTGTCTGAAGAACTGCCCAGACTTGAACAGCAGAGGATAGTTAAGAAGGCTGGGCGTCTCCTAAGAGACTTGCTGCGGGTTTAGCTCTGTCCTTTCAAGAAAGATTTGTTTCTACAGCCTCAGTCTCACAGGTAGCTAGAATCAAGAGATGCTGTTCCAGGGTACAATATAGCTTTTGCTTTCACAATACAAACAAGTGTGACTTCCTGAGATCTTCATTTCTGCTAGAGGAAGGGAGCAGCACTCAGAGGGAAAAGACCTAGGGCAAGAAGCAACGTTCCAGAACAAACTGTATCCAATAGAAGAGGCAGAGCCTCACCGGTACTGATGACCCCTAGTGACTGGTGTGTCTGCCCCATGCCAGTACATGCTCATTGGGCATAAACTCCAGAGTTTGCTCTCCCTTTGCCCATGATCTTTGAACTGATTCTTTTTGGGTTTTCTCTTGTTTTGTTTTTTGATTCTTCACTTAAGTGAGTTTTCACTAAGTAAACAAAAATTATTTAGCTTACATTGTTTGTAGGACATGGTGGAATAGGAACTCAAGTGATTTTAATTTTTTAAGTAATCTATAATTTGGGGCCTGGGAATACAGTTGAGCTGGCTGAGTACTTGCCTCCCATGCCAAAGCTCTAAGTTTAAACCCGGCACCACATAAGGTGGAATGGCACACACCTGCAATCACAGCACTCAGGAGATGGAGATGTAACTCAGGCCAGCCTTGAACTCACCATGTAGCTCACACTAACCTCAAACTCATGATCTTCCTGCTTACTCCTACCTACTTCGGGGATTACTGGTGTATGCCACCATGGCCATCCAGGATCATCTTAAAATGGAAAAAAAAAATCTAGAAATTAAAACTGTTCTTCAACAGCATATATACCCTAAATGTCAGCATTCCTTTCTGCTACAAATTTTTGTGTTCTCAGTCCTGTTAACCCAGGACTCCTGTTTGCTCTTTTAGGTGCTTCCATTGCCCTGATGGACAAAGAAGGGTTGACAGCCCTCAGCTGGGCTTGTCTGAAGGGCCATCTCTCAGTAGTGCGGTCTCTGGTGGACAATGGAGCTGCTACAGACCATGCTGACAAGAATGGCCGCACCCCACTAGACCTGGCTGCTTTCTATGGCGATGCTGAAGTGGTGAGTACCTTTAAACAAGCCTCAGGAGAGCAAGAATTTAGGTGATATCCATCAATAATACCATCTAGGACCAAATGTGATGTACCATTTGAATGATTCTAACATAGACTCTTCAGAGGACAGGAATATACAAAACAGTATTCAAAACCAGCAATATCACTATGGCCTGAAATAATATATGTAGCCTGGTTCAGACAGGCAGTTTGAAAAGGGGCAAACTGTATCCGTTATACCTGTTAACTGTTCTGCTTGTTTCTTTTCTAGGTCCAGTTCCTGGTGGACCATGGGGCCATGATTGAGCATGTTGATTACAGTGGAATGCGGCCTTTGGATAGGGCAGTGGGTTGCAGGAACACTTCTGTTGTAGTCACTCTCCTGAAGAAAGGAGCCAAAATAGGTAAGAGAAAGAAAATGACCCTGACCATCTGTGCCCAGGGGCCAGTGGTCTGGCTTTCTGGGTGATCTGGTGTGAATGTGTATAGTTCTCCCTCTGCCCTGGTCCAGTCACTGTCCAAGTGAACAAAAGAACACTGGTGCAGAGAGGCCGTCTGAGCCAGTCTATAGAGCCCTGTATCCAGAGTCACGCGGCTCTCCGCCCTGCCCTCTGTAGCCTGAGCCAGGAGGCTGCGCTGAGCTTGTGCACATCTTAGTGCTTCCTCTGCAGTAGCCTCCCCCCTGTGAGCATCCTGGCTCCCTGCAGCGCCCTAAGCCTTTGCCTTCCCTTGCTCTGTATGTGCTTCAGACTCTCCAGCCCCTGCTGCTTTCCCAGCTGCTCCCCACCCACAGACTGTACACAAGGGTTGGCTGATGTGCTGGCTTTTGCTGCCTGCCTCTCACTGCTGCTTTTTCCTTCTTTTTTTTTTTTTCACCTTCATCCATTTTTTTTTTCCTTTCCTACAACTTTTTGTTTTCTCCTTTCTTTGAAGGTTGTCAGACGTTACCGAGTCGCCCACGAGGTATATTTCACCGCTGTCAGCATCAGGCGTGGTCTGATGGCTTGGTCAGCTTTGCCTTCTCCTCTTTGATTTAGCCTGCATGAGTTCCCTACACCTCTAATCTTTTAATTTACTTCACCTTAAAAGAAGATTTTTTAAATGACTGTTGAAGAGAATAACTTGAACTTTTGATAACTAACCCTGAAAAGCTTAGTTGGTAAATAATCAGTCATCTGTAAACTAATCAGTTTAACTTTATTTTTTCCTTTCATGAGTGAAGTAGTTCTTATTAATCATTGTTTCATTTGTGTTGACTTTGAATTGTGCCCCTGGTTCCAAGTGGATCCCAGGAAGTCCTGTTTGGTCCTTAGCTCTGTGGGAGCCTTTAGATTTAAAGGTTTCCCTTCTATGGAGTGCACACTTCAAAATTGAGCCTAAATGTGGCAGTTGTCTGTCTCAGACAGAAAGTAAATTATTCTCTTTTGGCTTCTTCTAATCTTATAGTAACCTTTAATATAAACCCTTTCTTCCAACTTTCTGACTTAAAATAATTCCAAACTAAGCCATTATGTGCTCATATGCACCACCCAGGCATGGCTGCTCTTCTGTGGCACAAGCTTGGACAAGTTCAGATATTCTTATTTTAAGGTGAATAAAAAAATAAAAATCCAGTGCAGCTTCTTGGCAGTGGGAGTCACTAAAATCCTCCCAGATCTAAGACGTGAGCTAATTATTGTGGAACAAGTTGTTCTCTCAGCAGAAACTCCCCCAGGATATTTTTTTCACCTAGCTTCCTACCACCTCACATTGTATGAGTTCTTTACCCATCATGCATCCTGTACACTACAGGTCCAGCCACATGGGCGATGGCCACCTCCAAACCAGACATCATGATCATCCTGTTGAGCAAGCTGATGGAAGAGGGGGACATGTTTTATAAGGTGAGGGCAGGAGGAACTATTTTCTGCATGTGGAATCTTGAAAACATGACAGTTTTCACTCTTCTATAGAGGAGAGGTAGAAACCACTCCCTGGTCATGGGCTCCTGAGTTGGAGGTCCTGACAACAGAGCCAAAACAGCATATGCACGCCTGTCACATATCATCAGAAAACTCAGTTTTACCTGGTCACTTACAGTTTGATAACAGGTTTTACATGGAATCTTCTAAGTGAGGATCTCACAGGGCAATTAAAAGCAAAGTTATGTAATGTAGGCATTTCTAGTTTTATTGATCTTAGTTTTTAATGTGTAGGGTAACCCACACCTGTAATCCCAGGCTTTGGAGGTAGAAGCAGTTCAGGAACCTAAGGCCCTCTTTGGCTATAGAATGAGTTTGGGGGCAGCCTGGGGGAAATGTTAGTAGCAATAATAGCATTTTTAATAAAAATAAGCAGTTATTATTATACATTTAGTTAAAATCACTCACAGACAGTCTTTAAGAAATAGGTATCCTTAATAAACTCTTGGCCAGAAGCAAGTTCTCAGGGTGTTCCATGTTAGTCATGTCATAGTCTTTCTGTTCACTGGATGATCCCTGAAGGTAAATAACTCCAACCCAGTTTTTAGCAGCAGATACCCTCGAGACATCACAGATCTAAAAGATGACAAAATGACTGTAAAGCCCCTTGTATTATAAATATATAGATCCTAAACAGAATTCTAGTACCTGGGCACCCTTTGAGTACATCATGATAATCATGACTTTTAAGAAGCTTGAACCTTGATCCAAACTCGATCACATAAAATCACATAAGTTCACAGATTTTTGTTACTGTCGGTATCATATTTATATCACTCTCAAGAATCTAAGCCTCGGTCAAAACATAATTTCTGCTATCCTGAGGCAAGGATTCTTGCCTCCTAATGTAAATAGGCAGAGTTATTATTAATCACATCTAGAATTCTCCCTTATAAGACTCTACACTTCTAATTAAAAGATGGCAAAAGGGAGCTGGAGAGATGGCTTAGAGGTTAAGAACACTGTCTGCTCCTCCAGAGGTCCTGGGTTCAATTCCCGGCAACAATATCACACAACCATCTATAATGAGATCTGGTGCCCTCTTCTGGCTGGCAGGCACACATGCAGGCAGAGCACTGTATATATAATAAATGAATAAATCTATAAAAAAATAAGAAAAAAGATGGTGAAAGGTAAATACAATGATGCTACTAGGAAAGTTGCAGTTACACAGAGGAAGAAAGCAAATGAAGGTGGAAGCCGCCACCTATACCTGTACTTTATATACACCCTTTCAGATGCAAAGTATAAAGAGCTCTGTGTTTCTGCAGCAGGATCCCAAAGTTGGTCAGATTTTATTTCATCTTGAGGAAATGTCTCCACAAAATGAGAGTCAAAAATTCTAAGCTTCTCTTCTCTGCTGCCACTTTACCTCATGCCTGATCACAAATAGGGGTATGAATTAACACGGTTTTTACCGTTATATCATTATTTCAGAGAAGCCATAGGTAGATAGCCATTTTAGGTCTTGCATACTTCCTGAGGAAGAGAATTATCTCTTCTGTAGGGCAACAAGGTGGAACATCAAACAGGAGCCACATAAGCCAGAACCTAGGCAGAAGCAATCAGTCTGAGTACTGGGACCAGGAAGTTTTATGTATCCCAAGGAGAGCAGTTGAAGAAAAGAAGTTCCCAATGAGAAAGGTCAGCTCTTGAGAACAGTTCAGAAACTATTGTGTCCATCTGCCAAGATTTCATTTCTCTGGCTTGTGATTTTCGATGTTCCTTCAACCTTCCCTTTCTTGAAAGTGAGTTTCCTATAGTAAAAACTAAACTTCTGCTCTCAGCTTCAGGGGAGCAATAGACTTAACCTTTATAACAACTGCTAAGAACAGGCAGTGGGTAGGGACCAGACCTTCTCAGCCACTCCCCAAACCAACACTGTGCTCTTCATTTATACCCATTAGAAAGGTAAAGTAAAGGAAGCTGCCCAGCGCTACCAGTATGCTCTGAAGAAATTCCCTAGAGAAGGGTTTGGTGAGGACTTGAAAACCTTCCGGGAGCTAAAAGTGTCTCTCCTCCTCAACCTCTCTCGATGTCGCAGGAAAATGAACGTAAGTCCCTCTAATCCCCACTCTTTCTGCAGTGCTGAAATTTGAAAGTTCATGCCACTCACTAGCTTATACTATGGCCCTAAAATCGTCTCTGCCCCATTTGGAACTTGGTTGTCCTTCACAGAACACTGACATTTGCAACTGAAATAAATACACACTGAACAAACATATCTTAAGCTGTAGAAAAGCTGGTTCTGTGAGCAGTTTGTCACATTCTGCATTTTCATAATCCCCACTGAAGTGACCAGAACACTATCATCTCCACACACTCCAGTCAGTTCTCACCAGAACTGCAGCTGTAGTTACCTCTAGATTTCAGTCACTGTCTTTCTGGTGTGCTCCCTAGGCCTATGCCAAAGGGTTGGGGTGAAGCCTCAGGACTGTGGACTCAAGGTCCAAGGACTTATTTTCTAAGGGCATTCTTGAACTTCTCACCTTCCCTGGCCTGTGTACCCCAGTATGTCGATTGCTTTGCGTGTGTAGTCTCAGCCAGTGATTCTTTGTTATGCAGACACTCCTGAGCTGGGAAAACTCCCTCAGACACCGGAAATGCTTACAATCATGACAGAGTCACTGACATTTTAAAGTTACCCAGGGTGTAGAAGTAGCCCAAACCAAGCAGGAAGAGACTCCACTGTCCAAAAAGAAGGCTCTGGCTGCATCAAAAAGGATCTGCTTATGTATATAACTTTTGCATCATTGATTCCATCCCTGAAACCTGAAGGAGCCCTGGGATGGATCTTAGAGGACACAGTTCTGCCTTTAGAGGCAGAAAAGAGTAGGGACATGGAAGAGATACCTTTGTGTGGAGATGGAAGTACAGAACGTGTTTGGGGGCAGGGACTTCACTTAAGTCCTTCCTGAGGTTTCTCATGTGAAAAAAAAATAGAATCAGTTCCAAAGGTCTCTGTGGCCCTTGCCTGAAAATGAAGCAAAGCTCGGCAGCGTGTGCCAGTCTGCTGGCCTCTTTTTTCCCTAGTAGTTGATCGGTTATTCCCTAGTAGTTGATACGCTCTGGGTGTGCAGATGAGTGACGGGAGTTCCTGCATAGCATGCACAAGACCCTCCCGCAGGTCTTTAGCACTAAGGAAGAAGAGTTGTTTCGCTCTCATGTTCTTAGAAACAACGGTTGTCTCTCAAGTTAGTAAGTAAAGGAAAGGTAGAAAACAGGAGGGGCAGAACATAGCCCATACCAGGCTGCTTCCTCTGTAGCTGAACATTTACCCACAAAACTAATGCTCACCTCCTGTAGCCAAAACCATGCTAACTACCAGTCTTCCCTGCACTTCAGGAGAAAGTTTCTTATGAACCCTTACCCATATCCCAGAACCTCTGTTTTACCCTGTTTCTACTTTAGGAATTGTGAATGTAATCGTGCTCTACTTTGGCTTTGGCATTTAAAGAAGAGAAAAACCTAAGCCTAGGATGGTGGCACATGTCTGTAATGCCAGTACTTTTGAGGCAGAAGCAGGAAGGTTGGGGGTTCTAGGCTAGCTTAGGGTACATAGCAAGACCATGTCTCAAAAGTAGAACCACCCCTTTGAAGATTAGAACCTTTCACTTCCGCTTGGCATTTAAGAAGGTATTACAGGTCACAGATCTGCTGGCTCAGGGTTGTGTGCCTCAGACCCTGTTCCTGAGGCTTGTCACAGTAGCACCAGTCCAAGAGTGTGTTTCTCCATGACAGGATGCCTCCACGACAGCACAGGACCCAGACACAGCCAGAGTCTGCTTGTTTCTTTGTCTCTCTCTTTTTAACTTTGAGTGTTTCTAAGTAAGGAACCAAATAGGAGGAGAAACAAGTCAGAGAAGCATCTATGAAATACAAAGTACAGTTTATGGGACACTTACTATATGTCCAGCATACACAGCACTTAAATATTACCTTACCACTGAAACAGGGTGGGGGTGAAAAATGTTCAGCCTGCTTGAGTTAGAGTAGACCAGAGAACTGGGCCTGGCTGACCAGCATCCCCATGCGCTCTCAGCTCCAGTCCGTGCTCTTTGCTGGACTCTGAGGTGTGTGCTTCTCCTGTGTGGAGGGTTTAGGGTTCCAGCTGTAGGACTCACCACAGAGAGCTGACACTGGGTTCTGAGCGATAAAAGACTGCTAGAGAGGTAGAGAGGGGCCAAACTCAAAAGTGTTTTAATCCGTTGGACAAGTAAAGTCAGTGGTTTCAGAGTCACACAGCGGAAGGCAGAGGGCCACATGGGCAGAGCCATGCCAGGCATGTCACGAGCCCCAAGCATTCCAGTGGCAAATGTCCAAGGGTTGTACATACGATTTGTTTTATCCCCAACTGTCTTCTTTGCGTGTCTCTTCGATGGCTCGTCTGCACACCTATTGTGATGACAGGATTTTGGAATGGCGGAGGAGTTTGCTACTAAGGCACTGGAGCTGAAACCGAAATCCTATGAAGCACACTACGCAAGAGCGAGGGCGAAGCGCAGCAGCAGGTGAGGCGAGGGGCGGTAAGACACAGGAAAGTGTGGCTCAGGCAGCACAGGTCACCCTGAAGTGCATGCCCTCGGTGTGCCTGCCCTTGCCAGCTCCCAGAGCCAGGCTTTGCACACAGGGCACGGCTCACAGTCAGCACTTCTCCTAGGCCCTTTAGGAGAAAAGTAAAATGGAAAATAGCACTTTCTTGCAGGAAACCTATGTCATGTCCCAGTCGCTTTTCAGCACCAAGCCAATGGCATAAAGAGATAATGATGAAGTAAAGAGGAAGCCACCGAGGCCAAACCTCCCCTGTGCCTTCTTAACAGGAAGAATGGGACAGTCACTAGTAGGCTCTTCCTTTCCTACAGCATTTGGGAACTCCCCAATTATTTAGTCCTCCATAGAGGGTTCTCCTGAGTCTAATGGCATTGACCACCCTCACTTAAACACACACACAGAGATGGTCCTGCTGCCCAGACTGAGGTGGCACCGTTCCTTGTGCCCATCTGCTGTGCTTTAGCCACTGAGCCAAAGCCTCCAGAAGGATCTGAAAGTCACCACTCTTGTCCTTGATGTATCCTGCCCAGCACCCAGCCTTCTCCCATGCATGGGGAGGAGTTTGTGCTATGACCCAAGTGGATATGTCTACAGAAGTCAAACCAAACTTCTGACACTGAGAGCAGTGATCTGGCTAGAGTCAGAACATGTTTATAGAAAGTCAACTATTAAATCCCTTCCTCTGGGATTGTTCATTGGCCACAAGGTGAGTTGTCTACTTTCCAGGTAGTTTTAATTGGGAGGATAGGAATAGCTCCATGGTTCATTTCCTTATTTGTAAATTGAGGGTCTTCTTGGAGTAAGCTCTGCTCCCCTCTCAGTCACCTGGTCAGCAAACCCATTCCTGTGGGCTGTGACCTAGCAGAAAAACACACAGTGCTGTTAGGTGATGGGGAAAAGGGACGGAAGACAGGTTTCACACCCAAGATGTAAGAGGCCTAAAGTTTAGACCTAAATATTGAGAATATTTTTTTTTAATTCTACAGGATCAGCTGGGCATGGTAGTACATGCTTTTAATCCCAGCACTCAGGAGGCAGAGGCAGAAAGAGTCCAAGACCAACATGGTCTACGTAGCAAGTTCCTATCTCAAACCCCTCTCCCCACACACATCACACTGGTTACTTACTGCTCTGCTCCTGAGCTGCTTGACAGTGACGCTGTAAATGACAACCCTAACCAACCCTCAGGGCTGAGGCTGCACTTGAGCACTAAGATCTCCATGAAGGGCCTGTCTGGACCGACATAACAAAGACGTTCTCTGTTAACCCAGAGAGGCCAGGAGGAAGATGAAAGCCAAAATGTCTAGGAAATGGTTCTGTACTCTAATAGAACAACAGATTCCTTGTTCCCTTCTTATAAGTCAAACTGACCTAGACCCCCTGGAGTCCCACAGATGCCACCTAAGGCAGTCCTCTGCATCAGTGGCCATGTTCGCAGCTCTGGTGACCCTGTTCAATCTGCCTAACTCCTGTTCTTGTGTTTGCATTTTGTCAAGCAGACAGTTTGCAGCAGCCTTAGAGGACCTGAAAGAAGCCATCAAGCTATGTCCAAACAACCGTGAGATCCAGAGGCTTCTGATACGAGTAGAGGAAGAGTGCAGACAGATGCAGCAACAGCAGCAGCAGCCACCGCCGCCACCCCAACAGCCTCAGCAGGAGTTACCAGAGGAAGAAACGGAGGCTGAGCCCCAGCACGAAGATATATACTCTGTACAAGACATATTTGAGGAGGAGTACTTGGAACAGGATGTTGAAAATGTTTCTATTGGCCTCCAGACAGAGGCTCGCCCCACTCAGGGGCTCCCAGTCATCCAGAGCCCACCCTCCTCTCCAGCCCATCGGGACTCAGCCTACATGTCTAGCTCACCTCTTGGCTCTCACCAGGTTTTTGACTTCCGGTCCAATAGTTCCGTAGGTTCACCCACTAGACAAGGTTATCAGTCCACCTCACCTGCTCTTTCTCCAACTCATCAGAACTCTCACTACAGGCCTAGCCCACCACATACTTCCCCAGCTCATCAGGGTGCATCTTACCGGTTCAGCCCACCTCCTGTGGGAGGGCAAGGCAAGGAATACCCTAGCCCTCCGCCCTCCCCTCTCCGTAGAGGTCCTCAGTACAGGGCCAGCCCTCCAGCTGAGAGCATGAGTGTTTATAGATCCCAGTCTGGCTCGCCTGTACGCTATCAGCAAGAAACAAATGTGAGTCAGCTTCCTGGCAGACCAAAATCTCCACTATCCAAAATGGCCCAGCGGCCCTACCAGATGCCTCAGCTTCCGGTGGCAGTTCCCCAGCAAGGGCTCAGGCTACAGCCTGCCAAGGCCCAGATTGTAAGAAGTAACCAGCCTAGTTCAGCAGTTCATTCAAGCACTGTAATTCCAACAGGGGCCTATGGCCAAGTAGCCCATTCAATGGCCAGTAAATACCAGTCTCCACAAGGAGACATGGGAGTAAGTCAGAGCCGGTTGGTTTATCAGGGATCAATAGGGGGAATTGTAGGAGACGGGAGACCTGTACAGCATGTCCAAGCCAGCCTGAGTGCCGGTGCCATCTGTCAGCATGGAGGATTGACCAAAGAAGATCTGCCACAGCGACCCTCCTCTGCCTATCGAGGTGGCATGAGGTACAGCCAGACACCACAGATTGGGCGTAGCCAGTCAGCATCCTATTATCCAGTCTGTCATTCAAAACTAGATCTGGAGCGTTCCTCCAGCCAGCTGGGTTCTCCTGATGTGTCACATTTAATCAGAAGACCTATCAGTGTGAACCCTAATGAAATCAAGCCCCACCCACCAACTCCCAGGCCACTACTGCACTCGCAGAGTGTGGGCCTACGCTTTTCTCCATCTAGCAATAGTATCTCATCCACCTCCAACCTGACTCCCACCTTCCGGCCTTCCTCTTCAATTCAACAAATGGAGATCCCACTAAAGCCTGCATATGATAGGTCATGTGACGAGCTATCACCAGTATCTCCCACTCAGGGAGGTTACCCCAGTGAGCCCACCCGATCCAGGACCACACCATTCATGGGGATCATAGATAAAACAGCCCGGACTCAACAGTACCCCCACCTTCACCAGCAGAGCCGGACCTGGGCGGTCTCCTCCGTGGACACCGTCCTCAGCCCCACGTCTCCAGGCAACCTGCCTCAGCCCGAGTCCTTCAGTCCACCGTCATCCATCAGCAACATTGCCTTTTATAACAAAACCAACAATGCACAGAATGGCCATTTGCTGGAGGACGATTATTACAGCCCCCATGGGATGCTGGCTAATGGGTCCCGTGGAGACCTCTTGGAGAGAGTCAGCCAGGCCTCCTCCTATCCTGATGTGAAGGTGGCTCGGACCCTACCTGTGGCTCAGGCATACCAGGACAACCTGTACAGGCAACTGTCTCGGGACTCTCGACAAGGGCAGACATCGCCTATCAAACCAAAGAGACCATTTGTGGAGTCTAATGTTTAAGAGACATTTGTTGGAGTGAGACCCATATGTTTTCACTGCACATTTTCAGGCTTGGTTTCCACATCTGAGGTAGTTCTCTGGCTTAATTTCTCATGTAGTTTCTGTGTGGTGTTCAGAGGTGACAGCCCACATGTTGAAATCCTTTGCATGCAGCTGACCGGGAAGCTGGCCTCTGGCAAGCCAGGACTTCAGTCTCGGGTCTGCGCCCGGCCACATGCTCTCCCCCTCTCTTCCGATGCCAGCGAGGGGATTCTGTGCCGTGAGCTTTAACCAGGGAGATCAGACACACTGGTCAGCTTTTTCCAGGAGACAATCGCTTTCACTGATGTTCTTGTTGTGTGAATGTCTTTTTTCTTTTTTAAAAAAGTAAGATGTTCTTGTTTGTTTTCTTCTAGAAATCTTAGGACGTGTGTGATGCCCCTTTGTCCTTGCATTCTTACTCAGTGTTCCACGTGGCCAGCCCCAGTGCATTCCTGTGCCATGGTCCCGTCCCCAGACTCCAGCTCTCCACAGGCAACAGGTCTCCAATCTTCATTTACGTTATTGCTAGTCTTCCCCTGGGACAAAGGAGTCTAGGGGAGAGTGAGAGAGAAAGAGAGCTGCTACACTGGAAGAAAAGCCCACTGTAATTATCTGAAATGTTACCATGTTGGTTTTCCAAGAGGCATTCAGGGAACATTTAATAAATATCCAGTCCTTTAAGTAAGTTGATCAGCCAAGGAAATTCCAGGAGAACTGTGGTTATTTTTAAAGCACTCACCAAGAGTTATTCTCTAGGCTTTAACCAACAACTAGCCACTAAAAGCTGCTGATTTTCCAGTGCTAGAAGAGGAAATAGGTACAGAGAAAGGGGGAAAGATTGTTCTTGCTTCTTGCTGAGAGAGATCTGTCTAAAAAGTCTGCTATTTAGATCCCGAAACAACACTGAGCAGACTTACAATGTCTGCCTGTTGCACTAACCCTGTTAGCCACATTTCCACCTGGAGCCAGGCAGTGTTCAGCTAATCCTCATTGTCTCAAACCCAGATGGTGTTGTGAAGAAGCCGGTTCATCTAGAACCTGCTTGGATTCTCTTGGGACTGTCAGACCCATCCCAGGCTTTCTACCCAGGCCCCTGCATTCCATACCAGCTGTTAATTAATTTCATTTTAAGACCTCTGGTCTCTTCATTCACTGTTAAAGGAATTGTCTCTTTTATCTAGGAGTGTTTCAGAGTAGTCTTTGAAAATCAGAAGCAGCCAGAAGTGTTGCAGACTCCTTTGAGCCCCAGGTAGAGGGGCATTAGGTTGGTAACAGGCCTGTTCCTCCATCAGTGTCTATCCATCTTCTAGGTCTTTGGATGTTTGCTAACCTGACTTTTGAAAAACTGATACAACTGTGGGGTATTGAGCAAGAACGCCCGAGGCTGTAGCACAGCCCTGTCCCTGGCTGCGTGTCAGCATTGAAACCAGGCAACTCAGCCCGGCACACTAACTAGGGGTGTTGGCCCTGTGCTCTTAGGGAGCGTTTTACTCATTAGTGAAGGGCTGCAGAAAGGACAGTTTCTTGAACAAAGTCCAGCTGTGACCTATTTAGAATACAGGTTCTCTGATTGGATCTGTGAAATATGCAGAGCAAGACACTGAGATCAGAAACCTTTGCGGATTTAGATTCTGCCAGTAGCTGGAACCCTCTCCTCTCAGAGTCCCTAAGCCTAAAACAGATCAGGACCCCTCTCTGTAAGCAGGACTGTTTTCACTCTGATAGGAAGAAGTGCCCTAGTCTCCTCGACGAAGGCACTGCTGACTTCTTACCACCCACCCTCCTGTCTGTTTCTCCATCTCTCCTGTCTGGAAGCTTACAGCTGTGTAGCTGGGAGCAACACCCTGTCGCCTCCCAGTGTGGCCTGGACAGAGCTCTGTTGGTCTCCACCTCATATCCTGTCTGAACCACCTCTGGGGTAGCTACTACAGTCCATTAGAAAAGTGCCCCTGCCTGTTTGGAAAGCCACACTACCTGCCCAGGTGTGTTAGGATGCCGTGCATTCCTCAAAATACACCTCAGCTGACAATTTTCCCCAGGGTCCCCCATTTTCCCAGGAAAAGCAAGAAAGTTAGTGTGTCTACCCCCTTGAAATGTCAGTGTCAAACCACAGTTTTCTCCTAGCCATCACGAGAGAGTGCACACCACGACTGGACACAAGTAGTTTTGACTAAAAATCACCAACAGGAGCCTCTTGAGGCAAGAGACAGAGGTCTTCCCGGGACGTAGCCTGACTGCCCTGCTTTGCTATGTCACTGCCACGGTTGATCTTAGTACTGTATTCTAAACGTGCCCCTCTCTTCCCAGCATGCCCAGCTTCAGGATGGAAGAAAATCCTTAAATGAAACTGGCAAGTTCTGCTCACTCAATTCACACCACCCTTAAGTAGTGACAGGTGACAAACTTCAGCTTGTAGGTTTCTCACCAAAACATGTCCCTTTGCCCAAAATTCTTGCACTAGTGGATTTCCATCACATCATGTCTATAAATGGGTGCACTTTACTGGTGGACTTTGTAACTGATAAAATACTGGATATTTAAGTGTGAGTAATGTCTTCATTAGAAATTAGCAGAGTCACTCTTGTCTCTAGTGTGTTTTTTCAAGAAAAAAAAAAAGGAAAGAAATCAAGCAGTGGATCACAGCATTTATAGCACAAGAAATAACTGTTGTATATAAGCCTCAAAGATTAAGAATTTTTAAACACAAGAAAATATTTGCAGTGATTTTAAAGTGCTTTTCCAGCAATTTTCTTAGGGACTCCTGAGACGTGGTTCATTTATTTACTGGATCAGTAAGGCACACAAGTAACAATTAAAATTAATGCTTATTTACAAAGTAAAGGGAAAACCTGTGTAACATGAGAATTTGGCATGGACAAAATAGAGATCATTTTGTATCTGCTGTTGTGTCTGTCCAGGTTGCAGATGTGCACTATTAAAGTCCCGAGTTAATAGAGCACAACCCCTCCTGTTCCTCTCCCAGGCACCCCTTTCTAGATGTGTTTAACTTAAACCCGATGGCTCAGGAAATTCCACTAATTAGAATCGTGTACAGTGTCCCAGGTTGTTGTCCGAATATCCAAGTTTGCTGATTTTAGTTAAGCCTGGATTATCACTTTTCCTAAATTATTGTAAACAGAACAGCTTAGAGAAAAGTGTTCTCAGCCCTTATATTGTATAGTAGTTTATGATCCCCCTCTAAATATTGGTATTTTTATATTCCAGAGATATACCCAATAGAAAAATTTAAGACCAATATCTAATTTAATATCCATAAGTATTTTTCCTTAAAGTTTAGTCATATGCAGTGGGATCTGTGGACGTCACTTGTGCTTCACCGTACTCTACCACTAGGTGTCACTGTGGCTCCGCACCATACTTACCTGGGTACAAGGCCTGGCTTCGTGGAGCTGCTGCCAGGACAGCAGTCAGGCCCGTAGACTGAAGGTTCAGGAAGAAGGGAAGAAAGGCCTGGAGGGGTCCTCATGCATCCATGCCACCATGGCAAGACAGACTCTGAAGACCACCTGGTTGGGAGGTTAAACTGAGCTCCCTTTCTCTGGTGGAGAGTGTGTAGAGGAGCCTTTCTCCCCAAGAGCACCCTTCCTCAGTTCCACTCAGCCTCCAACTTTTATAACTCCAGAAGTATCATGGTTGGGTGGTTTGATTAAAGATAGTTATTTTTCTACTGCAGAAATGCCTTGGACAAAACCAGTTGCTCACTGAATCTTTGCCACACAATGGAACAGGCTACCAGGTGGCAGGCTCTGCTGCCTCTGCCCATCTGTTGAGCCTCCCCTTGCTCAGCAGCCCACCCACCCTGCCTGTCTGCCCTCGGGCTGTCCAGTTCTCAAGAAGCGGTCTGCTGCCGCCTTTACTCCGAGGGCCGCACTGCCCTGCTTCGTGCTTGTTGAAAGGTGTGACTTCTCCTTTTCCTCTGGGAATTCCAGACTGACCATCTACCATGACTAACAATGAACAAAGGGCTTAGGGGTAAGAGCTACCTACAAAGACGCGTCATGGAAACCTTCACCATGCAATGCCTTGAACTCAGCTCTGGCTGCTCCCAAGAAAAGGTGGCTGGCTAGGGCCCTGGACACAAGCACAACGGGGCTGGCGGAGCCACTGTGCAGAGCTACTTGAATATTCACTGGGTCTTCATCAACTCCTTTTGTAATACAGACCACTCAAGGGCTGAAGTGTTGGTAACCTTCATTCCGGCGTCCAATGCCTCACAGCGGCTGAGCCACCCTGAGATGCTTGTGGCCACGTAACGGCCTCAGTCAGAGCTTTGAAAGTCAGTACCAAATGAACGTATAATTGGACACCAAAAATCAAGTGTTACTCTCCTGTTTTCTCACCTTTCATCTCATCTCTTCCTGCTGACTGTGATCCCTACACTAAGCTGACCAGTCAGGCTGCAGCTGGCTGCACGCAGACGCCAGCCAGCACCAGCTCCTGGGTTCAGACAGACCTACTCCGTGGGAAGGACGTGGCCTAGCTGCTTTGTTTCTGTAGCATTTGGTGGCTGGATTCTCCCCTTACTAATCACTAACCAGAAAATCTGGCTAGGACTCAACTCACTCCCTCAATCCCCAGGACCAGACAGAGAGTTAATTCTGGAGAATTCAGTACTTGAATGTACCTGCCTTACTGTGTACCCATTCACTGGGGGAGGGGGGAAATTAGAGATGCCGGCTCTAGATATCCACTCCATTCACAGGTTATTTTGGAAATACTGTAAGTTACACTTCCTGTCCTGGTTTCTTTGGTTTTGTTTGTTTGGTTGGTTTTTTGTTTTTGTTTTTTTTTTTGACCTTTGGCTGATTCCTGCTGAGTTGGGCCAGTTCCTTGTGGGGCTCAGGGCAGGTGCCATTCTCAGGCATGGCCTCCCTTCCATCTAGCACAGCATCTGTCTCTCTGTTCTGTCTCCTCCAAACCCAAGATGGTTTTAATTAGTACAGACATGTACAGTCTACAATTAAAGAGTGATTTGTACTAATATGGTTTTGATTATTCCTCTTTGCTGTCCTTTCAAGACACTTGCTGGAAAAAGCTTTAACGCACTTAGTTTCCTCTAGGTTTTCTATAACTCAGATGTAAAGGACCTTCTCTGTACAGTATATTATCCAATGCATGTTTGTTCTCTCTCCTGATATAACGAACACCACACAGTTGTGAACTCGTGCAGTGGGGATGCCCCACACCCAGCGGAGGCCTCCAGCCCCGTGTATAAGGAAGACATTCTCTTTACTGTACTTGCTTGAACAGTTTTATTGTCTGTACATGTGAGCTGTGTGAGATAGATGTGAACAGTTCAAATGAATGCATTTTCCTGCCCCATGTATACAGAGCGTCATCTGTACAATGAACTGTATGTATGAAAGCAAATGTACTTATTTATAAATGGTCAACACTTGGAGAAACCTGGCGTCTGGTGCTTTTCTCCTTCCTTGTGCCCAGGGAACTGACTTCCAAGCTCACCCTTCACTGAAATGGATTGCTGATAATGCCGCCCAAGGGAGAACGCTGATGATTTGTTTGCTCTGCTGTGAGAGGCTCAGAGTCATGCCTTCCTGTATTTGTTCACCAGCCGCCAGTGTCTCCTGTGAGGTGGACACTGACAGCACTTGAGGGAGCTGTTGGCCCACCATAGGTCTAGGACCTTAGTGAAGGCGGCTACGTGTGGAGTCAAAAGGGCCTTTTTCTTCAGTAGCAGCTACACAGGAGGACTGTACTCCCATCTCTTTATTTTGCTTGTTTGGAGTGAGTGACTGATTAATACATGATCTCACTGTTCTCTGAGGCTGGCCATGAACTCCTGGACTCAAATAAGCCTGTTTCTTCGGCATCCCACGTAGTTAGGACCACAGGCACATGCTATTACCTGCCTACCTGCTTCAATTTTGGTAGCTGAAGCTCACCCCTTGCTAAACACCACCACCTTGCTAAAATCTAAGCTTGCCAGCCCAGCTGCTGTGTTTGGAGATACTCAGTCCAAGAATGGGATGGCCTGTGCTGTAGGTCCAGAGACTAGCCTGTCAGTTAAGCTGGAGGCTTGACCCCCAGTACTTTACTTTTTTTTTCCAGGAATCTTCCTGGATATCTCCAGTTCTAGACATAGAGCTTGAGAACCGCACTGTGACCAGGAAGCTCACTGCTCCCTTAAACTGTCACAGCGCCTTTAAGTGGGGCGAGCCCCAGAACCTTTCCTATATCACTGAACAAGCAAGGAGGGGCAGGAGACAAGCAAGGAGGGACACTTGTCTCTAATGCCAGTTTATGCTAAACAGAATTCTTCTGTGCATCTAGACCCACTTGCCAAACAACTAAAACCTGAGAAAGCAGGGAACTCCAGGCCAGGCACAGCCAGCTAGCCTGAATGCCAGAATCACCTTCAAAGAGTACGGAAGATTATGAAATGACCCACATGCTAGGTCTGAAGACGTTTGCTTTGTTAACAACTAAAAAATGAAGGAAAAGCAGAAAATAGTTCACAAATCCCCAGCTTTTAAAGGGCTCCTGGGGCATCAAAAGAATAGAACAAGGTGGAGGTTAGGGGAAAAGTAATCCTTAAAAGAATTTTTCTAGCTAAAAAGCCACTCAGTGAAGCAGTGAGCAGCAGATTATCTTCACAGGTTCTCCAGAAGTTCCTTGTAACTTCGTCCCTTGCAAGCTGCCTTTGGTAAGCGTATAGGTGGGTGCTCCCTGCGCTGGTCTGTGAAAGAGACCAGTCCTCCACAGGACTGGGAAAAGTCAGGCAGAGTCCAGTGGAGGGAGTGAAGCAGGACAGCTAAAAAGCAAGCTGGGGAGGCAAGGACCCCTGATGGACTGTGTCATTGTGTTCCCAGGAGTAAGACGATAGAACCAGCCCTGGAAGGCCCAGGTAAAGGAAAGGGCCTAGAATGTGCTCTCTCGTCTGGGCTGGACTCTGCCCAGACACTAAGCTGGGGACTTGACACACAGCAGCCAGACACAAGAGGTCTTCCATCAGAGTACCACTGGGTCTTTCCTCTGAAGCAAGGCCTCCCTGTGTGAACCCTTATTTGCTTAAAAGTCTTTAAAAGCACACAACTTGAAACATGTCACAGGCTGCTTCACCAGACATGGGCTAGCTAGAGGGGCCAGTAAGAGTTTACTTCCACAGCCTCCAAACTTGTTCTTCCCGCCTTCTCCAGCCCTCTGGAGGAGTGTGGCTTCCCTCACAGACCTGTCCCGGGAGTGCCTACCCTGCAGTTAACTGGAGCCACCAAGTAGGGATGAAAGAAAGAAGAGTGAGCTGAGGATCTAGGAAGACATCTGCTGCACTCACTGCCTCACTATGAGTGGCTCCTTACAAATAGTTTTTACTTACAATACTATTACATGTGTCCTTAGATGGTATCCACCGCCACTGCCAGTTCCTCTCAACTTCCAGACCTCTCTCACATCTCCTTCTCAATCTCATTTTTTTAAATCCATTGAGTCCAGTTACTGCTGTTAAGTCTGTAGGTATGTGCTGGGTATAAGGTCGTTTGTTGGAGAAGGGGCAACCTAGCAAGGGCCACATCCCAAAGAAAACTGACAGAAGCCATCAGTTGTGAATAGTGCCTCCACTAGGGGGTTGGACCTCATCAGGCCCTCCCTCCCTCCATGCTTGGATATTTGGCTGGCTTGATCTTGTGCATACAGTCATAGTTGCTGTGAGTTGATCTGCAGCAGCCCTATCATGTCCCAAAGACACATTTTAACAGCACACACACACACAAACACACACACACACACACACACACTTCCTAATGATCTAATGATCCCTGAGCCTTGGGGGCATGGAGAGAATACTCTGCATTTTGACCATTCTGTCTTCTGCTGCAAAAAAGATTCTCTGGTGAGAGTTGACAGCTGCCTAAGTACTTAGAAAGCAATTTGATACTATATCCATTTAACATAGAAGTTTGTTCTTTTTAGGGCCAATGACCAGCCACAGGTTTTTGGACCAGTCATACCAGGCATGACTGTCTATGTGGCAGGCGTTAAGTCCAGTCAGAAAGCAGTTGGTTGACCCAGAACATTCATGCCACTGTTATACCAATGGGCCTCTTTCCAGCCTGGTCATTGTTGTAGTTGGCAAGGGTTTCCAGTGAGTGATTTTTAAAGTCAGGATGAGGGAAAATTCTGTAGTCTTAACAGGTCTCTAACAGATGACCTTGCTTTCTACAAAATGCATGTGCCAGAGCAAATCCTGAGAGTTGAAGTATCTCGAGGTCACAGAGGCAAAGGCAAAGCTCAGAAATGGTCTGCGCTGCTGCAACTTTTCTCAAAAGGGTGATCAAGGAGAAAACAAGCAGAAGAACAGTTAAAAAAAAATAAAAATAAAAAAGAATTTTTTTTAAAAAGCCTGGGCACTGGGTCAAAATGGAGACCTTGCTACACACTGGCTCAAGTTTTGGAACCCCTCAGGATCCCAAAGCCAGGCAGAGTGAGCTCTTGCTGTCATCTTACTTAAAATCTGCATGGAGTGCTGGTGAAGCCTTGGCCCCAGTGTCTGGGATCATTTGGAAACTCATACTGAGAGCACAGGGCTCCCAGAAGATGGGACATAGGACTCCCAGTCTGGATCCTCTGCCTCCTCCAACCGCGCAGCCAGCTTTTGACAGCTTGTGGGCATGCCAAGCCCTGTGCTTACTTTAAATAAGTGGAGGCCTACACGGAAGCCTTGGTTTAGAGTAGTGGTTCTCGACCTGTGGGTCTCCGCCTCTTTGGGGGTCGAATGACCTTTTCAGAAGGGTCACCCAACACCATCAGAAGACACAGATATTTACCTTCCATTCATAACAGTACCAAAGTTACAGCCATGAAGCATTATGAAGAATAATTTTATAGTTGAGGGTTATATGCGGAACTGTATTAAAGGATCACAGCATTAGGTTGAGAACCACCGAGTTACAGAAAAGACCCTGATTCTGGCTCCTACACACTAGAAACCAGCAAAAGGGGATAAAGCTCAACAAATACTCAGGAACCACTTACTTATGAGTGGATTTTCTGTAAGCTCCCTTTAAATAGTGAGCCCTGGGACCAGGCATAGTGTTGTGTGCCTTTAATCTCAGAACTTGGGAGGCAGAGGCGATCAGATCTTTGAGTTCGGTGCCTGCAAGTTCCAGGACAGCCAGGGACACAGAGAAACCCTGTCTTGGGGGGAAAAAAGAAAAAGAGTTCTCCACTGAGGTATTTTTAGTTTTGTTTCTATCATTGAGGGTATTTTTGTTGTGGTGCTGGTGCTGGAACAGAACCCAGGGCCTTGCCCATGCTAGGCAAGTGCTCTACCCCCCCCCCACACACACACAGTCCCGTTATTTTAAGACAGGATCCGCCCTTGTAGTCCAGGCAGGCTGCCTGTCTGCCATGTTCTATGATCTTAGGCATTGTACTACCATGCCTTGCTTTAAATGACAAGGCTCCCCATGCATAGGTCGGCACAATGAGACCCACCCAATTTTTCCATAAGCACAACTCCTGCCTAAGTCATATAAATCAACCTGATACAAATATCAGCTCATTCTTAAAAGTGTCACTCTTCTTAAGGATCAGAAAGACCTGTTGAACGAGTCAGATAGACCCTGTACTCAGGCATGTCCAGCTATCCAGGTGCAGGCAGACGGGCAGGCGGGCAGGCAGGAAGGAGGGAGGGAGGGAGGGAGGGAGGGAGGGAGGGAGGGAGGGAGGGAGGGAGGGAGGGAAGGAAGGAAGGAAGGAAGGAAGGAAGGAAGGAAGGAAGGAAGGAAGGAAGGAAGGAAGGAAGGAAGGAAGGATCCCTCCACTAGGACCAAACCCGACCACCACAGAGACATGTCAGTCCTATGCTGAGAAGCTGCCAGTCACTTTCTCTGCTGTCCCCATCCTGGGGACAATTCCTCTCATCCTTAGTAGAACTAACTTTGTGTATGACAGCTTAAAGCTTTGACTCCTTTTCTTGTCTCGGCAAATGAAAACAGAAGGCAAGTGGTCTGCTGTAGACATTTATTGATTTATCTGCTGCACCAACAACATACTGTACGTCACAGGAGACAGGCCACAGGCAAACAGAAGAAACCACAGACATCTGCTTGGGGGCCTTCTTTGGTCCTTAGTCATGTATCATACACTTTTGGCAAAAAGAGTAGTTTACAGGCTCTCATTGCAGACCTAAGTTCTAATTCTCTGTGTAGTCTGGCAAAGGAGACTCACCACGGTCCTCGGTAGTTTGTCTAAGGAAGAGGCTGCCACATCTAAACATTTGACTATACAAGCAAGCCAACTGATGATAGAATTGATAAGATTCTTAATCCTTTCAGCGTATGCAATCGAAACTGAAGGCAAACCCCATCATCCCTGCAAATGGACAGATGGGAGAGGAGGCCAGGGTGACAGGTACCATCATGGGGAGGAAGCTACACCGCAGCTGATGGAGACATCACAGAAGCAAAACCCACAGACAGTTATTAGAAATCTGACAGAGAAAGCCAGCCTGTTGGCCTAAAAGAATTGTCAGGTTCGGGAACTGTTGATTTCCTCACGAAGTTAACCATGTATGTCACAAACTGAGACTCCTCAAAATTCAAGAGAGCAGGGAAAACAAGGAGCGTGCATTTGCCAAGCCAGACAAGCACAAGATCAGTGCTCTAATCACATTCTTTCTAGACTCAAGCCAAACAGTGACTCAGCCACCACTACAAGCAGTAAACAGGGGATCGAAGCTGTGTGCAGGCACTGCGGGATGCCAGCCCAACCACTCTCTTCCACTTCAGTCCTACTGCCCAGTGATGACGGACCCAGGTGTGGGAGGATAGCGATCCTCCAGGGCTGCTTCAGCCCAGCCAGGGTACCCCGGCTTCCCCCCCGGAGAACAAGACAAACAGCAGCCTCTTCCAAAAACTCAGGAGGTGTGTGACCTCCTGCTCCCAGAGCCTGCCAGGACTGGCCTGCACAAGAAAGGGGCTAAACACTTAGACCCTGCTGGAGGGAACTCTGCCAGGGCAGCTAGAGGCCAGGAGGTCCCTCGCCACCAGCAGCCTGTCCTTACCCACCAGGGCAGGTATTTACCTGCCTTTTGAACACCAGTCCCCTTACCGAAAAGCCTACTTAAGGCTCAGGGATTAAGAAAGAAGAGAAAGGTCCAAGACTGTGGCCAAGCCGCCCGGCAGGCCAGGATCCTTCGGGGGGCCAGACTCAGCCCTTCTAGGGAACCTTACTCTGAACACCAGCACACTTTACACATAGTATCACTTGCTCTACTGCCAAGGACACGTGCTTCCCAAGCTGCTGGGACTCCTGGGTTGAATACACAAAGCAGCAATCTTGGCTTTTCCATGCCAGTGCCTCAGGCCCAGCCCAGCCATCTGCCGTGTGGAGGGTGGAGCTGCCATGTAGCTCCTCTAAGGATCAGGATGAGGCTGGACCCCAGATCCCCTAATGGAGCTTTCTGAATGAGAATGGACAACAGGGGGTACAGGCAGGGCCCACACGTGGCTCACAGGATGTGTCAAAAGCTGCAGCAAGGAAGGGAAAGCCGAGGACAACCCCAAACCCTGGAACCCCACTAAACTACCACCACTGTCCCTTACTCCTGGACCTGAAGACTCAGCCTCTACGGGGAGGAGCAAAAAGACATCTGGGAACCCATGGGACTGAGAGGAGCCCCCCCCCCACAGGCCCCTGTCCAGGATGAGGGAGGCCATCACTGTGGGCTGGGGCTGTCTTCCTCTGTCAGCGTCTTGAAGTCCATGGAGAGGGCCTGCTCTTCAGCCTGGGACGGCCGCTTCCAGTCAGCTTGGGACAAGATGTAGAGCACAAGCATCCCGAAACAGGCCAGCAGCAGGCCCAGCACATTGGCCAGGATGCCTTCTGGTTCAAACGTGCTGTACTTGGCCCTGCAGGGTGAAGGGAGAAGGCACCAAGGGTCATAGTTAGGACAAGCACAGCCTGGGCCTTAAAGATGCCTCAGGTTGCCCGGTGCCCGCCCTTCCCCCCTCCCAGGGAGAAAAGCCAGCTCAGAAAGAAGCCTCCAGTGAAGCTGAGGACCCTCGGGGCCTGCCTCTCGGGGCACTTACCCAAGTTTAAACAGCAGTGCCTCCTTCAGGCCCAGGAGGGCTGTGCCCACGGAAAGGAGGAAGATGGTGGCACCGAAGAAAATGTGCTGAGGGCGGTAGCGGCTCCGCAGAGAGAACGAAGCCCCAGGGAACAGGAAGAGGCTGAAACCCACGAGCCACTAACGAGGAAGAGAGGACACCAGCTGCCTGTGACCTACCTTATGGGAGGCCACCAAAGCACACCTGCATCCCCTCAAGTGCCAGAAGCAGAACATGAAACACTTAGGGGAAAGGTAGCCTGCTCCCCAGTTCTTGAAGCCTTTTGCCTTAAGGCCTTGGCCCTCCAACAGCAGCTCATCACCCCGTGGATTTCAGGAAGCTGAGGCATGTGTCTCCACAGTGGGCGGGACAAAGGAGTCTGGGGCACCCTGGCCTCTAGAATCCTAGGTTTATACCCAGTTCTGCCTCTGAAAACATCCAACTAAATGAACCTGCTCGCTCTCGTCTGGACATGCACACTGGGAAATGAGCCCCTTTGAGGCACACCTGAGTCCCACTTCCTGTCCCTTCGCCTCCCCCACCCCTTGTTGGCACTCACCTGCACAAAGTAAAGGATGAAGACTAAGAGCCCGAACCAGCTGTGCAGGCTGTACAGGTCAGCATAGCCCTTCTTCTTGTGGTAGTCGAACACGGCCACCAAGCCTGCAGCAGATGCAGGGGCCATATGAGGACAGGGCTAGACACGGAGAGGGGAGGGGAGGGGAGACCTGGGGGAAACGCTAGCCAGAACTTCTGGGCTTCAGTCCAGCCGGATGATGGCCAGCACCCAGTGTCCCCGCCTGGGATGCCTGTGAGGAGGAGAGCGGGGGCAAAGCCGTGCGGCTTGGAGCAGGGGCAGCGTGTGTCTAGCAACTGGGGCCAGAAGCAGCAGGTGGAGAAGGAAAGGCTGTGCTCAGGAACTCACCCACCAGGGCGATGACAAAGGCAAAGACGTGTAGCAGCCCGTGCAAGATCTTGGTCGTGCGTTTGGCTTCTTTTCTGAAAACACGGTACACCAGCAGAGCTTGTGGGAAGTGAGAGAAACATTTAGGTGTGTAGGCCTGGACTGGGCAACCGTTTGTGCTAAGAACTTGTCAGGGTTTTCCAATCACAGAAAGCAGAGAAGAAATCAGGACTCCATAGGGACCTTGCACCATCCTCATTTTGGTCAAGGTTCCCGGAGTCCTTCTACCACATGCACACTCAGGGGTCAGGAGAGGAGGCACTGCCACACTTCCTGCCAGCATCAGAGGCAGCAAAGGCAGGACTCTGCCCCAAGTGCCCACTTGGAGCAACTGCTAGGCCTGGGAGATGCTCCCCAGTGTCCTATGATTTCGGGACTCAACATGAGGTCAGACCGAGGTGCTGGCCAGACTCCGAGTGCCTGATAGCAGAGAGCGCAGTCCTGGAGCTTCCTAGGTGGGTAATCGCTGCTCTTGGCAGCCAGATTCCCAGCTTAATGTGATCCTGCCTAATCCCCACTGCCCCTGAATGCCTGCTAGGACCTGCTGCTGAGAGATGGCTGTCAGGAGCCCCCTCCCTCCCTACCCAGGTGCGGGCCCCTGCTGGCTGTGCTCAGGCCAAGCCCCTGCTGGCTCTCTCCCCAGCGATGGACACTCCAGCTCAGCCAGGTGCACATTCAGCAACACACATGCACCTATGTCTACTTCTTTTCCCAACTTCCAGCTGCCCCTGAAGACAGCTCACAACCCTGTCTGGCCTGCTCTAGAAGGCAGCCATGGCTCCTGAGCTGCCACCTACTGGCTCCAGAGGCAGTACCCATGCAGCCAGCTGGCAAGCAGCCCTCACCCTCCAACCACAGGCTCCCGCTGCCCACAGGTGCCCTGGCATCAATTTGTCTAAGTGGAAGAAACGTCTGGGGTGACAGGATCCCAGACACAGCTTCAGACTGAGGCGCAGAGGAGTGTGGCAAGCCAGCCCCACGGGACTCACCATCTCCTTGCAGGAAGATCATGCCTATGACCATGCAGAGCGGGTGCACATTAAACTGCAGGGCACCTTCCCAGGCAATGCCACCTCGGTAAAGACCCAGCCATGCACCAGTTGCAGCCACCACGGTGAGGCCCAGCAGCTGGGAGAAGGCCACATAGTACGGCAAGGCGGCAGGGACGGAGGGAGTGCTGCCCTCCATGCTGAGACCCCAGCTGCAAGAGAGACAGAGTTCAAGGGAGTGGCCGCAACCTGCCTCTTCCACCCAGTGCTGAGCTGTGCACACTCACTCTTCCACTGTCAAGACCCCTGCCGTGCGCAGAGTCCCCAAAATCCCAGGAACACCTCAGCAGGAGGCCAGGCCTTCCCACAGAGACAAACCTGCCAGGTACAAGGGGGGCACAAGTTTGAAAACACCCCAAGTTCTGACAACAGTATGGGCCACATCTCTGGCTTAATATTCCTCTTTGCTGATGTCCCGAGGTTTCTGGGGACACATGCAGGCTCCCTGACGGGGAGGGGCTTGCGCTACTTTCTCCAGGTAGATGGCAAAGTCCTGGTTCCTTCACCCATTTGTAAGCCCCAACCACTGAGCCTAAGAGCCAGCAGGGCACCCCAGAGAGGAGCCACTTGTTCAATGCAGCTGTGCTCCGCCTCTGCTATGCCAGAGCACAGGCTAGCCCAAGGGTCCCCAGTCTGTCCTTTCCAGCTCCTTCCCAAACCAAGTGTGTGTGTGTGTGGGGGGGGGTGCTTTCCTCCCTCGAGTGAGGGTTCTGGAACTGAAGGTCCCGGCAATGTGGCCTCACATGCACAACTCATGAGCTCTCATCCGTCCCACTGAACTGCCAACCATCTGTGCAGGAAGACAGAGCCGGTATCTGGCTGTGTGAGGAGGCTCCGCCTCTGTCAGGAGACCGTTGAGAGGCTCTGATGCATGCAAACCTTCTCATCAGGACAACCCCAGGCCAGCCTGCAGCCCTTCCCCCGCATCTTCTCCTGTCCCCACGATGTTCCCATGAGAAAAGTGGGTGGAAGGGAACCAGCCGACCCTGGCCTCTGTTCACCTGGCCTTGGTGTTGGCAGCAGCTGGGACTCAGCACGAAGCTCCTACCTGGCTGGACAACGCTAGCACCAACGCCACCACCACTGGGGCCTCAGGGCTCCAGCTTCCCGCCCCCTCCCTAGACAGACGGGGCTGGCCTCCCGGGCCAGCGGTGAGTACCAGAAGGCACGCGCGGCAGCGGCAGGCAGGAGCGGTGGCGGTGGCGACAGTAGCCAGCACTCTCGCTGGCCCAGCTGCACTCTGGCCTGGGTCTGCCAGCAACTCTGGTCGATCAGCTCCGGCTTCGCCTCCCAATTCTCCGACAGCAGCTCCTCCATTTGAGAAGAACAAAGCAGTTAATAACATGTTCTCTGTGAACCGATAAGTCGTCCACATCCTCATGTGGTTTGTCAGACATGCACACACGTTTTTCCTGGAAAAAATCTGCCAACTTCTAACCACCTCAGTGTAATGGCATAGCACACCCATCTTCTCACGTGGATGAGCACACTTCTAGTCATCCGTTCAATAACTTCACATTACCGTCCTGCACTGGTCTGACTCCAGCTGTGCCCCTAACTCCCACAGGCTGACTCTGCCACCCTACGCATCGGGAGTGGGGGAGGCTGGTTCTCAGCTTACACCACTTGGAGACCTGTGTGAAGCCAGATTGCCTCTTTCTCAAATTCTTTTTTAAAATGTATTTATTTATTCACTTTACATCCTGATCACAGGCCCCTCCCTCCTCTCTTCCTCCTTCCCCCATCCCCTTCTCCTCAGAAAAGGGGAGCCACCCTCCCCATCCCCGTACCAACCGACCCCAGCACATCAAGCCGCGACTGGACGAATCGTATCCTCTCCCACTGAGGCCAGACAAGGCAGCCCAGCTATGGGAAAGTGACCCAAAAGCATGCAACAGAGTCCATGTCAGAGACAGCCCCTGCTCTGCTTGCGAGGGGACCCACATCTCTTTCTCAAATTCTTGACATGTTCTTTCAAGTCATCCCTGCTGTGTTGGGAATTCTTTCTGAAGCCCTGGCCAAGAGTGAACCCCTATTTCTGGAACTCTCGCTGCTAGCCCTGTCTCTCCCCACACGTGACTGCAAAATCTCATGCCAATTCTGTCCTCCCTCAGATTCCCACCTCACTGACACTTCAGCCTCATCCAGCATCGGTGTCCTCTCCCATCACAACCTCCCAGACAGCCATGCTGCCCACCTCCTGCCCAGGAGGTCCGCCGAGGGTCACACAGATCAGGGGCTTCCGTGTCTGCCATGGCTTTCCTCTCAACCATCTTTGCTGCCACAACAGATCACGCCAACCTCTCCCTATTCGGTGCGCCTGACACACTGGGGCATGCCATCTTCGTAACTCATACCACCAATGCCAACTGCCACATGATCCAACTTGTTCTTCTGCAGCCCCTCGAGGTCCCGCCAGGTCCGCGTGGAGGCTTCGGCTCCCCTGCAGCAGCCACACAACCTGCTGTTGGTACCTCACGGAGAGGCCCTGCTTCCTGCTCTCTGCTCCCTGCTGCCTTCATTGCCCCACGGAGCCACCCCAGGGCACTGGCGTCTCGCCCCCTCCTTTGTCCCCGAGAACCGTTCCAGCCCCTCCTCTGTCCTCAGGGCTCCCCAGGGCTTCCTTACCCTCTTGGGCTCTGCTCTAGATTCATCCACGATGCTCTCTACTGAAGTGTCCTGTCCTGCTCCTTGAAGACAAGAAGGTCACTTCACCCTTCTCCAAAACTCCTCGGGTATCCACGAGAGAGTGCTCTCCCCCTGCAGTCTTGTGCCCTGCCTCCTCCTCTGTAGGTCCCTCCTCTCTTATTAGATTCATCTCTTGAGAGCCCGAAGCACAGGAGAATCTGATTAGCTCCCCGTCAGGAAGAGCAGCAGGAGCGGGTGACCCGCCACAGCTTCATCATGCCCCACAGAATACAAAGCACAGATCTGGGCTGCTGGGTCAGGACGCTTGACCCTCCACCGCCTGGCTTCTTCTGTCCTGGCCAATCTCCTCACGAGATGTGCAGAAACCCGAGAGAAGGCCCCCTCACAAGGGAACCAGTGAGAGGGTGGCTTTACCACCCCACACTGAAAATCCAGTCCTTCGTTCCCTGTGAAGTGACCGAGTACTGCCTGCACCCCCTCACCCCCAAGTACTGCCTGCACCCCACCCCACAGGGGGACAGAGCTTGAGGGCATGGGGGGGCCGGACAGCCAAGAGACCCACACTCTGTACCAGGCGTTTTCTGCCCTCTCTGGTTAACCCTCAGCAGTCCTGTGAGCATAGCAAGAATGTCACCCCTATGTGACAGATGAGGATGTTAGGGCTCAGAGACAATAAAGGACATGCCCAAATCACCATCAGCAAATAGCTACTCTGCTTGCTGATGCACCTTACAGATGGCACCGTGAGATACTGGAACTCCACAAAAAAGTCATGGGCCCTGCCAGCAGGGGGTTCCAGACAAGCATTAATAGTAGCATATGTTACAGGAAGGGCCCTACTCTAACCCTAACCCTAACCTTCCTCGTTCTAGAGTAGAAGAACCATGGGCTGCAGCTTCTCAGACTGGAAATGGCTGCTTCTCACCCTAGGTTTCCTCTGCTCCCACAGATCTGTGTTCTCTTTTCCCTCCCTCTCCTTTCTTTTCACCTTTCTTTCTTTCTTTCTTTCTTTCTTTCTTTCTTTCTTTCTTTCTTTCAAAACAGGATCTCACAGTGTAACCCAGGCTGGCTTCTAACTCAACATCCCCCTGCCTCAGCCTCCATGACACCTGGTTCAGACACATGACACTTGGTTCAGACTAGAATGGTCTTGCCAGGAACTAGAGCTCATGCGGCCCCTTACATGGCTCCTCTCCTTCCCTTCTGAGTTCAGGGTCAGGTGACAGATCTCTGGACTGTGACAGTAAAGGAGATACACCCCGCTCCGGACACGCCACCTGCAGACTGGCTCCCACTTAATGCAATCACACAGGGACACAGCTAGCCGCAGGGCTCAACCTGTGAGGCACATCACGCTCCGTCTCCAGGCCCACTGGGTTTTATTAAAAGGCAACCATGCCTAACCTCATTACTGGTACCAGACAGTGCACATGCTGTACAGCCCGGGAGGCAGAGAGGGAAGCCGGAGAGCAGAAGAGCTGGCTTGGCCACGACCCTCCCTTATCGGCAGCAGCTTTAATTGTGTTAGAAAAGACTGGTGGAGGCAGGGACCAGAGCTTTCCTTGATGGTAAGATTCTGAAATGTGGTGTGACAAAAGGCAAAAAGAAGCAGAGCTGGTGGATGGGGCTCCCGGTGCTCCAGGAAGAGAGAGGACCTTAGACTCAGCATCGGGCAAGGGCTCTGTGCCAGAACTCACCAACAGCTAAAAACCAAAGAGGTCGTTTTATTTCAGAAGGGGAAAGGTGAACTTGAAGCATTCAAATGTTTTTTTTTCTAATATATATATATATATATAAATTATATATATATATATATATTATGTGCATTGGTGTTTTTTGCCTGTGTATCTGGGTGAGTGTCAGACCCCCTAGAACTGGAGTTACAGACAGTTGTGAGCTGCCATGTGGATGCTGGGAATTGAACCCTGGTCCTCTGGAAGAGCAGCTAGAGCTCTTAGGTGCTGAGCCATCTCTCCAGTCCCTGGTTTATTTTTTTTTAATCTAGTCTGTATGCTGTCTTTATATCAATCTAATTTGAAAATACCATTATTTCTTTTTATGGAGGATGGGGCCCCATGAGCACCAAAACACTTAAGGCCCCCGAGGGTTACAGTGCAGCCTGGGCCACGAAGATGTCAATTCAAAGTGTGCTCCACCACTTACTACTGTGTACTATCAGGAAGACCCTGCCCCTTCTCTAAGGAGCTGGCCTCCTCAACTGTGAGAGGGAGGGACACTCACACCTACATAATTGGACTGCAGAAAAGTTAAATGGGAAAAACACGCACAAATGCTTCGCACAGTGCCTGTCACCCTGTTAGCTAGCACTCAACCAAACAGCAGCTGAACAAAAAGGCCACCTCCTTAAAGTCACAGCCGCAGCAACCGACCACAGCCCAGGCCCCTCCAGCCCACCACCAGCCCACACCCCTATAGAACAGAAACTTCTAGAGCAAGGAAGACTGTCCAACAGTCTGCCTAGACTTATTGCTGCTGCTGTTGACTCAGGAGCTCCCTCAGAAGCCCAGGCTGGCTTTGAACTTGCAGTCAGCCTCCTAAACAACCCTCCAATCACAGCCAGTTGTCACCACACCTGCAAACAGGCGGCAGTTTTAATCTCTGAAACTTTACACTCCCACTTGTAGTCTAATGAATTGTGAGTTGATTAGAATATGGAGAGTGAGGCCTGGCGCGGTGGCCTGTAAACCCAGCATTCAGACGTCTGTGAGCCCAAGAAGCCTGAGCTCTGCCCACACAGAGACAGTGGCAGAGCAGGACATCTGTGGGCGATTCTACTTCTGGTTCCAGGAGCTCCTCCTACCCGGGGTGGGGTTGGAGCGCTCCAGTGTTTTCCGCCCAGATCCAAGGGTTGAGGAGCAATCAAGGTATTTAAGGGAGGGCAGAAACACTTCTTTGTCTTGTTTTGCTAAGAAAGGAACAGGACAGAATCCAGGTGTCGGAGATGGAACTTTTCTTAAAGAATCCTATAACACTCTCAAATTGCCAAGACAGAGTAGAGGAAGGACAACCAAAAAGGGAAGCCGGAGTCCTCACGGACCCTTCTGTGACTTGTGATGCAGGAGGAAGAGGGGGTGGGTAGGGGAAGAGAAGTGATGGGAAGAGGGTGGCCTGGCCACCGCACGGGGAGATGTCAAAGGCGGCAGCAGAACCCTCCCTCCGAGAAGTTCCGCACCTGCGTCACCTCCAAGGCCGAAACATGATGCCAGGCTGTCTGCCAGTCTGGGAACGCCTAATCCGGGCGGGATGCGGCAGACGAGAGCAGGGATCTACCTGGCCGCACCAGAGCGCAGGACCCAGCCGCGAGGACAGTGGGGGCTCAGCTTTCTAGGAACGATCGTGGCGAGCGCAGATCGGTCCACGCCCACCCACTTTATTCTAGACAGGCCCCTAGACTTGAACTCGGGTCTCCAGCGGTCACGCGGCCCGCAGTCCGCAGGCCGCCTTTCCGGGTTCCCAGGCGGGGCAGCGCCCGGGTCGGCGCAGGCAGGTGCGCGCGGGAGGGCGGCTCGAAGCCCGGCCGCGGTGCCCGCCGCCCCGCCGCGCGGAACCCTGCTCCCCGCCGCCCCGCAGCCTACCTCGTCCCGCCGCCGCCAGGCCCTGCGCGCGTCCCCGCGCCGCCCCGCGCCGCGCCCCGGCCGCTCTGCCGGTTCCACGGGCCTCGGCGCGACGGCGTCGCCATGGCGACGGGGCGGCGGCGGCAGCGCGCGCGGGGAGGCGAAGGTCACCTGCGCCGGAAGTACCGGCGGGCGCTCGGGGGCGCGCCGCGGCCGCACCGACCCGGGTCCCGGCGGCTTCGGGACCAGCGTGGGGAGGAGCAGGGTGGCGGCGCGGGTTCGGCGCCTCGGTTCCCGGTCTCCAGCCTCTCGCCCTCCACCCTCGCCACGCCCCAGCCCAGGAGGCCGCTAGGTGTCAGGCCCGACCCGGGCCCCAGCTCCGCTCCGGGAACCCGGGGTCACCTCTCCCAGCCCGCGTGGGCGGTGATGGCACTTTCCACTTTACTGCAAGGCTGGGAATGACCCGTCCTTTCCGCCTCTGTACCCCGGCCACAGACACTGTTGTTGATACAGTTTGCCTCCCCAACCCCCCTATTTTTTCCCACACCAGGACACACACACACACACACAGGGAGGGGGACAGGCGGGGAGAGACGCCAATCTAAGGATAGATCCGGTCCTTCCAACTAGACCTGTTGCCAAGGTCTGTACTTAAGACGGTTGCCAAAGCTAAGGCGGGCAGCTTAGGCAGCCAGCGGATCCTGGCCCCCTACTCAGGAAATTCGAGGAGTAGATAAGAGCTCAACTCAGACTTCCTACAAGCAGGGAACAAAAGGTTCTTTCCTGTTGGGTGCCTGACCAGACAAGGATCCAAGAGTGGGAGAGAAGTGGAGTATGTTACCCTGTGAGGCAAAGCACACCTCTGGGCTGCTGTCTCCTACCTGCCCTCCCCCATGAAGGCAGTCCTCGGAGCTCCTCAGTATACTTCCCACAGCGGAAGCCAGAATTCGGGGGCGGGGGGGGGGGCATGGTTGAGACAGAACCAGGAACCGGGATTATGTTAAGGTAGCTTTTTCATCTGGAGGAAGCTAGTGGATATTTTACGGTAAGCAGCCGTTTCCTCGGTGTGCCAACAGCGACAGTAGGCAATACATGCTTATAAACTAAAGATGGAGCTGAGCCATTTCTCATTGTTTGGTGGATATATTTGGGCTTCTGGGAGGAAAAGGAGGGTCAGATTTGGCAGGATGGGATCTTGTTTAAGTGCTGGGCTTCGTGGCTGCAGTGCAGCGATTTTAGTACCTTCCAAAACCTGGGGAGGCTCCCGCTGGGAGGACCCTCCTGGATCATCCCTGAACTCATTCCTTCAAGTCTCCAAGCTCACTGTTTCAGAAGACATTTTCTGACCAGCAGTCCAGCAGAATGGGAGTGACTGGAGATAAGACTGTCCCGGACTCAGTGTGCTAGGGAGGGGCCTCCGAGCAAAGGCCTTAAGAGCCAAGCAGAAAAAGCACTGAACAGAATGCATCTTGTTCTCATAACCAGGATGCCAGACCTGAGGCCCACCCCCGCCTGGCAGATTCTTTCTTCCCACGGTTAGCAGGTTCAGAGAGCTGAAGGGAAAATCAGGATTCCTGGTTAAATTTCTATTTTAAAACTTTAGCATGAATATATCCTAAGCGTTCCTCAAATGTAACCAGGTCTCTCCTCTCTCCCTCCCTCCACCCTCCTGTGTGTGTGTGTGTTGGTTTTTTGAGACAGGGTTTCTCTTTGTAGCCCTGGCTGTCCTGGAATTCACTCTGTAGACCAGGCTGGCCTGGAACTCAGAGATACTCCTGCCTCTGCCTCCCGAGTGCTGGGATTATAGGCGTGCACCACCACTGCCGGGCCCAGCCTGTTTTTACTTTAAAGGTTAAGGTTTTGAATTTTTGTTCATTTTGCCATGGAAGCCCAGTGTGGGCTTAGCTGGCAAGTGTTTCTGGGAGTCCTTAGAGTCCAGAGGAATGTGAAGAGGGACACAAGGATCAACGTGCCTGAGCCAAACAAATTTCTGTCAGCTCTGAAAACTGGCCGTGCCGTGCAATGTCCCTGGCCAGCTCTCAGCGAAGCAGCAGGCCTGGTGCACACTGTCCTCAGGCTCGAGGAGCAGCATCCTGGGGCCCTTGGGGCTTGTATATGTATGTAATGGCTACTGTGATAAAGTTAAAAATAGAACCATGAATCACTCCAGAAGAAATGCTTATCTTCCAGATGCATGGGCACTGGAGGTGACCAAGAAAGCAGAGACCCAGGAAGGAGCAGGACATTCACCGGAACAACCACCATGGTGGCAAGAGCCGCAGCCAGGCAAGACACCAGCCCCAGTGACTGGAAGTGAGTCACCGGGGGCATCAGAGACTGAGCTGTCACTCTGTCCCTGGTTGATCCCAAGGCTGGTCCCTTCTGAGAAAATAAGACTTAGACAAGCAGCAGAACTGTAGTTACTGAACCCAAATGAGGAAAAGATGTGAGGTGAGCTTTTTCCAGGCTAGATTTTTCCTCTGCTGGGCCCTGAGAAAACAGGACACAGGCTGTCAAGGGGGCGTGGGGAACCAGCCTTGTGCAGGAAGTGACAGTGTTTCCATCTAGGTAATGTTCTGATCAGGTTCCTTTTCTCTGCCAGTTAAAGAAATAGAGGGCAAGAAAAATCTCAAACACTGCAAACAGGAGCAGACAGCAGCAGCAATTGAAGAAAGGCATTTATTGGGAATGAGGAAACACAAGCACACAGCAAACACACAGAAACAGACCTTCAAGCCAGAGAGGGGTGTGTGTGTGTGTGTGTGTGTGTGTGTGTGTTTAAGGATGAGGACTCTGGAAACCAGAAAATCCAGTCTCTTCTCCCAGGCTTTCTGTTTTTAAGTCTCTGAAGAGTCTTCGTTCCCTAATTTAGGATTGGCCGGTTAGAAGACAGACAGTGTTGCTGATTGGCCCACAACTATTGTGTAAACATGTGCTGATCTGGCCTTGAACTTGAGCCAGTCCAGTGCAGTGGCCTGTTGGTAGGAGAAGCCCTGCAAGGCAAGGCCTTTGCTTTAGGCCGCCAGGCTTTTGTCTGGAGGGCCACCTTGGAAGCCACCTTGGAAGTTCACCACCCTTACGACCAACCATGTCCCTTCTCTCTAACTGCCTACCAGGAAGTCTGTCTAACCCCTGTCCTTGAGTACAACAGCATTGGGGGGCCATGCTTTCAGGTGTCATTTTCTCCATTGTTCCCCTCCTCCTTTCCTTCCTGTTCTCTTCCCCTTCCCTCCCTTCCTCCTTCCTTCTGACATGTTCCCTGGACACATGCTGTGTGCCAGGCATTGTTCTAGACCCTGAAGAGACAGTAATAATGAAGACAGACAAGGACCCTGCTTTCATATAACTAACTCCACTGAAGTGGTCAAGAACAAAAATCAGAAAGAAAACTACAAATTCCACGTGTATGTGTGTATATGTATATATTCATGTACAGGTAGGTACACAGATGTCTACACATCAGCCTGATCATATATAGCATAGGTTTCATGCTTCAACATAGCAAGCATTATGAAAAGGTGATAAAGCAGGAGACTGGCAGAGAGCAGAGGGGCCAGTGCTGAGCCAGTGCTAAGGAAGGCTGTGTAAGGGGACAGACAGCAGGGCGCTTGCAGGCCACGGGAAGCCTGGGGAAGGGAATCCCGGTGAAGAGCTGAGGAGGAGCAAAGGCCCTGAGGCAGGAATGTGAACAGCCATCAGCCTCCTGCCCTGCCCTCTGCCACTCCTGATGGAGAACTTAGCTGAGTGTGCAGAGATGAGAGGCAGTCACACAAACAAGTCATCAGAGGGCAGAGGCTGAAGGTATGGACTGTGCCAGGGTCCCCTCCTGTGCTGCGCAGGGCATCTGAGCAGTCTTACAGACCTGTGTCTACCACATTGGCTTGGGTCTGCACGGCCTAGCCAGACTCCGTCGCCCAGCCCCGGCATTCCTGTGCCTAGTAATGGGGCAGGAGGCCCTGGAGCCTCGGCCAGCCCCGGCACTACCCTCTCTGCAGCCTTCCCTCCAGGAGAGAAATGAGAAGCTTGTGTCCCTAGTGTCCCTCCTTCCCTCCCAGTCAGTCAGACAGTCGTCAAATGCTGAGGACCTGCTGTGAGAACGGTAAGGGCATTGTGGAGGAGCCATGCGAGCTGGAGCCAGGCGGAAACCCTGATGCAGGGACATCAGCAGATGTGAAGGAAGAAGAAGCTGATCACAGCCTTCTCATCACCTCCACCAACCCCCATGAACCACAGGGCAGGGACTCTTACACTTTATCCAAAGCCTGAGGCCTCTGGGAGTTCCCGTTTTGGCTCCTCAAGCTACTGATGCTGCAAGTACAGGGCCTCGCTCTCAGCCAAGCTCTCCACCCCGGGGAATGTAGCAGTGTAAGGTGGCCTGTCTGAGCAGGACCACACATGACCTGGGGCTACCCCAGAGGGCTGTGGGCTGGAGTCCAGACAGCCATTCCCAGCCAGAGTTCTGTCTCTGGCTCCTCCTGACCAGGGTTGCAGCCACATCCAGAAAAGCAGAAGATGAGGTAGCAATGAGGTGAGGTGGCTGAGCCAGGCGTCACCTCCAGAGGACATGCTGAGCCTGCTGCCTTTCCAAGGTCACAGCCTCTTGCCCTGGGTCCAAAGTTTCAACACTCCATGGTGAACACTCCTGCCATCTCCCTTCCTACTTCTCTTGACTTTGGCCTTGGCCATTGCCCTCTGCCTTTAGTACTGCTATCAGGAGAGAATCTTTGATTTGAAGAGTACCTTGACCTCAACCCAAAATCTCCCTTACTCAGGAAGCCACAGGCAGTGGCTGAAGCAGAGGGGTCATCCTCAGCTTGTCCCCAACCAGATGAATCTGTCTTTGGCCTCGTCAACCCTGTAAAACCCTCAGTCTTTTCTGCTCTTCCTAAGAGGCCGGCACTGGAGCCCACCAGGCCCTTCTAGTACCACAGCGCAGAGACACCAGTGCATATGGTTCAAGGCCTAGCCCCCAAGCCCTGGGGTTCAAAAACTGTTTCCCCAGGACAGGGCTTAGGTTCAGGGCCCAAGGCTACTGGAAGAGAAAAGGCTGGCGCTTGGAGGCTGTCTTTTGTTTTGTTTTGTTTTTCAAGACAGGGTTTCTCTTGACTGTCCTGGACTCACTTTGTAGACCAGGCTGGCCTCAAACTCACAGAGATCCGCCTGCCTCTGCTCCCTCCCCCCCAAGTGCTGGGATCACAGGCGTGTGCCACTGCACCCAGTTTGTGTTAAATTTTGAATTGGCAAATGTAGTCCAGTTGGATTTGTACTTGCATAGCATGCCTGAAGGCCTGGGTGCAATACTCAGCAAGACATGAGATGGCTGTGCAGGCTGCTGCTATCACCTCAGCAAACAGGCAGGCAGGCAGGGGGTCCTTTGCATTTTGAAACCAGATCTCCCTATGTAGACCAGACTAGCCAAAAGCTTCCCATGATCCTTCTGTCTCATTCTCTGAAGTACTGGGATCACAGGTGTGTGCTGTCATATCTGGCTTCTTGGATGCTTTAAAAACGATTACTTTTATTTTATTTTATGGAGAAAGTGTGTGTGTGTGTATACCTGTGTCCATGCACATTTCACAGAGCACACACAGAGGTCAAAAGACAACCTATAGAAGCTGGTCCTTTTCTTCTGCCATGCAGGTCCCAGGTGGACAGCTTGGTGACAGGCACTGAGCCACCCGGAGAGTCTTTAAATCATGAGCCCTCAGAGCTCCCCATGCTCACACACCGGCCCCAGGCTTCCCCAGGAGAGGCGCACCCTGGCTTCTGCCCAGCCATGAGAGTTGCTGCTACCGTCCCCTTGCCTTGGACTTTTGATTGGCACCTGCAGAGTCCTCCTCCAGAGGTGCTTTTTAGAACAAAGCAATGCCTTCAAGTGAACAGCCACCATCCCCACCAGGAAGAGCCTCTCCCAGCCCATCATAGTGCGGCCAGAGTTCTGAGCCGGAAGTGCTGGCCCCAGCCAGGCTCAGCTGTCAGCCTCCATCACAGACAGAGAGGAAGACAGACAGAGGCTGGACATGTTGAAACAAAGCCAGGGCCCAGTAACTGCAACTTTGTCTTCAGGATACTTTTAGGGTTCTACCTTCTGTGCATTGTGAGACAGAGCTGTCATCTGCAAAGTACATTTTGGAGCTAAAAACTGCGCAAAAATATTCTTTTAAAGCAATTTACAATTTTGTATTTGACTGCATTAGTAACTATCCTTGAGTGTATGAACAGCTTGGATTATGTATTGGAAACACCTGATAGACAGATTGGGGAAGTAGACAAGAGGTCCGTTATTTAAGCAGTCCTGCCCAAAACATGGTCTAGCCTGATCTTTGTCTTAGTTCTGGGTCTTCAAGTGTTTTTGTTTGCTTTGTTTTGTGGGACAAGGTTTCTCTGTGTAGCGTTGGCTGTCCTGGACTCACTTTGTTGGACAGGCTGGCCTCGAACTCACGGAGATCAGCGTGCCTCTGCTCCCAGGATGCTGAGATTATAGGCTTGTGCCACCTCGCCCTCACTGCTTCAGCTGCCCAGGAGCTAATTGTCCCATGGGGAAGAAAAGCCAGCCTGTCCTGTGAGACTCTGCATTCCTGGAGTTCACTGATGCAGGCTTGAGATAATGACTTATTTCCACACCTTCAGCCTTGAAAGGGCCTGAGACAGGTTAGACACTCCTTGACCCATGAAGGAGAAAGCAGATGACTTACCCAGACTACAGGAGACAGAAATGCAGGCTTTGTCCTGCTTTTAGTTACCTTGTAGGCCCAGCTGAGAAGTCGGGCCTTTTGGCAAAAATCAGTCTCCGGAAATACCTGTTATGGCTTCTTCCAGGGCAAAGTGATGGGAGCGTGCTTAGGGGGAGGGTAGAACAGGTCATTTAGAGGCAGGAGGCTGTGTAGGGGGAAAGCCAGTTGGAGACCGCCCCCCAGGAGGCTGAGGAGTGGGCCTCAAAGATCCTCCAGCAGTAGGTGTCTCTCTCCAGTACTGTGGGTGTTGGCTCGGCCCCACCTCTAGGGTCCTGTCCCCATTCCTCCCATCCTCCTGTCCTTTCTGTCTCTGTGGGTCCCCTGTGTTTCTGTCCGGACTGACCACAGCTGTGTTTGCCCCTCTCGCAGGCTTTCTCCATCTTCCTGGCTAAGCTAGGGCTCCAGGGGTTTCTAGGGGCAAATTACAGAATCTTTGCCTTTCATCTTATGAGCACCTACATTCAATTCCCAGGCCCCTCGTGGGAACAGTAATTAGGAGACACAGGTGCTGGGTCAGAAGCAGGGGGTTTTAGGCCCAGATAGTCACCACAGCCCCAGAGGCCCAAGCTGGCTGCCCGGCAGGAGCTCTCAGTGTGGGCGAGAGCTGGAGAGTTGGCAGAGCCTGGGCAATACCTGGCAAGCCCAGTTCAGCATCCTGGGCCACTCCCCAACCCCCTCCCCCTTCCTCACTCTCTCCCCCCCACCTACTGCCAAGGAGGCTGGTAATCAATCGACTCTTCTTCCCAGTCCAGCTCGGAGTATACCCGCTGTATTCTGGGTAGCCATGGTGAGGCGGAGCCGGGAAGAGTGAGCATGAGAGCTCAGGCTGCCCAGCAGGACTGTGGACTTGAGTGCAGGAAAGCTCTAGGGTGAGGTGGGTCGGGAAAAGCTGCCTCAGGTGGGGAGGGGTTGGAAGCAGCCTTAAGGAAAGCGGGCTCCAGGCAGGCAAAAGTTGAAGGAGAGGTCACAGCCTGGGAGCTGCCGTGCACAAGCCCCCAGACAAAAGGCTAGAATAGAGCTACAAGCCTATTTTAGTTTGCCAGCTCTGACTTGTTTGTTTGTTTTGTTTTATCATCTCTCTCTCTCCTCAGATATCTTCTGAATATTTGAAATTTATCTTGGGTGTGTGCATGACATGTATGTATGTGCGACCGTGCACATAAACTTCTGTGTGTGCCACAGTGCTCGTGGGAGGTCAGAAGACTAACTTGTGTGTTAGTGCCCTCCACCTAGTTTGAGGCTGGCTGTCTTTGTTGTTTTGCCCCAGGCTAGCTGGCCCTCATGGGGATTCTCCCGTCTCCACTTCTCAGCTCCCCTGTAGGATTGAAGGGACCGCTCCTACTATGTTTTCATCCTATGTATTCAGTTTTTACATAGGTTCTAGGATTTGAACTCCAGTCTATAGGCTTGCTGCACAAACCATTGAAGCCAACTCTGAGCCCCAAGGACATTTTTAAATACCACACTTATTTCATCACCATTTTAAGAAAGAAACATTTTAACCACAAAAACTAGAACGGCCATGTAGAATAAGAGCTGTCATGTTAAGGTGAGCTAAGCCATGCGTAATGGTCCGTCTGTCATTCAGCTCTGGGAAAACGGGGGTGTTAGCTTCAGGGCACTGCCTGGAACCCTCCCTCCAAACAGAGGAGACTTGTGTCTCAGTGTTTCATGTCCTCTGTGGCTGACTCAGGAACACACTATCAGAGTCAGCTGGCCTATGGGACACACAGTCAGAGGTCCATATGCAGTTGAGCCAGATCTGGTGACATGGAGGAGGCAGAGGCCACATCAGGAAGGACTTTGTACCTGGCTCTCAGGAATGTGCATTCTGTGCCTGAGGTGGCCATAGGTAAAGAGGGTTTTGGTGAAGAGGCCCTGCAATCAGATTGGGGCTTCACAAACATTCTCACAGCAGTGCGGAAATGGAGCAGAGGGGCAAGGAGGGTCGGTGAGGCAGAACCGCTGGCGGTGGGCATGGTAGGACAGATTCGAGAGGTGCACAGAGGAAGACTTGCAAGGAACTGATGTTCCCAGAGCTGTTAGGGCAAAAGCCTGCGCTCTGACAACCCTACCAAGCTAGGCTCAGCACCCTCGTCAAGAGGCCAATAAAAGAGCCAGCTATGGGGCTTGGGAGCTAGCTTAGTCAGTAAAGCGCATGCCACTCAAGCATGGACACCTGAGTTCGAGCCCAGAACCCACATTAAAAGAAAAGAAAGAAAAGCCTAGCGTGGTGATGCAAGGCTTTAGTCCCAGATCTCAGGAGGCAGAGGCAAAAGGAGCTCTGCGTGTTCAAGGCCAAGCTTGGTCTACATAATAGATAGAAAGCTCCAGGACAGCATAGAGAAACTGTCCCAACCCCCAAAAAAGAAAAGGGAAGAAAAGGAAGGAAAATGAAAGCAACCAGCCAGACACAGCTAAGGCTCACTTGTAATCACCAGAGGCAGAAACAGGAGGATCAGTCAGTTTCCGGCTAAGCACCATTGAGTAAAGACACATGGCGCTGATCTCTGGCCTACACACACACACACCAAATAACAAACACACCACATACATACATACCACACACATACACACATGCCATATAACACACACGTGTGCAAACATACACACCGGATCATTCATGCACCCATGCACGCATACTTTGGGGGCCCTGTATAATGAAAAAGAGAAATGATTTATCCAGGGTGGCCTGCCCAGTCCCTCCTGCAAGGCCTGCAGACAGACTGTGTGGAGTCCTGTCACGAGGTCAGGTCCTCCCTCTGGCTGACACCAGGCTTCAGCCTGCACAAGGCTCCTGGGGAAATTCTAGCTCATTGGGGACCAGCGTCTCAGTGCCTAACAGCCAGGGGAAGGACACTCTCTAGAAAAATCTTCATCCCTGCCAGGACAGTGCCAGTGCTGGGGAGATGGTGGGCAGGGCCAGCCTGGGGTGCTGTCGGCCTGTCCTTGTCCACATAAGGATAGCAGCAGAGGGAACTCTGACTTCCAAAGTCAAAGGCAGAAGAAATAGGTTTAGGATTTGCGATTAAACAGTAACAGCAAAGGGTGGAAAACCAGGCTGGGCATAGACACTCACACCTTCTACCCCAGGCAGGGAGTCTGCCAATCTGAGGCCAGCCTCTGCTGCGTACCAAAACTCAACAGAGCCGCAGTGTGCCCCTCGGCGCTGTCCACTCGTGTCCTCATGGTTCGTGGGAAGGAGCAAGGTGAGTGTCACTGCTCCCTGGGAGACCCTGTCCCACCGTGCTGGGCTCCGCCGCTGTGTGATCCCAGTCGACTGGTTCCTACGCCTCAGCCTCCTCACCTCGAATGTGGGAGCTGGGAGATACCTAACTTGCAAGGTTAGGAGGTTGGAATTAGTGGAAACTCATGAAGCCCTCAAATGTCCTAGGAGACACAGCCCAGGCAAGTTGTACCTCCACTTCCCAGCCGCAGGCAGCACCCTGGTGGGCGGAGGCCAGCCAATATGGGTAAGTAGAGGAAGGAGGCTAGGTTCTGACCAACACAGGCCTAGCTTTGAGGAAGGCTCTGGTAGCCAGTTGCTGGGCCCTTGGCGAGGGAGGGAGGGCTGAATGCCTCCCCCATCAGCGTGCAGAGAACAGGCAAAGGTCAAAATGTCCTTGCTGCTGTGGGAAAGAGACCAGACCACAGGGGTCCGGCGCAGCTGCAGTCAGCCCTCTCCACAGCAAAGGCCCAGCCCTTGGAGGCCAAGCAGAGCTGTCTCCTGAGGCAAATCTCCCCACTGCCTGTTCTAGCTCCTCACCTGAGCTGGCTTGAACCTGTTTCCTCAGTGAGAGACCTCCTCCCTTCAACCCAGACTGTCTAGACAGTCACCTACTGAACAACCTCGAAGAGTGGGCCATGGCCTCTGATCTCTGGTCCCCTGCTCTCCCTGCTCTGGATATAAGGTGGTGAAATGAGGAGGAGGACACCCCGCACCCTCCTCATCCTAGCAGCTCAACCTGCATCTCTTTCCAGCATGTCTGTCACTCCCTGGTCCCTCATGCTGAGCACTCCGTGTCTCTGTCCCCTAGGCCACAACACCTGATGGGTTTCAAGCTCAGGACAACCCTGCAGGTCTGACAGGCGAGTCAAAGCTGCTCTTGCTTAGCTCTGTCCCCACCGTGTCACTGAACAAAAGCACGGGGCCTGTTTTCCTGGATCCTGGTGAAAATGTGCCAAGGAAGGAGTGAAGGAAAGAGTGGGAGGTGGTTCTAACGCAGACCAGGCTGGATTAGGCAACAGGGCCAGGACACACATGAGTCAGAGATTACTCATATGTTCCTGGCCTGAGAGGCCAAGATGTACTGTCACTGTCCACAGCCATGGCAGAGCCAGGCTCCCTCTTGGGCTGGAAGGAAGATGCAGAGCTCCTGGTGCAGAGTCGTGTGCCGCTGTGGACAGGGCATGCTGGAGACGGGGTTGGGCACACTGAACTGTCCCATGGCTTTTTCACAGCACGTCAACTTTCTTTTTTAAATTTTTTTATTATTTTTCAAATATTAGTTACATTTTATTAACTTTGTATCCCAGCTATATTCCCCTCCGTTATTCCCTCCCAATCCCACCCCCCGTCCCTCATCTCCTCCCTGCCCCTTTCCAAGTCCACTGACAGGGGAGGACCTCCTCCCCTTTCATCTGACCCTGGTTTATCAGGTCTCATCAGGGCTGGCTGCAAAGTCCTCCTCTGTGGCCTAGCAGAGCTGCTCCTCCCTGGGGGGGGGGGCGGGGGAGGTGTCAAAGAGCTGCCATTGAGTTCATGTCAGAAAGAGTCTCTGTTCCCCTTACTAGGGTACCCAGTTGGATACTGAGCTACCATGGGCTACATCCGAGCAGAGGTTCTAGGTTATATCCATACATGGTCCTTGGTTGGAGAAACAGTCTCAGAAAAGACCCCTGTGCCCTGATCTATTTGGTCCTTGTAGAGCTACTGTCCTCTCCAGGTCTTACTAACTCTGCCTTCTTTCTTATGATTCCCTGCACTCTGCCGAAGGTTTGGTTATGAGTCTCAGCATCTGCTTTGATACACTGCTAGGTAGAGTCTTTCAGAGGCGTACGTCAACTTTCAAATCATTTATTTTCTTGGAGCTTTTGGCTTTTATCTATCCTAAGGAGCTGCCTGGATGAGCCAGCACACCCTTGAGCACATGGCAGTCCTCCTGCCTCAGCTTCCTGAATGCTGGCGTTATATGAGCTTCGCTCAACCTCCTTACTATTTTTAATTACTTTTTTTAAATATTATTATTGAGCCGGGTGGTGGTGGCACTCAGGAGGCGGAGGCCAGCCTGATCCACAGAGCTAGTTCCAGGACAGCCACTACACAGAGAACCCCTGTCTCAGAAAAACAAATAATAAAACAAATAAAATATTATTATTGTGTGTATATGCAGAACTCAGCGGACATCTTGTGGGAGTCGGTTCTCCCCTTCCACCGTGCGGTACCCAAAGATTGCTACCAGCTTGTCAGACTTGATGGCAAGTGCCTTTGCCCAATGAGCCACCTTGCTGTCCTCCTTAGCATTTTTAAATGTACAGGGCAGCAACAGTAATTACATTCTCGCCAGACGGTGATGGCGCTCACCTTTAACACCAGCACTCAGAGGCACAAGCAGGCCGATCTCTGTGAGCTCAAGGCCAGGCTGGGCTACAGAGCAAGTTCCAGGCTAGCTAGGACTACACAGAGAAACCCTGTCTCAAACAACAGCAACAAAAAGGAAGTACATTGCCAGGTGTGGTGGTGTACCCCTTTAATCACAGCAACTGGGAGGCAGAGGGATTTCTGTGAGTTCCAGGACAGCGGGGCTACACAGTGAATTCCAGGAAAGCTAGAGCTACAAAAGCTGTAAAAGAAAAAGACAAAAGGAACAACACATTCTTAATATGCAGCTGTCCCCACCATCCGACCACAGGACATTCTTCTCCAAGACTAAAACTCTACCTATTAAACACTAGCTCAACAATTTTTGAAAGGCAATGTCTTACTTATTAAGTTTGTGTTTGACCTAAAACTGGAGGGAACATTCCAGAAAAGGGATTTCTCAGAAGACAGGCCCAAGACACATGCAGCAGTTCTAGGACCAGGAGGTGGAAGCAGGAACATTCTAGGTTCCACATACATGCCCAGGCTAGCCTGGAATACCTGAACCTCTATCTCAAAGCTTGAGACAGAACTGGAGCCACGCATGGTGGTATCCTGCACTCAAGGTTTTTAATTCTAGCACTCTGGAGGACAAGGCAGGAGAATCTCAAGTTCTAGGCCAGCTTGGGCCTCTAGTGCAACCTCCCAGAAAAAAATCCTAAAAAAAGGAAAAGAAGAGAAGAAGAAAAAATTGTTTTGGCTTAGCAATGTAACTTGGTGGTAGAGTACCCACCTGCTTAGCCCTGGGCTCTGTCCCCAGCACTGAAATAAATCAATAAGAATGATAATAAGAATGCTGAGTGAAGCAGTTAGGCTGAGTCGGACAGTCTTCGTGTGATGAGGAAACTAGTAATGTTTGCTTATTTGTGGTGCTGAGAATTAAACCTGGGCAAGCGCTCCAGCGTGACCGACTGACAGCCACAGGCCAAACTTCTGAGTCTTCACGTGGAAAAGTCGTGCAGCTCTTCACCAACTCCAGGTTGCCCTGACAGCGGTGATTCCAGCTGCACCACACAGCTGGGGCTTCATCAACGTGGGCAGCACGGTCTAAAAGGGAGGAGGCATGCTGAGGGTGGGCATCCATTTCACAGAACAGACTCACCTGGAGCTGCCCTCCGGGGGAGAGAGAAGAACAAGCGTGTGTCGGTGAAGCACACAGCGCACGGTGGCTAAGACGGTGGAGGTGCTGAGCCTGCCAGCCAGGGCACTTCCTGCCCTTGGCCTCCAGGAACAGAGGCCCGGGAGACATCACTGGGAGACAGCAGTGCGTCCTGAGGTTTTTCTTCTCCAAGCATCTCAACATCAAGATACCGGTTTCTCCTCTGTGGATTTCTAAATTAAAGATCACTTTTTTCCAAGCAAATGTATTTTGTGTTTTCTCCTCCCCTAATTCCTCCCAGATCCTTCCCACCCATCCAACTTTATGTTCCTCCTCTCTCTTTTAAAAACAAACAAGAAACACTCACACATGCACACCCTCCACAAAAACAAAAATCACGGAAAAGACCAGAAGACCGATAAGACAAGAAAATGTCAAAACAAAACGAAACAAAATGTGCACAAAAATACCACTTGAGTCCCCTTGGTCTTGGCACCTACTGCTAAGCATGGAGTCTGCCCTGCTGTGGGGCAGAGCATTTGCCCAGCATGCATGAGGCCCTGGGTGGGGTGGCTTGATCCCCAGTAAAACAAACAAAAGAGGAAGAAGTCATCTAGGGTGGGGGCGTAGGAGTGGGATGTGTGAGGAAATGAGGGAGCCGACGTGAGTGGAAAGGAATGACTGTTAAGGCTCGCGGGGCAGTAATGGGGTGCATGTGCAAGAGCAAGGGGGATTAGAAGGAGGAAGCAGACCAAGGGGAAGGACAGTGAGGTAGGCAGTTGGCAAACACTCTAGTGAAATCCATGTGTTATATGGTATCCTTAAAAATCAATTAAGAGGAGGGCGCAGTGGAGGACACCTGTAATCCCAGAACTCTGGGAGTCGGAGGCAGGCAGGATCTCTATGAGTTCGAAGCCAACCTAGTCTACAAAGCGAGTCCAGGACAGCCAGGATAGAAACCCTATCTCGAAAAAGAAAAAAAAATCAATAAAGACTGGCTGGGTATGGTGATTATGCGTCTCTAACCCCAGCACTTGGAATTCAGGGGCAGGCAGATCTCTGTTGAGTTCAAGACCAGCCTGGTCTACTTAGTGAGCTGCAGGCCAGCTGAGGCTACATGCAATTAAGTCAATATATTTTAAAAGGCAAAAGAAACCATCAGGATTTCTCTCTTTCCCTCTCTCTCTCTCTCTCCTCTCTCTCCTCTTAAGATTAAGATTAAATTTATGTTTCACAAGCTGGACAGGAGTTTTAGCCTCAGTAGCAACGAGAGAATAAATATCCCCTGAACTGGCAGAGAGAAAACTAGACAGTAGCATCAGAGTGACATGCTACTCCTCACCCTCGGCTCACAGGACCTGGGATCACTGGAATTAAGGGCCTAGCTGGCAGGCCAGTTACATTTAAGAGACAGGATATGAAGGCAGTGAAAACAAAGTGTTTTTTTTTTTTTCAAAGGCCAAGGCAATGAGAGGAAAGGGCAGTCCCCAGAGAGCCACTCAGAAGATCCTAGGGGTGCAAAGGCCTTTTGTGAGGAGAGAAAGAAGGGTCATGGAGGAGGCTGCACATGGCGCTGGGTCTTTGTCACCCGTGTCCTGCGTCTCCTAGGCCAGAATCAGCAGTGGCTCACAGAGTTTCATGTCACTTTACTGCTAATCGTGTGTGACATGTGTTAGTTAATGACACATGAAATGCTGCTTACTATGGAAAACTTGGAGGGTGTTACAAAAGCGATAGGTCAACAGACACTCTGGATTTCACGAATCTATAGAAAGAGTTAGGTAGGCTTGGCACACGCCTGTAATCCCAGCGCTGGAGAGGTTGAAACAGGAGGATCACAAATTCAAGGCCAAATTGAACACAGCTATACCCTATCTACCTGATAAATAAGCAATTAAGATTTTAGGATTTTTTTTGTTTGTTTTCGGTGGGGTTTTTTGTTCTTTGTTTGTTTATATCCCAGCATCTCAGGCTGCTTCCAACACCTATATAGACAAAGACAACCTTGAACTCTTTTTTAGTTTTTTGAAACAGGGTTTCTCTGTGTAGCCCTGGATGTCCGAAGTGCTCTCTGTAGACCAGCCTGGCCTTTAACTCACAGAGATCCACCTGCCTCTGCCTCTTGAATGCTGGGATTAAAGGACATACCACCACCACCTGGAGTTCAGACAATTCCAGGTTCAGCTCTTGATTCTCCTGCCTCAGCCTTCCAAGTGCTAGGATTACAGATGCATGCCATCAGGCCTAACTATAAATACATAAAATTTAGCAATCTATTCTCTCTCCCCTCTCTTCACTCTCTCCTCTCTTCACTCTCTCCCTCCTCTCTCTCTCTCCTCTCTCTCTCTCCTCTCTCTCTCTCCTCTCTCTCCTCTCTCTCCTCTCTCTCCTCTTTCTCCTCTTTCTCCTCTCTCTCCTCTCTCTCCTCTCCTCTCTCCCCTCTCCCTCCTTTCTCTCTGAGTTGGGAGCTATGGGGAGGGTGCTGGGCTCAGAGCCCAGGAGAGCAGACACCGCGTATTTGGGCAGGCACTCTTATCATTGGAATCATCCCCTCTATCAGTTTGCCAAAGTAGCTACATTTGTTGCAGTTTTGTTTATGTTTTTTGAGACAGGGTCTCTCTATAGCCCTGGCTGTCCTGGAACTCACTGTGTAGACCAACCAGATTGGCTTTGAAATCACAGAGATCCGCCTGCCTTTGCCTCCAGAATGCTGAGACTAAAGATGCGTTGCCACCATACCCAGCTTGCTGTGTGTTGTTTTTGAGATAGGTGTCTCGCTCTTTAGACCAGGAAGACCTCAAACTACAGTAGTCCTCTGGGCTTTGCCTCCCCAAATGCTGGGATTACAGACGTGAGTCATTGTGTCCAGCAGCCCTGATATGAATCAGTTTATTCTTTTTATATAATCAAATAATATCCCAATGTACGGATACAGCACATTTTGTTCATTTATTCACTAGTTGTTGGACGTTTGGGTTGTTTCCACTCTGGGCGCAACTTTGGCAGGCGAAATAGCTCAGCGGGTAAAAGAGATTGCCATACAAACCTAAGGACCAGAGTTCAATCCCAGGATCCACATAAAGGTAGCAGGAAAGGACTGAGTCCACAAAGTTGTTCTCTGACCTAAACACACACTCAGAGTAGTGGAAGTTGGGGCACGCGAAATGGAAGAGGGGAAGGATAAGGTCACAACTGGACACATGGTAGTGTTGGGGACTGGGTTTGCGTATGTTAAACTTCTATCGCGTTTCTTAGCTTTCATATGCATTACACATTTCACGTGTCATGTACACACACCTCTAATAAGACATTTTAAGATTGAAAGCCTGTCTCCCATTCCTGACTCACTCCTCTGAGGTCTCAACCTCACGTCCAAGAAGATGGAACTTCTGCGCAGCCGCACTTGCCCCACGCCTGCTCTTGGCCCCTGCGTGACCTCCGGCCAGTGTCTAGGGCTCCCCGCCCCCGCATCGCTCCACCGGCCTTCCCTAGCGAACCCGCAGGCCTCAGCTACTTTCGGCCTCAGCATCCTCATCCTCGGTGCGTTTGTTTTGTCTGCGGTCCGCAGAGCGTGAGCTGCAGCGAGCTGCTGCCAGCTAGCTCATCCTGTCGCCAGGGGCCAGGGCAGCCGTGCAGTGCGCCGGCCGCCAGACCGCGCTCGGAAATGCCGGAGTAATCCAGGGCGCGGATCCGATGGCCAGCTGGCGCTGTCAGGCGAGCTGCGCTGTCTTTAGGCTGGAAGAGCAGAATAAGACCCTTGTGGCCTCAGTAAATGTAGACGGTTTTAAGGTGTTGAAAATACCGAGCAAGGGCTCAATGGTAGAGTGCTTCGATCCCCAACACTGCTTTCCCCTAAACAAACAAACAAAACTCCAAAATAAAATAGCGGCTTTGTGATCATCAGAGACCACCAGGAATCCAATCCCAGGGGAGGCAACTGGGCTAAAATAAAACTCTGCGAGGCTGGGATTTCACATTTCTTTGGCCAAGTAACCACCAAGGCCTGAGGTCCAGTAGGTCAGGAAGGCCCTTGGGCGGAAAGGCGACTGCCCAGGGAGCTGTGAGTGAGTGGGGAGCTGTGGCCAGCTCAGGCACACACCTGCCATAGAATCTTCTCCAGCTGGTGGTGCAGCCCGCCCGACAAAGCCATCGGGGAGCTGAGCTCTTGTTTTTATCTAACCAAGTTTTAAAAGAGAAGCGGTGTAAGATGTTTTGCCCACCCAACACAACTGAGTGCCTTGGCTGTACTGTATTATATGCAGTTGAAAATTTAGCATTTTAATTGGGATATGTACAACACGGCAGATGCACCAGACATAGCAAAAACAACAACAAAAAAAGGGCAAGATATGTTGATAGAAATTATATGCCGAACCATCATTTAATATATATTTAGCAAACTGTATTAGAATGCTACCCATTTTTTTTTTCATTTTCCTGACATGGCTATTAAAAATTAGGCCTGGGGATATAGCTCAGTTGATAGGTGCTTGCCTCGCATTCGTGAAACCGTGGTCTCTCCTCTGCATCTCATACACCCAGCTGGTGTTGCACATCTGTAATCCCTGCACTATTGAGAGGGAGACAGCAGGATCAGCATTCAGGGTCATCCTTGACTACATAGAGATTTCAAGGCCAGTCTGGTCTTGTCTCAATAAAGGAATGACGAGGAGAAAGGGAGAGAGAGGAATTATGTTTGTGGCTCTTGTATATATATCCTATATGTGTACATATGTCTATTCCCCAGCCCCAGTGTGGAACTGGACCCCAGAGCCTCACACATGCCAAGCAAGCACTCCCCTTGAGTTCTCCCTTCAGTTCCTCTGTTACGTTGCTGTTGGACAAACATTACCATTGTCACGGAAAGGTCCCTAGACAGTGCTAGTCTAGCTTCTAAGCAGCCTGTGCCCTGGCTCAAGCTGTCTTCCTTCCTATTTTTTGTTTATGTGTGAAGGGACTCACACATGGCAAGCATGGCTCTGGCAGGCCTTGTCCTTCTCCCCCATTCCCCCTGCCTTGCTAAACACCGTTAGATTACATTCCTAAAGCTAGCCACCAAGGTCCATTCCCTTATTTGGCCACTTCCTCCTCCTGAAGCTGACTGCCAAGGTCCAGCTATCAAAGTATTGAAGTTCAGCAACCAAAAGTCGCCTTTGGCTCACCTAATTAACATGCCCAATTAAAAGGAAACACCTCATCCTAAGATAGGGTTTCCCCTTTTCCCTTTATAAACTGCCATTTACCCACGGGCCACGGTCCTTTGTCATCACTGCCCCTAACTGCTTCCTGCCCCCCACCCCTGGACAAATACCCTTTTTCCTCCTCCCTTGCCCCTTTTCTTCCCTCTCCTGTGTCTCCTCTCCTTCTCCCTCTTCCTGTATCTCTCATCTTTGTCCCTTATCTCTGCCCTCTGTACCTCTGGAGCAAATAATTCCCTTTTTGTGCTGAGAACTTGGTATTGAGGTGTCTTAAGCCTCAAGACTTTGGGGGTCCCTTTGTGTGTTTTGAAACAGTGTCTCTCTACATAGCCCTGGCTGTCCTGGAACTCACTCTGTAGACCAAGCTGGCCTCAAACTCAGAGATCTGCCTGTCTCTCTCCCTAAGCATTGGAATTAAAGGCTTAGGCTAACTACACTTAATTGGCTCAAGTTTTCTAACTTGGAGCCCCTCACCTCTGTCCCACTGAGGCTAAACCCTGCCCTCCTTGGGCTGAAACTTCTTTGCCCGCCCCCTCTAGCTGAGGACAGCCACCTCCCTCCCTACTAAGAAAACCAGCCTTCAGCCCAGTGCCTTGGAGAACCAGTTTCCCCGATTTTTCTGTTAAAGACGACAGTCTTCCCTCAGCTCGCTGTCACGCAGGGGAGGACCATCGACAGATGCTTTTGACAATATTAATCAATGTCTTGGTGTTCCTTTTTGTTTTCTAATCCTGCTTCCACCTTTTGAGTACGGACTTGCTCCCCCTACTCTCTACATCCTGGTTCTGTGCCGCGCTGCACAACTGATGAAGGATCTGTGTCCATCTTCCCACAAGCCTAAAAGAGGGGGCAGGGAGAAGTTGTCAGCCATTGTACACGCGGAGAAACTGAGGTTCAGAGAGGCTGTTGGGCTAAGGTTGTAGGGTGCATGTGCACGGTCCTGGCTTTGAGGCTGCAGTCTACCCTTCTTCTTGGTACCCACTGTGAGACTGTTTCCTCTGGGTTGGGTGTGATCATTCGGTCTTGAATCACAGAGGTTGTGATCGGGCCCCATCAGATCTTCACACAATTGTGCTCATTAGCACTCCCTCACGGAAGCAGGCAGAACACTCAGAAGGCTCAGGAGGCCCCTCCCCTCCCAGGAATATTTATATAAGGGGTTAATAACTGTTGACAGAAGACTGGTGAACGTCCAAGCTCACAACCTCAAAACATTCATTGGCTCTCCAAGCTAGACGCAGGTAGAGTCTTTTCTTTGCTCCTTCATTGTCTTTCTATCTGATGTGACTAGAAATAAACTCCCCAGACAGCCACACAATAGAGCCTGTGTAAGGATGCAGCCAGCGGCAGGAAATGGTGGCAGGCACCTAGAGTCCCAGCTGCTGTCGAGGTTAATAAAAAGGCAGAAATTGGAGGCCAGCATGGGCAACATAGCAAGTGAATCTGTCAGTCTGCCTGCCTGCCTGACCCCCGATTCTTTCTCTTATTCTCTCTCAAAAAAATAAAAATAAACATGAAAAGAGGTAGGGAGTATAGCTCGGTGGTGGAACACAGGGCCCTTTGTTCAGTCCAGTGCTATAGACAAACTCTGCCGACAACAGCTGATGCTGAATAAACAGAGAGATCTACACGGCACAGGAAATCCAGCGCTACTTCCTGCTAGAGGCAGGGCTTGAGTTGGGTCCTGACTGGGTGGCAGGTTTGGACTAAGGGAAGGGGGTTATGTATACACTCTGCATCAAGATCAATCACAAAGCACATTTCATAACAAACGTACCATGCTAGAATTAAACCTGTGGGGTGTAAATCCTGGAGGTTGAACCCAGGGCCTTGCCCACGCCTGGCAAGTGCTCCTCTGTGTCCCCACTCTGGGCATTGTTTTAAGTCAACACTTTTCCAAGGTACAATTCACATATCCTGATTTTATTTTCCCTCTTAAAGTATAGAGTGGCTCTTACATTTACAGGGTTGTGTAAGCATCATCATGACTTGCTTTCCTCACCCTAAAGAAGCCCCCATACCTGCTGGCAGCCCCCCCGCCCCCATCCCACGCACCAGTAATCACTAATTGCTCTCTGTCTCTGTGGATTGTTTATTTTGGGCAGAGTCCATGGATCCCTATTCAGTCTTGTGATTGTTTTTCTCGCTTAGCATAATGTGTCAGGGTCTGTCCATGTGGCAGCATGTACAGCATTTCATTCCTTTCTTGAAGTAAATACTACATTGTGTGACTGCACGCCTTGTTTATCCCTTCATTGACTGGCTGGCATTGCTACCGTTTCCAGTGTTTTGGTGTTATGAATAATGTGTTTCTATTAACATTTCTGCACACTTTTTATATGGGCAGTTTACAATTTCCCCTGCTATCTGTCTATACCCATCTCTCTCTCTCTTTCTCTGTATCTATCTCCACCCCATCTTACAGTCTTTCCAGCAATATTTAAGGATTCTAATTTTCTAGTTTCTCCATACCCTTGCTAACATTTGGGTGTCTGTCTTTACTGTTCCGTCCAAGCTGCCTCAAGTTCTCAAGCTATCTGTCTTGGGGGGAAAAATGTTCTTTTTTACTTGTTTAATTATCCTGGCATACTCCTCAAAAACTCAGTTGAGGAGTTCGAGGCCAGCCTGATCTACAAAGGGAGTCCAGGACAGCCAGGGCTCTGTTACACAGAGAAACCCTGTCTCAAAACAAAACAAAAACCTAAGTTAAGGGACCAGTCAGAGAAGTGTTTGCTGTGTGGGCAAGAGGACCTGATTTCGGATCCCCAGCAACTATGTAAGAAGCCAGGCACAGAAGCATCAGCCTGGAGACCCGGAGCTGGAGAGACAGAGACAAGAGGATCCCTGGGTCTTGCTGGCCGCCAGTCTAGCCAATCAGGGAGCACTAGGTTCAGAGAGAGGCCCTGTCTCAAAAGATTGAGAGAGCAATTGAGAAAGAAACCAGACATTGGCCATAGCCTCTACCCGCCTGGCACACACTAACAGGTATGTCGACATACACCACACATACTAATCAACTGAGCAGCTGGGCAGAGTAGTGCACACCTGTAATCCCAAGAGTCGGGGCAGTGGTAGCTTTTAGTTTGAAGCTGTGCCTTCCTGAAAAAGCAAAGGCTAAGCAGTGTCATAATATAATAATATCATATAAAACAACCTAATCTATATCGCTGGTTTACAAGGAGCAAACTGATAACCAGGGTGAGTTGGCAATGTCACCCTGTACCTTCTTCTAATGACATTTTATTAAAATGGCTTGTTGGGTTACATTGCAAAATGACAAAAACAATAGAAATAAATGTGAAGGTTTGTTCCTGGCTCCCAATTCTAGTCTTTCTTTCCTTCTTCCTTCTCTTTCTTTTAAATGTGTAATCGCATTTGCTTGTGTCTGTACCCCACATGCATGCAGTGCCTGCAGAGGCCAGAAGAGGGCATCAGACCCCAGAAACTGGAGTTACAGGCCCCGGGAGCCACCCATTGTGGGTGCTGGGAACGAGAGTCCTCTGCTAGAGCAGCAAGTGTTCTCCATCACGGGACAGTCCCTCCAGCCCTTCTACTATTGGTCCTGTTTTTATTATGTTATTTTTGTTTTTTAGGAAGGGTCTCCTTAAACAGTCCAGGATGGACCCGGAACTCAGGTAGCCCAGGCTCACTTTCGACTTTTGGTCCTCCTGCCTCTGTTTTCCAAGTGCAGGGATTCCATGAGTGTACCACCAATGCCTAGGTTTGCTGACCATATTTTTAGGGACTATTTTTCCTCAATCTGTGGTTACTAGTAACTGAAAGGGACTTAAGAGATAGATTGGCTGAACAAGCAGACTGCATTTCCCAAGGTGGGTCGGACCTTCACAGCTCCTCACTGGCTCTGCCCTAATTAGATCTTCCTGCGGGGCTGGGAGCGTCCTCCACAATCTCAGTGGCAGCTGGAGAGGGGCTGACAGTGGAGGACTTACCTCTTCCCTACCTCATAAGGATGTCTAAATGTAAATAATACCATTCACACATAAGGGTATAGAAACATCCAACATGCCATACAAATGGAGGTGTTAAAGTCCCCTTAAAGTCTGATTGCCAATGTCTTTCTCTGCTTTGGGTCCAGGGTAGGATCTGGGGTAGGATTCAGAGTCCAGCCCCCCTAACCCCCGTTTGCTTTATCTCTTGGGTTGCCAAGATGATGGCTCAGGGAGGGAAGCCCAGGATTCCTCCTCTGGGTCTAGGGACTGGCTACACTGTTACTAAAGGGAAAACTTTAACTGGTCACTTTCCCCCTCCTGCAACCAGGACTGTAAAAGGCGGCTCCTAGACAAAACTGCAAAGTGTTGTAAAAAGGGGATCTTTGATCTGCGATTAGCTCCTGTGCAGGTCAGTGCAGAGGCCTCCATAGGATAAACTTTTCCCTGCTTGTCTTAGGCTGATAGTTAGATCCTGACTCTGCTAACTTGTCTGTAAATCAGTAAGAAAAAGAAACCAGGACAGAAAGTAAACAAAGACCATTTACACACACAGGCTCAAGGGAAAAGGTGGATGAAGTTAAAAACTTTAACGTCCAGCTTACACAGGACGATGGTGTTGATTTCAGCTAGCACCTTCTCTGCAGGAACTGCAACCGGTTTAGGCTGCAGGTTCCATAGCATCAGCCCAGACGTACACATAGACAAACAATCAGACATATAGACCTGTACATATTCATACCTACATCAATGGACAGTACAAAAGGAGCTCCTTGAGGCTGTGGAGAAAGAGGAACCCTCCTCCATTGCTGGTGGGAATGCAAACTTGTACAACCACTCTGGAAATCAATTTGGCGCTTTCTTAGACAATTAGGAATAGTGATTCCTCAAGACCCAGCTATACCACTCTTAGGCATATATC